>JASWJB010000002.1:0-468926 GCA_032433595.1 Conoideocrella luteorostrata
TTTTCAACATCTTCAATATTCGCGAATTTTTTATTAGGGTTATGCTCGACCTTCTGCTTCTTCCTTGGTTTGTGAGCATCAACTTGATGCCTAAGATTACGAATTTCCTGCTCTGCGCGTACTAGCTGGATGTTTTTATCGTCAATTCCCTTCCGGATCTTCCGAAATAATTGACGAGCTGTTGGGTCTGTCTGACTAGGATGAATAACTCGGTCAATTAGTTGCTAAATATGACTGCCGCGCTGAGGGGTCTTGAGAAGGTCTTCCTGCTGCTTTTCAGGGATTTAAGGCGTTGCTTGAAGAGGCTTATCAGCAGATGCTAGTAATTTTGAGAGAAGAGGTCTCGCCACATTAACTGGCCAAAGTCCCGTAGCTTTCTACCCAGATAGGATATTTTTTTTCGTGATTCCAGCTAGCCGGGCCTTGTAATAATATTCAAGGAAGAGGATTTTATTTATACGTGCTGAATTATACGATAATTGAAGGTCCATGATTAAAGTGCGATAGCTAGTCTTGACCGGGCTAAACACCCCAACGTTAAGTGGCTGTAACACATGCGATGAGTGTTCCGGTAAGAAAAGAAGGAATATGTTATTTTTGAAGTATTCTAGCATAAAATCGTCAGTCATATGACTACTATGGCCATCTAGGATTAGCAGCCGCGGCTCTGACTGCTTAGCTGGCTTAGTCTCCGGGATAAAGACCTCTCGTAGCCAAGCTAGGCCAATTTCATTAGATGACCAGCCATTTGGTGATGCCGTAAAGTGCCACTGGCGATATTGATCCATATTATTAGGGAACCATTGCTGCTGTACGCTTTCTCCCTTAAAAATAACCAGCGGGCTAAGAACCCTGCTATCTGCGCTAATACACTCGATAATTGTAGTCTAAAATCGCCCTCCAGGGTGTTTCCTGATAATAATCCGTATTTGCGAGTGCCCAAGAACTAGGCCATTGCTGCCCTGGCCCTCTTGAACACCTACCTCGTCCATATTGTACCGATTTCGCGGTGGAATTAGCTTTAGAGCCTCTGCCTCGAGAAGCACAAAGAAGGTCTTTATTGTATCAGCAGATGCGCCATTAATACGGCAGGAATCTATTCGCTTGCCTTTCTTTGTTGATATTTCTGGGTGACGCCTTAAGAAGCCTGTAACCTAATTTTTTCCGATAGGTTCAAGGTCTCCTCCCTTGACCAGAATGTGTGAGACAAAGCTGCGGAGCTATTGATGTGTGATAGGCACATTCAATGATACCTGGGATTGGATCCATTTGACGAGGCTTTTTTCATCCTTTTGAGAAAGACGTTGTTGATGTTCATGTGCATCTGCCCTTGCTTGTGCACCTTTAATTCGATCTTGAAGCGTTGTTCTTGGTACACCCCAGAGTGCTGCAGCTTTCCGGATAGATGCGCCACTTGCAACGTCAGATACCGCGTTTTCTAGATTATTTTCAGTATAGCTAGGCATTGTGTATCCAAAAATATAATAATTATGCTAATAGCAATTAAATTGCACGAGAAATCGCGGTCGGAATGCAAGCGTTGTGGTGTTGAAAGAGGGGAAAAATGTGGCCGGCTTCCCTGTGTGGCCGGCTTCGGGGTGGCCGACGTTAGTTGCCGTCACGGTGGAGAAGATTGTACCTCGCCTCTGTTGAAGTCGCCGCATTGGTGGCAGCAAAAAGAGACGCTTTTGATTATGTTCTCACTTCTTCAACCGTCCCATTCCGGGCTGCCTTGCAGCGCCACCAGCTCGACATATCCGATTGAGCAAGCATCCCTCCCTCCAGACAATGCTTTATTTTGGAAGTGTTGTGGCGCGCGGTGCGAGGCGCGAGGTGTTGTGGCCCGTGCACCTGCACCATGCACCGATATCAAGAGTGACGGGAAAAAAAAGCAGCCGCCCGCACCTGCTGTACTGACAACTAACTAGTGCTGTGTCGCGACCCAACTGCCCCCCACCCACTCCAGCTGTTTGGCTGCGGAAGATGACTCAAGGAGCCACAAACCATATGCACACACACTAGACGATCTTTTTCTCTGCGATATATGTATGTGGTCTGGCTCCGGCATGCTGCTTTCGCTGAACAGACGCCTATCTCCATTGTCAATTGCGCGAACAGGACCATCACTTGGTGCACTGTTCCTCCGTAGCCTGACAACTTCCTCTCTCCCTCCACTCTCCGCCACGACCTTCGCACAACAACAAAAAGACCACACTATGGTGGCCCCGGATGCAAAAGCGCCCCGCGCCCCGGCGGTTGCGCTTAAGACTCCTAAGGGCACGAGAGATTGGAGTGGCCAGGATATGCTCTTGCGTGAGGAAGTCTTGTATGTCTCACATAATTGGCCGTGTTTATTTTGGAAGGCAGATTAGTGTGTGACCTGATAACTAACAAATAGTATAGCAAAATGATCACTGACGTCTTCAAGAAGCACGGTGGTACTCCCTTAGATACCCCGGTCTTCGAACTGAAAGAGATCCTTTCTGGAAGTAAGTTGTCGTTGTCGCTGCTGCTGTTGCTAACATGAGAACGTCGAATCCATGTGCACTTGGCTGACAACACGCAGAGTATGGTGAGGACTCGAAACTTATTTACGACTTACAGGACCAGGGCGGCGAGCTCTGCTCTTTACGTTACGATTTGACGGTCCCTTTTGCACGATGGCTCGCCATGAACAATATCCAGTCAGTCAAGCGCTACCATATTGCCAAGGTCTACCGAAGAGACCAACCGGCCATTGCTCGTGGACGTTTTCGCGAGTTCCACCAGTGCGATTTTGATATTGCCGGCGTCTACGACTCCATGATTCCCGATGCCGAGGTGTTGCGCATTATTGTCGAGGTCTTTGAAGCTTTGAAGCTCGGGGTCACTATCAAGCTTAACCACAGACAAGTCTTAGACGGCATGTTCACGGTCGCCGGCGTCACGGAAGATAAGATCCGAACAATTAGCTCTGCAGTTGATAAACTGGACAAGATGTCCTGGGAGGATGTAAAGAAGGAAATGGTTGAAGAGAAGGGGTTGTCTGCCGAGGTTGCGGATCGAATTGGCGAATATGTACGCCACGCTGGTACCATCTCCGAGACGCTGTCGTTGCTTAAGTCAAAGGCTGAGCTTGTCGCAAACGAACAAATTAAACGGGGTCTTGATGATATGACCTTGCTTGCCTCCTACGTTGAAGCTTTTGGCATTTCCGACAAGATCTCATTTGACCTCTCTCTTGCACGAGGTCTTGACTACTACACGGGATTGATTTACGAGGTGATTAACTTACCTCCTACGCCCGAAGAAGGAGCCGCTTCTGGGAAGAAGTCAAAAAAGAACGACCCCGCTAGCCAAGTCGGCAGTATCGCTGCAGGTGGACGCTATGATAACTTGGTTGGTATGTACGGCAAGAAGCAGATACCCTGCGTCGGTATCTCATTCGGCGTCGACCGTATTTTCACAATCCTGGAAGCCCGGCGCCAGAAGGAGGGCATCAAACAGAAGCGCGACATAGATGTCTACGTTATGGCGTTCGGCGGCAGCGACTTTAATGGTTTTCTCACGGAGCGCATGTCTGTCACCCAAAGACTTTGGAACGCAGGCATCCGCGCCGAGTTCTCTCCTAAGGTCAAGCCTAAGCTGCCACAGCAATTCAAGGCTGCCGAAGGTGTACCTCTGGGTGTTATTCTGGGTCAGGAAGAGCTCGCTGCTGGTCAGGTTAGACTCAAGAAGCTGGGGCAAGGGGAGGTTAAGTCAGGCGACGACAAGCCTGCAGAAAAAGATGACGGAAAGCTGGTCTCTTTGGATAATTTAGCGGATGAAGTGAAAAAGCTACTTATTTAGATGGTTAGATAAGCTAAAACCAAAATAAACGGGTAGAAAGTCAGAGACGTCTACTCCGTACGCGCATCTGCACTCATCATATGACGCGAACTTCCCGGCTCCTATTCTTGCTCTTTTATCATTATCATGTATGTTTAACTGGCATTACCAACTGTATGTCCCAAGTGAAGCCAGTTTTTTGACACGAAAGCTAGACAGAGCCCTAGAGTTGAGGTTAGTGATGCGAATGTTTTCAACAAAGGACGGAACATGATGTGCCTTGTCACCCAATTAGGCCTAGCGCAATTGTCACCCTGGTCGCGAAAAATCCCAAGCTTGCCAGCCTCCACTGCTCGACCTTCGTCCGTTTGACTATTTACCAATGGTGATCACTTCACTACCTGTGAATTCCATTACGAACGATAAGTAGGCGTTGCTGGACCGCTGGACCGACACCAGGCACCCGCAATTCAGAGTAAACACCAGCCGCGACACGAGCAACGACGAAACGCCGCCGCGAATCGAGCTGAACCGAGCTCTTTTGATGGTTCAATAACCGCGTCGAGCCCATCTTTTTCGCATCGCCCCTCAAATCCCAGTCAAGCATCCAGGGGGCGACCAGTGAAGCTCTGGTAGCTAACTTTGCGCAGAGTGTCGGCTTGGGGAGAAGCTGTTTCTGGCTACTCAGCATGTCCTTCCCTCAAACCACGCCGTTACGGCCAGTTCCTGGCGCGTTCTTGAACACGCCGGCCGTGGCGTCGAGATTCCAGTCCGGCTCTGATCCTGTGCGACGACAACTATTCCCGATCTCGTCAAATACTCAATCCGGTACCCAAGCTGGTGGAAATCTAGGTGCGAGCCATTCGGGCTTGACGGCGACAAACGCAGGAAACACGGGCACCCAAGGTTCATCAACAGCCATGACGGCAGTGAATGCTGGTAATGCTGGTTTGGCCGCGGCCAATCCTTTACCGCCTTCGCGGATTGAGAGTATTCCTCCTGTTGTGAAGGCTGCAAAGGCCATCAACTCCTTTCTGCAGATGGATGAGAATTTCTCGGATCTGGACTCTTATTGCAGACGTAAGACACGGAACCAAATGATTACATTATAACAAGACTGAGGAAATATGCTAACGGCTATGTTTAGAGGGCGCTTCTTCCGACTATGAGCTTCCGGGATCTGAATCACCATGGGCTCCATTCCACAAAACGCAAATGTATCCGATTCCGAATCAAGTGTTAGATCATTACAATGCGGGAGAGCTTCAGACCTTGATGGGCTTGTTTGCTGAGATCAACCACGCATGGGTAGTCATTGATAGCTGCCTCTACCTTTGGGACTACACGCACCCCGATCCTGAGCTGATTGGATTCGAAGAGCAATCACATACTATTCACGCAGTGGCTCTGGTGCCGCCCAAGCCTGGGATTTTCGTCAAGACAATTACACATATTCTGGTTGTCGCTACGTCGTCTGAGATGATCTTGCTTGGCTTATCGGCTTCGGATACACCTGCGGGGACCAAGACCGTTGCCCTGTATCAGACCAAGATGAATTTGCCTCTGCGCGGTAATGATGTTCGCGTGATTTCTGGTTCTGCAGACGGGCGGATTTTCTTTGGTGGCAGCAGCGATGTTGATATCAACGAGCTGTACTACCAATCTGAGGAGAAGTGGTTCTCCAACCGATGTGGAAGAATCAATCATACAAACCCTGGATGGTCATCTGTGGTTTCATTACAATCTGGATTCTGGTCACACAAGGAACCGGAACATCTAGTTGATATCGTTATTGACGATTCTAGAAAGCTTGTCTACACCTTGTCAAGCAAGTCCACCATCCGAACATATCACATGGATGGGCCAGATCGATTGAACAAGGTAATTGAAAAGGAGAAGATTCATTGTCTGCGTGATATCGCCCACATGATTACGCAGTCTAAACTGCTTACCGACAAATTGCGGATAGTTTCCATCAGTTCCATTTCTAAGCAGGAAGCGTCCAAACTTCATCTAATGGCTCTTACCGATTCTGGATGTCGATTATTCTTTAGCGCCACTAATGCGTCGTCATACCTCTATGGATCGCAGTCTAACCTAGCACCTCAGAGCATGCAGGTGCAATTCATCAAGTTCCCACCGAGCCAGAACCCCAGACGGTCTGGGCAATTTGCTTCGTCCGGTCAGGCAGGCGAGTCTGTCGTTGATTTGGAGTCTACCATGTTGTTCCCCAGCCGACAAGGCATCCGGTTCGCACCTGGGTTCTTTTTGGACTTTGTTAGCAGTGGCAACGACGCTAATACTGACACTCTGTTTGTTTCTGCCCCCGAAACTGGACGAATCAAGCGCGTGTCCCCTACTGTACCGTTGCGATACTTCGAACAAGCAAGTTGGATCGATATTGGTAGCCGCGCTGAAGCCGTTGGTCTCATTACCAAGCCTTTTGCTGCTGCTTCACAACCTCTGGGATTTGGTAACGAGTTGGCAGTTCAGTTTGACGAGCCCCCTAGTGAATTTGCTGTTCTTACCAACACCGGCGTTCACGTAATTCGACGACGCAGGCTAGTCGACACATTTGCTGCTGCCATTCGAGACGCGCCAGGCGACGAAGCTTTGGACACCATGACGCGCCGGCTCATTCAATTGTACGGCCGTGTTGAGACCGTCTCAACTGCTCTTGCGGTTGCTTGCGGCCATGGGGGAGATTCAAGACCCGGTGTTGCGCGAGCCATCGACCGTGCAACCGAGGACAGAGCTAGGGCGCTATTTGTGGATTTTGGAGGCCAGCCGACCATGGCAGAGACCGACAGCACGTCATTAACAACCGATTCCGTCAGGCTCTCTTCTCGGCACGATGCCCTTGCTCTATACCTTTCTCGTCTTATTCGGAAGCTTTGGAAAGCCCCCGTCATCAGGTCAGGCGTCTCACCTGCTGGCGGTGTTGTTATAGATTCTGCGATTCCCTTAGGTAAACTTAGCTCGAGCCAGGAAAACTTGGAGAGGCTGAGGAGGTTTATCGAAGCCAACCGGGGCCTTATTCAAGGCATGTCTGGTCCCTCAGACCTGCAAAGAGTGTCGACTAGACATGAAGAGGTTGCCCTCCAAGCCGAACACCAAGCGCTGCATGCTCTTCAGAAGCTTATGGAGAGCATCTCAGAAGGCATATCATTCGTGCTCATGCTATTTGACGAACGTGTCACGGATATTTTTGCCAGACTTGACGATACTTCTCGCCAACAACTTAGAGAGCTCACATATGAGAAGCTATTCTCACAGGCTGATGGAAAGAATCTTGCTAAACTTCTTGTCAAAGCCATTGTCAACAGAAATATTGAGAGTGGCTCAAATGTTGAGACTGTGGCTGATGCTCTGCGGCGACGATGTGGCAGCTTCTGCAGTCCTGATGATGTGGTGATTTTTAAGGCACAGGAGCAGCTCAAGCGAGCCTCGGAGCAGCCACCCAACACCAACCAATTCAGGAGTCTTCTGCATGAAAGTCTGAAACTTTTCGAAAAGGTCGCCGGCAGTCTTACCTTTGCCAATCTACAGGCTGCTGTGATCCAGTATGTTGATATGCAGTACTTTGCCGGAGCCATTCAGCTTTGCCTTGTCGTCGCTCATGAGATGGATCGTGGCAATACTGCCCTTTTGTGGGTTAATGACGGCAAGCCGGCTGGTGACCCCAGAGAAGGCGCTTTTAACGATCGAAAACGATGTTATGATATGATTCATGATGTGCTGCGCCGCTTGGATGCCACTTCGAGCACGGAGCCGGAAATGATTGATGGCAAGCTAACCCTCTTTGCTACCAAGAGACTTGAGGCGTATGATGTCGTGAACGGGTCAGAAGATGAGGTGTTTCACTTTGATCTCTACGAGTGGTACATTCAGCAAGGATGGACGGACCGCATCTTGGCAATTGAGTCCCCTCACGTCATTACATTCCTGGAGCGTCTTGCTGGTACAAACGTGGAGCATGCCGATCTACTATGTCGATTTTACACTAACAGAAGCCGTTTCTTCGATGCCGCGCAAGTTCAAGCCGAACTGGCAAACTCCGATTTCCCTATTTCCATCAAGGACCGTATCAGACTTCTCAGTCTTGCCAAAGCAAATGCCAATGTTGCTACTGTGGGCGTTAGCCGACAGCAACAGCAGCAGCTCAACCACGAAGTTACCGATTTACTTGACGTGGCAAATATTCAGGATGATTTGCTTGGACGCCTGAGGATGGATGAGAGAATTGATCCGGAGCGGAAGGCGGAAATCGAGCTGGCTCTTGATGGCAAGATTCAAGGACTCTCAGAGGTAAGAACCCACCAATCTGCTCCTCTCTTAGCATTTATCGAATCAGGACCCTGTTTGCTGATGAGTAATAAATAGCTTTTCAACGACTACGCCGACCAGGCAGGGTACTATGATCTTTGTCTTTTGATCTATCACACAGCCAACTACCGTAATCCCACGACCATTGCTGGAACATGGAGCAACCTTATTCAGCAGACACATGATGAAGTCATGGGCAGATTGGAAAGCCCTGAGCCAGGCATGCCGACACCTCCGTTGCCATACGAGGCAGTCACCAGCAAGATTCAGAACATTGCACACCACACCTCCCTCGACAGCTTCGTCTTTCCTATTCAAACCCTTCTCCCCGAACTTTGCCGCTACGCAGTAGCCTACCAACAAGATGCCACCATCGGAGCCGACCCAACCTGGCCTGTACATCTATTTCTCACTCTCGGGGTGTCACACGACATGATGGTGCGAGTGCTGGAGAACATTTTCGATACTCAAGACTACGGGTTCAGTGGCATGGTCCGCAATCGCATCATAGAGATCATTGCCTACGTTGTCAATGACTGGGTCGCTGAGGTTCGTCGACGGGGTGGTGCTGGCAAAGGTGGGTCTATTGGACCCTCGGTCGGCGAGCTATTGGGAAGATGCGAAGTGGCTTTACCACCGCCTGGACAAGGAAATAACAATGGAGGGACGGACTTGGCAGATATCAGACGGGTGCTGAGGACGCTGAGGAGAGAAGTGGCAGGGTTGATTGAGAGGGTTCCTACGGGAAGCTTGCGGTTCATGTGATGAAAGGAAAGGAGAAAGAGAAATTTGTTTTTAGTTTCCAGGGGTAGCAAGGAATGATTGCCCGGGCGCTCAATGGCAGGCTCATGTTTTATAAGACTTGATTGTACCGAAAACAATGTAACATAACTTGAATAGAAGGGACGGATGACAAATTCGTCCTGGCATAAATTGTAATGAATATTGCGTGCAAGTGACGCAAGCTATGCTGCCGGATACGACCCATCAAGGTGCGTCGGGCAGATTATGAATGAATGTAGCCGCGCGTAGAAGTGCTTGGAGATGACGTTCATATGAGTCAATTAATAAGCTTGCAAAGTTCCCGGGCGGTAGTATTTACTTTGGGGCCCAATTGATTGGCGGTACTGCATTTCATGCTCGCTGGCAGCATGCCGTCAGTGACCGGCGACTTTTCGGAAACTTGAGCCGTGAACTGTAGACTATTCAAATGTCACACAACGACGCATCCGGTTACAAAAAGCAACCAGGCCGCAGTGTTCACAACGAGCTTTCTGAACTCAAATTCGATAGAAACAAGATTTATTTAATTGTTCTTCACGTCAATTTGTACGTCGCAAGCCCATCACACACACACACAGACACAGACACATACATACACACATACGCGCAACAGGTAGGGTAAAGAAAGTCGCAATGTCAAACACCCCTGCGCAAGTCATATCGAAGCAATTCCAAAATGCCCAAGGCTCTTCTACGCACGCCGCCTCCAAGAAAATGATGAGATTGCTGGCCGCGCCACTTCTCTCGCAGATGGGCTTGACGAGAGATGTCACAGCGCCAGTGCAGTTCCTGGACAATGCATGTGGAACGGGCGTTATGACGCAGGAGATGCAGGTTATTCTTAGCAGGGATGTGTTGGAGAAGAGCGAGTTTGTGTGTACGGATAGCTCGGCGGCGATGATTGATGCTGTGAAAGGGAGGATTGGGACAGAAGGGTGGGTGAACGTTCTGGCGAGAGTTGCGGATGCTATGGTATGTATTGCCTTTTTTCGGGGTTTTCATGCATATGCTAGTGCTTTGATTTGAAGCTGATTCTGCCTCTTAGGATACTGGACTGCCAGAGAGCGCGTATAGTCACGTTGCCGTTGGGCTGGGACTGCATCTGATTCCGAGACCGGACGATGTCCTAAAAGGTGTGTGAATTGGATCTACGGTACGGAGTACTGAAACAACGTGTGGGACACATAACTAAGTTTTGATGAACAGACTGTCAGCGAGTCCTCAAAGACGGAGGCATATTCGGAGCTACGACCTTCCCCACCCGCAACCGAGACATCTTCTGGGGGCCAGATATCCGCGCCGCATTTGACTCGATGCCATTCAAGGCGCCGTACCCAGAGGACTTCCCCGTGCAGACGCACAGCTCTGGGAAGTGGTACGACGAGGACTGGGTGGCGGGGCATATGAAGGAGAAGGGTTTCAAGGATGTGCGCGTGACGGTCAATCCGGGGAAGTACTTCGTGGAGAATGTGCAGGAGTTTGTAGACTTTTTCGGCGGCATGATTGCGTTTCTGGTGAACGCGTGGTGGAGCGAGGAGCTGAAGAGGCAGCATGGGGTGGAGGAAGTGAAAGGGCTGGTGAGGGACTTTCTGGAGAAGAAGTATGGGGATGAGGGATGGGAGATTACGTGGGAGGTTATTAGTGTGACGGGGAGGGTTGAGAAGTGATGCTGATAACTACGGAGCAGATAATTGAGTTACCTCTGCAGGCGGCTCCCGGCGGGGGCCTCGAAGGGATTTGCACGGGCTAGAAATAAACAACATCTGATGAGCCTGATGGGAGATGCTGACGGTGGATCTGTGACGGTCTTTGTATTGGCTGTGCAAAAGAGAGAGGGAAGTTGTGCATCGCTGGTGTTGTACGTGAACCGTTTCCCAGCTATTCACGAGGCGGAAACGAGGCGGATCATACGGGGGGTATGAAAATCGACATGAATGGTAAAGTAAGAAAATCTGAAAAGAATATGCTACCCTATTATAACTATATTACGATGCGGACGGCCGTATATGCATATGTGGTCCATCTCCATACTGGATCGGCGGCAAATGTGGTGGTGAGGCAGCCTCGTTCTCCTTGTCCTTTTTCTCGCTCGTTTCTGCCCCCTGTTGTGCGTGCCCCGAGGACGGCTGGTTCACATCAACGGGGTCAATACTAGGCAACGCAGTGCCGACTTGGTCCTCAGACGATGATGACCCGGTAGTATCCCTCTTCCTCCACTTCCACCAAAACATGGCGCCTATACAGATCAACAGCAGCCCGGTCGTAACCACGGCCATGATCATACTGCCCAAGTTCCCGCCCCTAGCCTGGTCGATGTGCTTAATCGACCATGGATAGCACTCCGCCTTGACGATAATAAATATGCCGAGCCCGACAAACAGAAAGGGCACCACGAAATTCGCATACTTCTCCGCCAGCCGCAGCACATGCCTCTGCTTCATAACCAGAAACGCAGCCAAGCACCACACCCCGAGGAGGATGTAATAGACCACCACGTAGACGGCAATTTCGGCACCCTTTGTCTGCGAGAAGAGCGGCACATAGGTCCCGATGTTGTCGCCGCCATTCATCAGCGTGACCAGGGCGACTTTGAAGATGCTCCTCATGGAGGCCACGCTGGTGACTTCCTCGTCCGCCGAGTCGGCGCTGGAAATGACCAACTCGAACATCTTCCAGAGGCCGAGGAGCATTGGCAGGAAGCCCAAAAACCCGATGGGTTGGGACGGCAGGACGAGGGACACGCCGAAGCCGATCATGCTGATGACCATGATGATGGTGAAGCCGACATATTGGCCGATGGTGATTTTGAGCGGCGTGATGACTTTGCTGGTGGACGCTTCGGCCATGAATGTGACCAGCACGAAGATGTCGTCGATGTTGGTGATGGCGAAGGAGCTGCACGCCGTGCCGATGGCTTTGCCGAATTGCATGGTGGGCGGCGGGTTTGGACTGGGGGCAGGATGTCGGCGCGCGCGCGGAGACGGTTGAGCTCAGGATTCGGTGGGCGGATGGGATTGAGCGGTCATGACAATATTGCCGTGAGCTCAGCCCGCAAGGGAGGAGATCCGGGAAGGCTTCAGGGTCGCCATGATGCTCTGTTGGATGTAGGGGGGAAAACGGGAGATGGGGATGTTGTCTAGCTTTCGGTTCCGGGGAGAAGTGGTTGATACAACACGTCCGTGGCAGTGCAGCTTTGCGGGTTTTGCTCTGCTCCTGCGTCGCGTGTCGAGTGTTTGGCGGTGCTACGGCGATACGGTGGGTATGCCTTGCTTGGCAGTGGCAGTGGCAGTGGCTGGCTCTTGGATTGTGGGCGTGACTTGGCACGGCTGGGCGTGCGGGATCGGTCCAGGGAGGGCACGGAGGACACGGCATGGGTCTGGAAAATGCGCAGTCTCGCAGATGGTGTACTGCGAAAGGCACCTCAATTTTTGTGTGGGGTCGATCCCGCCATCTTTTGTCTGACGGGCACATGCGTTCTGGCCAGAATAGCTCACGTCTACGGAGTAGCTAAACCTGCTTTACGATCATTGCGGAGTGTAGCTCAGTATGGCAGTGGTGGTGGGGAGTGGGGTTGGCGCCCAGTTGGGCATGCCGTGAGCTGTGTGCAGTGTACGGAGTACTCCGTGTGTCGACGATCTACAACGTCGTCTTTTGACTGCACACCTGGCGACATAATAAGCCAGGACTCTGTGCACTCTTTTGTTTCTGCCAACTATGGCGGGGCCACCGATTATCGAAAGGCGCTCAAAAAATATAGCGGTATTCTGCGTCTCGCGACATAAGTGCGCTCTCCTCGTAGGTCTACAATGGCGGTCGCCTGATCCTCTATAGATCTCCGAATATGGCCCGTCTTACCCTACAGCAGCAGCCATTGCTGCTACGCCAACCATGCTGAGTGAGATGCACCCGGCGAGGTACGTTTTATTATGCGGAATAAGCTCCACCCATATCCGAATGAAAACATCTCACCGACAGTCAGCTCACTGCAGAGTGTAGGTTTATGGTTCATGACTTACCAGGCATTCGCTCGGTAATCGCTGTCAGGAGGACGAGTAAAAGCAACCATGCCTAGTTGCATTTACTGATAGATGAAAAAGAGTACTATCAAGACTAAAATCTCCCTTTTTGCTGTAACGACAGCACTTCGTTGGCCGTAGGGTCGTTTGGTGGTATCGGCTTTTCGAGAGCTTTTCGTCTTTTGTCGGATCAGACTCTGGTGCCCCGGTGGTGCCCCGATGGAGACTAGGTCGTAGAAGTGATGGACCCATCGTTCTCAATCATGAGGATTCGATCAGCTGCTTTTATGTATTCAACTAGCATATGTTAGTACATGTTTAATAGCAAAAGGAGATACGGGTTTGCGGCCGTACCGGAATCAGTAATACGCCGGATAGAAGGAGTGGCACAAGTTGACGAACCCGTCGCATGTGTCACTGTATACACAATTCGATACGTAACAGACTGCTTCATTTCTGATTCTCGTAGCTGGTGAAGCTTGTCCGCTGGCAGAGATCCCGGTCCAATCATTTTAATGCTGTCGATTTGCGATAGGACGATCCAGGTTGCTGCGACTCGTTTTTTGACTGTTTTATTCCAAGCCGTCCGAGCTGGGATCGTGCGCTTCCCAAGTACGTAGCTGGTGGCCGTTATGACTATAGATGTGTCAGTGGAATTTGGAATGAAGCATGAATTCGGTGTGGAACTTGCAGAACAATAACTCACTCGATGCGGGAATGACAATCAGAACTGTCGCTAGGCCCATTTTTGTTGTCAGGCAATATACGCCTAGGCTAGATTTCAATCACACTGGCCCAAGTTCTATGAAATTGTAGGGGTAAACCCTTAGCAATACCGTCTATATCTGTGCTCATCAGGGTTAATGCAGCAGAGTCTTTCGCAACAGGCTGGTTTACGACAAGTTTTTTCTTCAATTCTGGGTAACCGGAACCCCACGAATCCGAGTGACTAGGCGATAGTTCATGTGATTATAGTTGGCTGCGGTGATCTGCCCCCCTAAAAAAACAAAGTGAGCGAGCACTAGTGCCTCTGGATATAGATCGGTTTAATCATGCCGCTTTACCCAAGTAAATAAGCACTGCAGCACCAATAAGGCCATTTCTTATGTTGATTTGTGCATATTTATCTCCAAATGCACTCGACTATGCGCTTGATTAAGAATGGTTGACTAAATGTAAATGCCGTGCTCAGCAGTCGGGGCATAACAACGCTGAAGAAAGGCCACCTCAGCGTTAGTAATAGAGATGCGATCAGTGAGTGTGGGGAGTTCTTATCTGGTTGCTTTTAGGAAATGGAGGTGCTTGGAAGCTTGCTGTTTCCGAGAGCGGCTGAAAATCGAGCTATTATTGCCTTAGAAGGCCCAGATAGACAGAGTATAAATTTCACAAGGAATGATGTGGCAGCATACCCTATCGACCCAGCCAACTCTCGGCCTCATCGTAATGCTCAAGCTCATACAGCGCCCTCGTGATGCGTCTCCGCAACGCACGCCTTCCGTGACCTCCGAATCAGAGATGTTGGTACAAGTGGTATTAACACATATGTGGGTGGCCGCACCGGGAACGCTGATAGCCTCTACAATGAGGTCCATCGATTGGTTCACGCAGAAGTTGCCCGGCCAGTAACGAAAACTAATTGTCTGTCGCGTAAATGGTGGATGCTGAGTGATGCGCCACCGTCATCTGCGCGAGGACAATGGAGCAAAGCTGTGGTGAGGGCAGAATCCCTTTGTGAGCTCGTCCACGACGCAGGCGACTTCGGAGGGAACACGGTGGGTGTGTTGGCATAGCTGGCAATGGGAATCTCCGTATATAGCTCGAAGTACCTCGCATATATGGTAAAAGATTAGGTGTTGTGGCTTCATTCGCGTCAAATTTAACAAAACTTGGGGGAAATGAATTGTGGATGTGTGCATTAAATCTTATGGCGACAATTGCAAAAATGTTCTCCCGTCTTGTTCTTGACGCTACCCTTGACCTGTGCTTATACTCTGTAGTTAGCCTGGGCAAACAAATAAACTAACACCAGGTGTGCCGCTATATATTATGGGTAGAGACGATGGCGAATGCTGTTGGGGGGGCTAGAGGCTGAAGGACATCATAAATGGTCACTGGCCAATGGCCACAAGTCAAAGTGGGCTGGGCGGGACATCAAGATTGAAGAGTCTCGGTACAAAGCGAGGGCTGGAGAGACAGCTGCTCAGTTGGGACGAGAAGCTATATAAGTCACGTTGACTACGGAAGCCCTTACCACGTCACCGATGAATTAGTTCGAGCCCAGGACAAGACGGCGACAAATACCCAAGATGATTATATCTTATATAAAAGCTAGTATCCTACACAATAATTCTACTGGAATTTAGTTTCAAGTTCTTTGGCAAGGCCTTCACGTTCACGAAAGATCAGGTTAGGCCCATCGTGCTCGGCCACAAAGATGTCACTGATCTCGTACTCCGGGACCTCCCTGCCCGCCTCTAAACGAAGCTTCTCGCCCAACTTCGATAGCTTTCCCGGCGCCTTCTCAAAGTCAAAGTACCACAAGACGCGGGCTACGACCAGGCTCAACTCCATCCATGCCATAGCTTGGCCGGCGCAGTTTCGGTCGCCGATCATGAACGGGATAAACGCTTTGCGCATCGCCACCCGGCTTGACTTCTTGTCCTCGGTGTCTGAATTTTTGTCGGGCTCCAGCCACCTCTCGGGTCGGTACGCAAAGGGATCTTCGAAGATATCTTGGTTGTGGAGGAGGGAATAAATGGGCACTGCAACCTGAGTGCCGCGGGGCACGACGTGCCCGTCCACTATGAACAAGCCCTGGTCGGCTGGATCTTGTTCGCGCCAAGAAGGCAGCAGCACTGGGGCGGCACAGCGGAGAGCTTCTTCAATACAGGCCCGCAGGTACTTGCAGCCATTGAGCTGCGGCCCTGCCTTGATGTCGTCGCTACAGGCAAACGTGGTTCGTATCTCATGCGCAAGAGTGCGATAGCAGTCCGGATACCTTGAGAGATAGAAGAATGTGGCGGAGATTGATGTTGCCGTAGACAGCCCGCCTGGAACGAATTGGTCAATTAATAATGTTAAGGCATGCAAGTCTCAGATTACAGAAGAAAATAAGCCAGGGGCGGAAGCTCAACGGAATATGAGCGACCTACCTGCAGCAAGAAATGCAGTAGCCTCTGCCCACATCTCGCTTCGAAAGAGCTCCGAGTCGGCATTTACTTCTGTGGCAACTGAGTAAAAGTCATGCTGTGCATCTCTTCCTTGCGCCATTCTTGCCTGAATAATCTTCTTCACAGCCATACCGAATTTCGTGGTCTTCTTCACTTGCAACACCATAATTGTCCGAGAAACATATCTCAAGATAGGAAATGCCATGTTCACATTGATAAGCCTCATCCAAAAAATTAGGGTCTCGGTAATGAACCGGTATGTATCATTGGTTTGCAAATGAAGGCAATAGCCGAAACCAAGACTCGCGGCGATATCCATGGCTAGGTTCTGACTTAAGTTGGCAATGTTGACAGGCTTAAGAGACTGCGAAGCACCATAGAGCAGCTGTAAGAACTTTTCGACGCGTGTCGACATTGTTGATTCAAATATGCGCATGGAGCGCTCATTCAACACTGATCCGATGAGCTTTCGTTTTCTTTTGTGTACATCTTTGTCGATGGTATTCTGAACACCACGCTGATTGGTTGACAGCGGCTGGTAGTGATATGGTGTCCCCTTTCTAAGCTTGGGGTTCAAGTAAATGTCTATACCAGGCTGTAAACACTTTTCAATGGCCGGAGTGACTGGAGAAAGTTTACCTTGCAAGGCGGCAATTGAATTGAATACAAGCCGATTTGGAGCCACGCGGACGACAGGACCTATAACATCGTCAGTTGGCTGAGAATAGAGAGCCATGACGCCGAAGATACCGTATTTAAGAAAACTCTGATACGTGGAGGTGTGGATGGTCTTGCGAAGAGCCAAATAGCCGCCGTAGGCTTCTGTGAATCTTGCGAGCGGGGGGCCGGGATACTGCGCCAAAGGATGGAGAAAAACACAGTAACCGATATAAAATAGTGCCTGTGAATGGGTCGTCAGATGCGCTCCAAAATGTTGTTGGGGAGTTTTGAGAGAGAGAGAGAGAGAGAGAGAGCTCTTACAAGAGGCATAACAAAATAGAGCAAGTAGGTGCCGGCAGCGGCGAAGACTGCAGATGCAGTCATGTTGAGCAAAATAGCCTGGCTGCCTCTGGTTAATGGAAACAAGGACAGGAGACGGGAATTTAAGGGCGATATGCCGTGGACTGCGGCAATACTATAATTGAGGATTAGCGGAATTAGATCAAACAAAGGCTGGACCTCTTGGGGGAACTCTTGGGGGAGAAGCTTGAAATCGGGCTGATGGGAGAGAAAATGTTGGTCGTTGTAGAGGTGACGTTGCAATTCTGCCGTTGGTAGAGGCCGAGAGTCAACTGTGATGAGTAAGTATTATCCCGGTCTGGTCCTGCTATCGCCTAGCTGTCTCTTGTCCACGCTACCTTGCTAAGAGCACCATGCAAGGTAGCGTGGACAATCTTACGACATGTTAGACATTGAATGCATAGCCGAGTACCGTAGTATCGGTGACCATGGACGACGCCCAGAGAGCTTTTTTTTTAGAGCCGTAGAGCTAATTCCCGCACTCATGGATGACTGCAGCGTCTGTGGATGTTATTAGGGGATGTTGGGGGTACTCTGTCGATGTGGAGTTTGGATTGATGATGCGGGGTGTGGGCGGAGAAGGGGGCGAAGGGGTTTGAGGCTGAGGCCGCCCTGTAGTCAGAGTCACATCTCAATGCGCCTGCTCACTTCTACGGGATCCAAACCCTTATCCCTATCCGTAGTTAACTATAGTAAGCAAACTACAAGTAAGCGATCTTCGGTACGGACGGCCCAGCCGCGAATTGGAAGCGGGTTTAGGTGTAACCTGTATTGCCGTGACGGACTTTGCCTTGAGCCGTGTGGAGTAGGTCACTTGCTTCTGGGTGATATGATGATGCCGGGCTTCCATGCAATCCGCCGCCCCAACGGGACTTACTTGTAGGGTTGGATATAGCTAGACGCCTAGCAGCATTGCGCCTTCTATCCGCTTTTTTCGCCACATACAGGTACAATCAGGACTCTGTGACAGATAATCAGGCGTGTGTGATCTCATTAGCGATTGCTACCGTCGTTCAGGCATTATTCCAAAGACTAAGTTTACCAGAGCTGATAAAGCCTTCCAACGATGATATTCCATTGTTGGTTGACCGTGCGACGGGAAGTGTGGGCCTGTATGTGTTGAGACGAGAATAGCTCCTGTCAGGATGATCAGTGCCGTAACTGGGTAGATGTGCTGAATAATAGGGATGTTGGAGATACTGGAGATAATGGAGTTTAGAGAGTTCACGGAGATACGGAAGGAAGAAAGGTGCTATAAGTAGGAGGACTTCAGGGCTATCAATGAAGGTCAGAACATCATCAATTCAATCATCAATTACATCCTTCTATTCCTATCAATTTCCACTGCCAACAAATTGTCCAAAGTGCTCATAACGCAACAGTATGCTGTCCAGCTTGCGCAAAAAGCGGGACTTTTTGTCATCGCAACAGGAAGCAAGAAAAACCACGAGCTCTTAAAGAGCTTGGGTGCCGATGTGACGGTGGACTGAGTTAGACTGTAGGTTGCACAGGGTTGCTGTGCAAGTGATCTAGATCAAATGCTTCAAATTGAATATATTCATAAGTCTCTGTTATCTATGTAAGAAGAAGAAAACAAGTCAAGGTGGGAGGCACGATATCGTCGTATAAATATCGTGGCTGAAAGGTGACCACGTGACTCGCTCCATGCTCCTTAGTGTGCTTGGCGGCAGGATTCCAACATAGAAGAATTGACCAGGTCAAAAAGGCGGCAAGCAACAACCTAATCTAAGCATTTAATTGCATAAGCACGGTTGAGACGACAAAAAACGCGGTGCAGGCGATATCAGCTAAGTGGGGACATATTATGTGTATCCTCCCCCGAAAATCCTATGAGGTGGGTGCCCCAGAGAATGTCAAGGTCGAGAGCACGCTAGCCTACACCGTCTTTGGAAAGCCGCTGAGCTATGAATGTTCGATAGCCTTGGAGACCGATCAGAAGACAGGGAGTTCTGGGAAAGATACCTGAAGCTTTTGCCGAAGTGGCTGGACAATGGCTATCTTAACCCGAATCCGCAGAAAGAACTTGGTAGGCTCGAGGATATCCCCAAGGGCTTCGAGCTACAGAAGAAGGGCGACGTAAGTGCGAGGAAACTCATGTACCGAATTGCTTAAGAACACTCGCTTCTGGTCTCTGAAAGCTAACAAGCAATTCTCTCCATACCACGACATTGCTCCATAAATTCAAAGAGTTAAAATATGACAAATCTGCACCAAATATACCGCTGGAACAAGATGAAATTAAAATTATACATGCTCTAACGAGAGTGAGAAACACTTGACAGTTGACTCATAAATGAAAGCCATATCAATGTAGCAGGGGATGCCCGAATTTCATGCTTTGCGAGGTCTTGCATCGTCAACGTAGTCAATCAGTCGTCACACAGCTTCCACAAGCCCGCAATATTGATAAATGAACGTGAGACATTCACTCGACCTATTGATAGAGTTTTGTTTGCGCGCTATCGAACATCTATGACCGTCAAATATGCGCGATTTGATGAGCGCTACCAGCACGGTCCTGTTGCGTTATGTGCCTTTGCATAGATATGAGGTAAAGAATCAATTTACAACAGTGGAGATCGGCAGGAATAGATAGATTTGAATATGATGAAGAGCGTAAGCAGTGATATTGATAGTGATGATCTGAGTGATGAATCCCTCCTCTGAGGAGCACTGTAACCCTTCTATATAGTCCTTAGCGACCGGCACATTTCCCTGAATTTAGTGGCCTTAGGCCTACATTCCTTGGCATCATGCCACCTTCTTCCACTATCGTACGAATCTAGCTAATACGAGGCATCGGTCATTTCCGAAGGTGCCACTCTAATCTCAACAGGTCCATTCCAGACCACAAAATAACTATCTCCGTAGGCTAGAAGGCGTGAGAAATTATATTACAGTGACTTGCTCAGCAAAACTTTTCAGGGCATGCATGCGAGGAGTACTTCAATCTTTATTTTATACTGCAAGGCGGCAATAACAATCCAGGCATCGTGGTTGGACATATGAAACTAGGAGTGGGTGTCAAACTAGATCTGGAGCCTTAGGGCCGGCCAAGGACGAACATTTTATGGGCGTGCGTTGAGGTTGGATGAACCCTTTGACATGGAGCACGCGCGGCTCTCTATTCCCGAACGAATACGATTTGAATAATGCGTTCGACGGAAGCGGAGTTTTAAGCCATTTGCCTTAAATATATATATATATATATATTCACGTGTTGTTGCTCTTCGATCACGCGCTCATTTGGTGACGAGCGGCTCTAGAGCGCCCCTCTTAGTGACCTCCACCTTTGAGATGTCTCTAACCAGGCTCTTCCTTGCAGACAAGTCTGCGGCATCTATCCAGTTACCATGTGTTTGAGCCTTAATATGCATGGGAAGCTGCACAATGGCAATGGGAGTTTCAAAATGTTTCGTGTCGAGAACCACTAGATCATTTCGGTTGGCCGCACGCCGCTCTACCATGGCCATGATCCAGCCATCACCGTCTGGTGCGTCGACATTTCGCGGGATGAAAATGGGTTCCTGAACCAAAGAGTCCCTTCCTGCGTAAAACCATCGTGTTTTGTTCGTCTTGTGGCTGTGCATGGCAAGTCCGTTTAAGCCGTGAAAAATATTCTTGTCGCCGTCTGACTTTTCTGGAATGAAAACATTAAGGAATAAGTGGTCGTACCGCTGCGTCATGAACCGTTCGTCGATTCGCGGAAACTCCGAAGGTACGTCGAGTATGACAACAGGGTCGGGGATTTTGCTGCCGTTGGGTTGGTTTAGGTCGATTTCCCAGCGCACAAAGTCGGCTTTTGCATCTTCTGCCGGCATTCTTCCATCATCGGGTGGGAAAAAGGGAAATGCGTTATCATGTACACGCGATGACTCCAAATACAGCTTCCCATCAGCGGCCTCCCATCCACCTGCGGTGTGTATCGGCATGCAATTCTTCCACGAGTACACTCTGTGCTCTCCAGGCTTCCATCCTGCTGGCACAACGGTGTGTGATCGGCGAGGAACGACAATAAAGGTAGCCGGAAGATTATAGTCCCAGGCCCAGTGATGTTTTCCCGCTTTCATCCGGGCTATATTCGCTTCAAAAGGCCAAAGGACCAGAACAAGCCAGTTAGTAGTGATGATGCAGTCATGAATAAACGCACACCATGGAGATTTAATCCATTGCTCATCGTGTTTCTTCCCATCTTTGTCTAGAGCATAAATGACAATATCCTTCGTAGCCAGCCCCTTTGCCTCGTAGCCAAAAACGACCAGTTCATTCGTATATGGATCAACTTTGGGATGCGCCGTAAATGTCTTTGAAGAGATTTGATCTCCGAATGGATCGTAACACAGCGTATCCAAAGAGTCAGGGTCGATAGAGTAGGGCAAGGCCACTTCTTTCAGAGCAAGAAGGTGTTTGGACCAGTATACAAGATTCGTGTTTGCCGTCGAGTCAACAGCAGCCCGCACACAAGGATGGTGTGTAAATGGATTGCGATAGAGGCCAAAGAGGGCTTTCGATGCTTGTCGCTCCAGCTTGTAGCGTTCGGTTTCAATATATTTCATCTTCATGTCGACGCGTCCATTCCGGATACGGAACGCTGAAATACTGCCGTCTCCGTCAAGCGGGACATTCTTGGGGTTGGGTGGTACGAATGGGTCGGACATGACTCGGTAGAAAGTACCATCGATCTCTTTGGGGATTTTTCCAAGAACAACCAAGTCACCTATCTCGCCTTCAATTCGGCATGGCAAGCTTGAGCCAGCTAGATCAAAGGCCACAGGCCACGTTGATGTTAGGCCCTCGTACTCAGCCAACTTTGCCATGATGAATTAAAACAATACACCTTTCGTGAGTAAAGTATAAAATTTTCAGATCGCCTCGTAGATTCTTGCCACGATAACCAAGGGCTTTGTCCATAATAAGTCAGGCTGAGGGTGTCTTTTATATTACTGGCAGACAAGTCTATGTGATATATTCTGCTCCAAACTGCTAAGATATAGCTGATAGTCGATTGGTCATAGGAAAATGGTTTTCGAGGGGGGGCTCCACCGTAACTCCAATTGTCGTAAGACGGGGCCGCTGAATTCGAAATATGCCCATCCCCGATCGGACAGTCTCCGCAACCGGTTATTTCCCACCCCCTCAATTCCCCGCCAAGCCCAGGGATCAATGTTATAGCAATTGAACTAACGATCCACAGATAAGGAAAAAGCCTCAGCGGTTGGTACCAAACGTAATATTCATAAATTTGAGGCAGTCTCTTAATCGGCAAGGTGGGCTTCGGATGCCCCGGATGGCCGGTTCAGCTTGCCATTAACATGTGCGATTGCTTTGTCAAGATGAGAAGGTAAATATCAAACCGGTTCGAGGGCTGCGAATGAAACTCCGAATCCCGAAGGTCGAGTTAGCGTCACCAATGTTAATTGATACTTTTTATGTGGACGTGCTACTATTGTGTTTTCTGTTTCCCACCCTAGAAACTCAAGCATTACGTATCGAATACACTTGTTTAGTTCTAGTTTGCCCTTTGTAATTTGTCAGCGAGTGTTTGTAGTGTATGCTTTGGCCGGTCTCATCACTTTTACTTAAAGTGTGCAGTTGCAATGTATCATGTGGGTCGGCTAACTGAAATACCAACACATTGCGACAAATCTCTCCTTATATATTCAAATCAGATTTAACAGCGTGATGCGAATCTCTTCAATGTACCTGCCAGTTTAGCTTTTTAGCTCTTTCTCAGCGATATCATCCGCACCAGACACCAAAATACCTCACTGCCTCATCTATTAGTTCCCTGTGGGCACATGGATTGAGAACATTGCGGTTCGGTTAAATAGGAATCTCCTGCTCACTAGCCTTATGGTTAATTTAGACAGTAATAGTCCATAAATCACCAGACTTTTCAATCTCTGCGACATAATAAGCTTGTCGGAAATAGCTAAGATCTCTCACGATAAGTTGCCTTCTTGGCTAGTAATTTTACTGAAGCAGGCGGTGTTGGAATATCCCGTCAAGGTATGTGGGCAGGTCACGTGGCCACCCCAGCGCGCCTCTTTTATACGGCGCGCTCGGTGGCATTCCTCTTTCTCTTCTCCTTCTCTTAGAAGATAGTCACGAATGAATTGAATTGTTCTGCTTATTGTTTTGCTTCACCTTCTGGTACCAGCTACTCCAAGCCCCTGTGCTTCCTACAGGAGGTGTTAAGGGGACTGAGGCAGTCTGGACGATCAACCTGGCCCAAAGGCCGCCCAGGCTAATGCTAGCGGCTAGTCTCCTTAATAGTCGCTTGCCAAATGGCATTGCTTCGGTTCCAGAACGCCACGACCTAGCCCTGGTAGCTGATTTAATCAATGGCTTAGTATACCATGTAAATGTAAACAACAGAAGCCTGCAAGCTTTACAAGAATACCCGGAAATGAAGTCAGGGGGCGATAAGACTGCTGCAATTATTGGCATTAATGGCTGGTATCATATAAACTTAAGATTTCTTCATCACTGCGAGAACCTCTCTATCAGGTCTCCGCATCAGAAAACAAACCGTGCAATCCACGGTGTAGGCTTTGGTATATGTTGGAACCTTGCCGCCAAGCACAACAAGGAGCAGAGAAGCGTATCACGTGGTCACATTCTGGCCTACCTATTTATACGACGATAGTAGGCTTTGTATCCTGACTTCCCTTCTTCTTCTTTGATAGACACAGACTTATTGAATATATTACAATTTGATGCATTTGATCTAGATCACTCGCACAGCCCCCCCTGTGCAACCCACAGTATAGTTTGGTCGTGGCTTTGTTCTCATGGGCTTCTTATTGAACAATGTAGCAGTCTTCTTGGAGACAGCTACAAGAATGGACTGGCCGTCTTTGCACTGGAGTAACGTTCAGGTTTACTTAGAGCAGAGTACTTTCAACCCCCAATTCTCCCATGGAGGAGAATCAAGACCTTGAAATGAACTATTTCGCTATCATTGCCAGATGCAGTCACCACTTGGGACACAAGAATTACCACCTCAAAAGAAGTACCGCCAGTGTCCATCCGTGTAGTCTGGGGTTTGGCGCTCGGTGATTGCTAGATACTCCTTCGCCCATTTCCCGAAATTGAAGCCGCATAGGAGGCTGAGTGGGAGCAATTCAGCCGTAACGTGAAGTACCATGATATCAAGTTGCACAAATTGTTACCCACATCAAGCCGCTACCACCCTCACATAGCCCTGTTGCAAGAAAGTCACACAAGTTTAGAAAACTCGGCTCGGTCAGTCAGTCAGCTCCATGAGTTTGTAGACTACCACACTATCTAACCCTAAGATAAGGCTATGCTTGCAAATCTCTTCAAAAGTGAGTTGACCTCCGCTGTGGAATCGTGGTCGAAATCCTCTCCCATTTTCTTGGGTTCAAAATGAGGAGACTCAGTCCTAACAAGCAACTTGGCCAGCCACCAGTAATCATTGGCGTATTTGAAGAAACCGACTTTATAACTGTCCATTTCAACCTTGTCGGTGATCAGAGTGTTCCAGAGATCTTCCCATCTTTCGAGCGCGCACTCAATAGCGCTTTTTGTGAACCGTAATGAGTATGTTGCTTTGTTACTAAAGATAATCTGGTGTAAGGCTGTAGTTAATTAGCCGGCTGAATATTATCAGTCGTTATCTGACGATGTCGATTACTTACCATGCACAAGGAGAAAAAAATCAAGGTAGTTGAGTTGGCCAAACTCTGCAATAGAACCTCTGGTCCATTCCTGTGCAAAAAACAATGATACTCCTCTAGAAACAGAACACAACTTTGAAGAGGTAGCCAACGTACTTAGGTCGTGGAAGCTTTCAGGTCCGTGTGCCATAAATAATTGGTCATCGCAAGGCAGACATCCAGTCATTTCCGAAACTGTCAGTCTGGGGGGTGTGCCATAGAATATAGCATGGGAAGTGTCTACAAGGAAGATCCACGCCATTAGCCTGCAAACCCTGTTAGTTCAAACTCCACCGTCATAGTCGACTCGCCTCCATGAACTCGCCTTATCTTTTCTTCCGTCTTGATAAATTCCTTCCAGTCATCATAAGACGGTGCATGGTCAGATTTTTTGGAGGCCATGTGTCTCAGTTTCGTAAGGCCTAACGAACGAGCGGCTGAAACAATAGATGGGTACAGCTGCAGACGAACCCTTCGCCTTGAGCCTCTATGACTGTCCCACTGTCTAAGAATGCATATGATGTATGCGGCCTGAAGCGGTTGCACGCCACTCCCCGAGTGGGGATCGTATAGCTCGCGGAAAGATTCGTGGGTAAACACGTATTCTTCCGCAGCGTCAAAACAATTCCTCGCAGCTCGCGCATGCTCGTCTGTAGAGTAAATTGCACCGACCAACATAACAGCACTAAGCAACGGCGCGAAAGTTGACGATGGTTTAAATGACGGGCGATGAAGCATTGGATTGTGGCAATGCCAGTTGTCAAAATATGCTGTCACCAACTGATATACGTTTGAGTCTGCAAAGATAAGCTCTATAGAGCTTGAAATAGTTTCGATGCTCGTCCCCGTCGACAAACGTGCCCTCAGTCCCTCACCAATTTCCCGTATTTTGGGCTTCAGTTCAAGGTCAGGCGTATAATGAATTGGTTCGCTCGTTCTACCTGACGAACCTGGGCCAACGCTTTCAAAGAACAAATAGTTTAAGCCAATACTTGAGAAGAGATGTTCTTCAGGGTTACACCAAGTCCAAGTGCATAGCTCTTCCGCACTGTTTCGGCCAAATACATCGTTTTCATTTGCCCGAACGTCTTGGCTGAGCTCAAAAGGGTTATTTGCTGCCAGGGGTGGACCGAAATATTCTTGCATGGTGTTATTCCTTGGATTGGTATGCTGGAGTAAAAATGAGATTGAATTTGTAGTATTGGGCGGTAACATGGCCACCTCGCTCGTGGCCTCGCTAAATGCCGCAACCGGAGCCTCTAGCGGAAGTAACAAATCCGTTCTTGAACCATCTCTCTTGGCGTAGTCTCCAATATTTTGAGTCGTTCGGTAATAGGTACAGCAAATTTGGCGCTTGAAGCATGCAGCGCACGGGTGAAATCCATCGCAACTATTCTTCGCAAGAGCACAACTGTCGCAAGCTCGGAACCTAGGCCCTCTTTTGCGTGGGAGCGGAACAGGGTTGGCACGTCTTTCGGAGCAAGTTTTTGTGTGTCGTCGGGCGGCGTCTCTAGAGTATTTGTGAGATTGTTATAGACAAAGGCAAGGGCAAAAACATACGAGCGGGAGAAGACGCGACTACAAAATGAGCATGAAGAAATATTTTCGCCAGAATCTAATGTGTTGCTCAGAACCGCTGAACTTTGCTAATAAGGGACAATGCAGGGTGATTTGCTTACGTGATGCTTCATGTCTCTGGAGGTGAGACCTCCGAGTGTATGTTAAGGAGCAGATAGAGCAGGAAAATGGCCGTAGAGTGTCTGTCATGTTCGCAGATGGTGATTGCAAATGCAATCAGTTTACTTCTCTGTCTTTAAGCTTTTGAGTAATAGAAACTGCACCAAACAGCGGGTTTGTCAGCAGACAGGAGAGCGCGGGAGCCAATAGGTGCACCTATTGGCTCCCGTAGAGCGCCCCATCAACAAGGCTCGTTCTGTAGTATTCGCAGCGGGGTGGAGGCCACCCATCCGGTCTATTTCTTCATACATCCCCATATTTTAATTGCCGGTGTGTGGCAAATGCCCACCGGCTGAAATACCCCGGACATTCCCCACAGCCATGCCTACCCCTGAGCTGAATGATGTTTCTCAGCAACACGAGTCAGACCACCTTCCTCTGTCACTATACTTTCTTGGCATGTAACTGTTGAAAAAGTACGCCTAACCGCACCAATTTGCTTAACATTAATCGTGCGATGCCGTAAACTATACAACGCACCTTCTTCCTCTTTCATTAGCTCGGTCCCAAAGTATTCCAATGGCGTCATATTGCCCGACCCGTAGGTCCATCGTGTGTTGGTCTGCGAGGTAGCCATAGTGGCCCCTGCCATTCCACAAACGAAGTCTAACCACAGAGGGAGGGGAAGGGGGGGGGGGGGGGGTTTTTGTAGCCGATCGTCATGTGACTTTGATACTCAACTCGAAGTTGGAACGCTACTTGTGCTTGCGGAGGACTTTCTTGGATGACTTGTTATCAGCGCCGGTATGTGTATTATGTAGCGAGTTGAGCAGTGAACTTTTAAGACCCTTGGCAGGTTATATTGCCTAAATTACGGACCGAACAGATGGCACTTTTCTTTGGCACATGGACAGCTGTAGGAGACTACCCTCTCGCCATAAAGCATCAAATCCATCGCAGCCAAGACTCAATCAAACCGAATCAATGAGTCGCAGTAGGCAAATCAACATTAGGGACTATTGAAGCTTCCGTTAGGCTGAGCTTCTTTTCTTCCACACGCGGAGCGTGGCAGCTTGGTTTCGTTTTCACTACTTACTCGGATTTTTTGAGGAGCCATTTTTGATCGAGGAAGGGTCGATTCCCTATCCATATAACGATGGTCAGAGCAATTAAAGCAAAGTAGCAGAAAGGTCGATGAGGCTCGGTGTGCTTACCAAGGTTATGTACCCTATAACACCGTTTCGATAGTCAACACCATCGAGAGGCTCGGTATCGAGAAGAGTCATTGCCCCGGCTGCAATAGATCCTGTCAGTGCCATAAAAATCACAGTATTACCAGGTCAGATGCAACATCAGAGCTGAAGGAAGCGACCGTAATGTGGTATAAATGCAGGTGTTGATAAAAAAAGCAGAATGAATAACCTACACAGCGATTCGGTTGCATAGATTCCGTCCATGTCATTGCGAAAACGATCAATTTGCGTATGACCAGCATACGGCTCCATAGCCATTATATATTTCTCCAGCGTCTCGTCAATGAAAATTTGGCCGGTACTAACAATTGGCCCGTGAGTGATGGTGCCGTTGGAGGCCACTGTCCAGTTCGTATGGACCTGGACATGGATGTGGATTGCTCGCTCAACCTGATGTATTAACGTGGCAACATCAGTGAGGATCGTTCAAGAGTAGAAAAAAACATGCAGAGCTCTTTTGGTCTTACATAAAATCCAGGAAAGATGGTAGTAAAAGAGGTCACACCATGTTTGTTAGTCGGCCACATGCCGCGAAGAAAAGTTGTGTTATCTGTCGAGAGCCACTATTTAGGTTCAGCAATGTGTTCCAATCATATCACATTACAAAATCAGCGTACTGAGAGATCCGGAATCCCCTTTGTGGGATCTATGCTAGTATTGTTTGTAATATTTGCAAATATCTGCTGGAACGGTGTGTTGGGTGAAAGGCCAGTGAAAGAGCTGTATGACCCAGTGGCATTGCAATGCTATCAATGGAAAATGAGTTATCAAGGACCAAGTATCACTAGAGTTACGCGGCATACCCATATGTCTACCAATACACCTTTCATTGGTGCACAAGTGTTGGTGTCGATTACACCTATCTCTAAGGATAAAGGGACGCCTGGTTCGCCCTCGCGAATGTCCTGGCGAAGAGTCTGGCTCCTAGGATAGAAGTACGGGCCATTAGTAACCTCAGGGGTGAGAATATTAGTCCAATCTTTGATGAAGTCATGCTTTGGGGCTTTCGCGTGAACCTCGTAGGTAGTTTCATCGTTGTTAACATCAATAGACAGTTCTCGACGGCGGAGTGCACGATGGGTTCGCTTCTGGAAGCCCGCATTTGCCCCACATCTTTTAGTGATTTCAGTGTGGGTGGCTAGCTTATCTGCATCGATTGAATATGGACGGTGTGCCTCTTGTATCATCCAGGAGGTCAGAGTTCAATCAACACGGAGTTAATCACTGCCGGTGGCAACGTACCTGCTACTAGAGCCAAGAAGAGCACAAAATTGATTAAAAAATACTCGAAAGACATAATGAGGGTTTTCGTTGTTGATACGGATAGATACTGAAGATGTAAAGTTGTAAGTAATATTGCCCGAGGACGAGCCGTGCAGATGCTCTCTATTTATATTTTGAGGTCAAGTCGAAACTTGTCTTCAGTTGTTCCCAGTTTAGTTAATTTTCACGCTTGGTTCAACACAGTCATTCTGACCTGTGAAAAGGTTCTACTTGGATCTACCATGTGTATGCTATGTCTTCCGCAGTTGCGTATCGTAACTCATGCAGCACTTGCCTACCGCTGACTCAGCGGAAGTCTTATGCCCCGGCACCTTCAATCAAATGTTCCGTTGCAGCGGGGCTTATTGAGGATAGTGCAACGGCAGGATCGCTGCATGTGGAACTAGGCCCTGCGATTTAATTTAACGGCAAAGAACAAATTGTATCTGCATACTCCTTGTATTGGTCAGCAATCAAGCAAGCATTGTTGAAATTCCTCCCACTCGGTCTCCTCAATCCATGCTGACGGGTTTTGCCCACCAACGGGCAAAACCCACCCCCTCAATACCTCGGCAACATGAAGCCTCGGAGATCATATGACCCTTCGTTGGCGGATTCCACTTGCCAATGTCAATCAATTGAATTGTTCGTCGCTCAGCCGGTGTGGCCTAACGCAATTGACCGGTCGCGCAGGCCGCTTGCAGGCATTATGGCGCCAGCGCCGTACAAACTACGCATTATTTCTCTTGCTATCGTATTGGCGAGTACTGTATACATTTATTTAGATAGTTAGCAGCAGGGTGTGGCTTCCTACGCTCAGACTCCCCCTTTTCTAGGGGGCTCATGTGTGGCCAATCAGCGCAAATTTACCCGGAAGTTTCAGGTTAGCGTCTTTGCTACCCTCCGGGCTCATAACTGTTGGAATGAATAGGAGAGATTCAAATTGATTTGCATTGATGGGAAGAGCTGAGTTACAGTGATGATTGAAGAAGAATCCCTCGTCTGACGGCCCTGTCCAAATCCCCCTATAAATCCCCCTACAATCCGAGACACGCCTGTCTTAGGTTCCTGCCCTAGGCCCAGAGGCCACGTATCCTTTCTCTCACTGCCCGTGTATCCACATATTCACTTATACACACATGTGATTCAACACACTTTAGATAGGCTACATCGTGGGATATTTACAGCATTAAATTCGGGTATTTCTTGGTGTTTTCTTCAGCATGCTTAGGGCTTCCGGGTGGTCGTCCATCTTGGTCACTTCGGATCGCTAACCTCGAGAGCCTTACGATCTGTTTTCCCTAGAAAGATTGCATCTTTTTGAACTTCTAGATAGCTACTCATAGAAGACTCAAGATCTCTTATTCTAGTTGAGTTGCCTGTTCCGGCTTGCCTCTAGCATCTTGCTGGAACATTGTCTTTTTCAGAAGAACCTTATCTCGGGCATAATTGAGCAGCTGCTCTAGGGATATCCGATATCTAATATCCTCCATGTGTAACTGTTCGATAAATGCGGCATGTTTAGCCTTCGGTAGTGACTTCGTCAGACCGTCAGCTATCATATCCGTTGTCTATACCCATTGTACGCGAATTCGATCGTCTCGTATCTCTTGCCGCAGCCAGTGATGATAGATATCAACATGGTGTAGCTTCGTCATCAGCTTAGTGGACTCGTCGTCGCTAGCCGGATCCTCTGCTGATTATCGCATTCTAGTATCAATGGTCTTGTTAGCCTAGCCATTCTAGTATTCAAGGAATCAAGCACTCTGCCCGTAAATATCATCTATTTCGCGGCATTTGATCGTGCTAGGAGCTCTACTTCTATGCTTGATGCTGTGACGGTTGCTTGCTTCGTGGCCTGCCACCTGACTGTGCCGCCGAACTACCTTAGCACGTAAGCTTGAGAGCTTTCCGAGTCTTCTGAGTTATCGGCAAACGGGGCATCTGATGACCCTAGGATTGCCGTATTATACGAGTTTTCTGACGATTTTCTAGGATTTCCGCTGCCTAGTCTGAGACCTAGGGAGCGTGTGTGGAAGAGGTATTAAATGACTCGGTCAGCAGCGTTGTGGTGGCCAACACTAGGATTTACGTTGTGTCGACCGAGTCGACGAGCTGCAAAGGCGATGTCTGGCCTCGTGGAAATTGCCGCATATAACATTGACCCGAACTTCTGCTGGAATTGATGAATAGATTGATTTGTGGCCTGCTGGTTAGGCTTCAATAATTCTTCGAGGCCTAAAGGCGTTGCCGGCATCTTGGTTAGGTCCACGTTGAATTTGTGGGCAATCTTGTCAATCAATGTATGCATCTTGCGTGAGCCAAATATGCCTCTTCTTTCCATCCCGTATGATATGAATTCCAAGGACCCAACATGGCTCGCCCATGTCCGTCATCTTATATCGTTGCTTTAGACCTTGGATTTCTGACATCGCTGAATTCCTATGCGATGTATTAATGTCTTCGTCAAGTACAGCGATCGCTATCGTTAGCTCTTTGTCGGGTGCAGAAATCCACCCAATAGTGTACTGCTTAGGATCTGATAGTTGCAGGGTTGTTGTTATGGTGTCTTAGGCTTTGAGAGATAAATAGCCATCGGTAAACGTTGGGTCGGGCGAAGCTTGGTGGTTAGGTATGTCGCATCAATTACGTCAGCTCGCTCACAGAGAGTTGATGTCTGTTCCCGTCTCTTAGCGAGCAACAAACACACGATACGACTCAGAGACCTATCGAAGGATACTGTGGGTTGCACAGGGTGTTGTGCAAGGGGCATCGATACCTCGTGCGGTTAAAATGCAATATATTTACAATCTCTGTCTGAAACGCTGGGCACGAGAGTTTGGTAATTTCATAGTTTGAGTGGCTCCGTCAGTAGTAATTGGTAACAGCCATAGGGATTCCTACAAAACGCGATTGTTAGCCCCATCCATCCGCATTAGGTTCTTGATTTGCAATGAAAGAGAATCATTGAATACTTCCAGATCTTGAGCAATATTGGCGGAAATACTTGTGCAATTCAGTGACAGATTTGCGGGACCTTCGAAATGGGCTCTTTAGGTGCATTACACAAAGCTCAAATATCGTGCATTGTTTGAGGGTGTTGCATGTGCTACCGTATTCAAGGTTGACTATCAAGAACAAATGTCAACTTTCCTTTGCTACCTTGTGTATGGGGGCATTGGTTGTGAAGCGCTGTGCCTCAGGGTTCCTTCGTAGTACAACACATCACGGTGCATCACGATACATGATAAATTTCATGGACCAATAACCGAGAAAATGAACAGAATAGTCTAACTAGAGATAGACAGAAATACAATGTCCACTTTATGCGAGCCCTTTCAAGATGTAAAGCGGGAAGCCACGCTTCCCTGTTTGCCCTCGCCTTGCTTAGGATCTCCTTTTCCTAATTAATGAGGGAATCAAACGTCGTAACGTTCTCTTTGATATTTTGTACAGTAAGTTTTATTTTCAAGAGTCACCTGACCATATCCTTTACCAGCCAGGAAATTCACGGCTCTGCCATAATTGGTAGGGCCCTCGGGTATCGGCCCTGTATATTTCCAGGCAGATTTGTCCACTTCAAAGACCGTCTGATAATACCCTAAGCCACTTTGTTGTACCATTTGATTAAATTCTCGGACAATAACAGCATGTTGTGCCTGTAGAGCTCCCTTCCGCATCGCATCTTCGGTACTTGTTCGTGGATCTTTTGTCCAGCCGAGGGTATGGACACGGATGACCCACTGCTGTCTCACTTCGGAGTCGCTCATGATTACTTGAGTTTTATTGCTATCTTGTGGTATTAGTATTTTGTATGTAAAACGCGGGTTTATGGACTTACCTGCGATGAACTTATCCGGGGATAGGGGTGGCCTTATGTAAGAAAGAGACGCGTGGTCTTGTGTAAAGAACAGAACCGTGGTGTTGTGTGAAGAACAGCGTTGTCTTGTGTAAGAAACGGCGTTGTCTCGTTAAAGGAGGAGGATTGTTGCTGATAGCTACAGAGTCAAGTATTAGCAGCTATCTCGAGGTAGGCAACCTAGAGGTTTAAATACCTTTCTAGATAGCAGGATATCTGTTTACCCCTGTTGGTCTGGTGAATAAGTCCTAGATAATAATAAATCTGTTCAAAAAAGACTTTGCATTAAGCAGAGCTAGAATAATGTAGTTACCCCCTCTGTTTAATCACTTGCTACGTGCCTGATTTGTTTCATTGCCGATGTTGCCTAGTAAACAAAGGCTTGTGCCCTATAACTCAGGGGGAGGATTCACGAGCTTAATATTAATATGCATTCAAGCACCTTATTCATAAGAATAGTAGTCGCGGGCCGCCCGCTGGAAAAGATACCTCCTTCACCGTCCACGAAGTTCCTTGCTGCGATGACTGGTAACAAGTCTCGGTCCTCGTCATGAGGCTGCGAGACAGATTTAGGTCCAGCGTCAGCGTAATCAGAACCTCAAGCAGGCATGGTTTGGCAAGCTCAACTTGGCAGATCCCATATCAGGCTGCTTGCCGACAGGGGCCGAAAACGATCAACTTTGGTCACTTTGTAGGCGGTTGGAGCACAAGCGGGAGCGCACTCACACTCACTCGTGTGCACGCATGAATTTGACTTAAATGATGCAGTGAGCCTGCGGCGAACATGGCCACGAGCGCAAGCACAAACCGTATTGTTCGTGGTTGCTGCTCATTGTTGTTAATTATTGTGCAGCCAGCCGCACTATTCATCATTGGTCCTAATCCGAAATTGTTCAACCATCAGGGTACAGAAATTGTCTACAATCTGAAAAGCAGTATTTCAATGTCACGAAACATTTATCCACGATGGTGACTTATGATTTGGTTTCCGCGTGGGGGCCGCGACCGAACAGCCAGACCGGGTTTGTACGTGGTCCCCGCAGTACGAGAGGGCAAGAAAGTCAGGGGATTGCAAGAGAGCGTGTAGCCATGTGTGTTGCCTGCGTCGCTCCTGCGTGTGGTGTCCGTAGTCTGGGTGTGAGGGGCATGAAAGTTGGTGGATGGAGGAGAGTCTACAGGCCGCGGAAGTCACGGAACGCAAGAGAGCTCGCAGCCATGTGTTTGCTGTGTTTTGCCCCCCTTCTCATACTGCTGGGACCGTGTTGTGCCATACCATACCACTGTTGGCTACTGAGTACAGCAACTACCCCTCTAATTGAGCTGAGTGGCAGTGTCCAATGTGGCGATAATAGAAACGCGGCAAAGAGGGCCTTCTCCCAGGACGCAAAGTGGAAAGTCCTGGTCAGCAGCAATGCGTGTATGTGCTGTAGGGGAGAGGGATATCGGGATCTCAACTGAGAAATGTAACTTAATCCTTGTGAATCGTTCCGCATCTTCTTCCGTATTCCTCAGCCAACATTGCTCTGTTTCAATCCATCCTCGCATCAATTCATTATCAAGTGTCGTGGTCACCCATTGAATTGTCGTGCTTTGCCAATTCTGAAGCACCGAAATTGTCTTGGCTCGCCGGAGGAGGTAAAGTGCGTGGAATGATCATGCCTAACCCTCTCGACAAGGAGAGCGCCAAAGTATCAGCCGCAGCAGCTACGGAGTACGGAGTAACTACAATACACACCGATCAGCGGTCTTCCTTACTTCGCTACGGGGCAACGGCTCATGGCGCGTCAGGCCATGCGCAGTGCACAAACAGTTAGTTGTCGGTGTGTCTGACAGCGGGATGTGCCGCACGGTCATGACGGAACAGCCATCTCTGTACTCCGTACTCCGTACAAGTAGGCGGCTATGAGACCATGCACATCCAAGTAGGGCTGAAATAGGCCGAGCCACGATGGCACTCTGCCAGCTCTGATCAAGGCCATTAGTTGCATGCTACTTACTCCGTACTGCCCGTGGCTCTGAGCGTCAATGGTTAGCGTTGCGCAGGAATACACATTTATGCGTGTGGTGCGCTATATTTGTTGCAGCTGACAATTTCTAGCTGCTGGAGTCGAATTTGCGCGTAATTTTGCTGAATCCTATCCCTAATACATGTCAGGTCGTCATGCTAATAAACCGCGCTGAATTTAATAGCTCTAGCGACCGCGAGGCTGCACATTTTGTCTGACCAAGACCAACAAATGCGGTACTTATGCTAGGCATCTACTAGCAGCATGCAGCTGCCACATTCTTTCCAAGGTCTCTATTAGTTACTGCCTTTAGTGGCTTATCACTCACTGTATTCACACGTTACTGGCTGCACCATGGGCATGGGTACAGCCCAGGGAGCCGAGACACCGCAATATCACCTCACGGTCGCCAATGAGATGCTCGCAAAGTGAAAGATATCTAACCCACAGTAATTATCAGCCCCGATGAGGGCAGCGCTGCGCCACCATTGCTGCCCGAGACGAGGCGATCAACGTTGCAGTTTCTGCGGCGGAAATGCTCTCTGTAGATTATCCCACGCCCAAGTTGTGCGGGCTACGTCACCAGGCAGGTGAGGCGGTACGCTACCCTGCCCTGATGTGAGAGGGCCTTCAAACCAAGCGACCACCACGACCATGATATAACCATTCCTCAGTTCCTTTCGTTCTCTGCCGCATCCATCACCCCGAACTTGCGATGAAATCAGGCCCGCTTTCCTTCTTGCCCCCATTTTCGGTTGACAGTCAGCTCACAAAGGGCCCGGGAGGGTCTGGCAAGTCTCACGACCAGGCGAAGCACTTACCGGGTCTGCCTCGTGTTTCTCTGAGCAACAAACACGAACTGTGTGACTTCCTTGAGCTTGAGTTGTGCTCCGATGATCTCGATCGCATCTCAAACCGCTTGTGGTGGATGTCCAAACAGGATAGCGCCAATATCTCGCCGCTACACCGACAGCTCGTGAAGGGACGCTCAATAATCGTCACGGAAGACCCGAAGCTGCACCTTGTGTGGATCTACGACCGAATATTCATCAAGCCTTTACCGCGGTATCTCACGTCATATTGGTTCTGGGAGGACATCCTCTGCGCCGGAAACGATAGCAAGGGGAGAGAGGTACGCATACGAGGGGCCGCACTAGGCTTGTTAAGAACATATCACCATCTCATAAAGCACGAGTCCGATTTCCGCATGGCGCAAGATCCTTCCCTGTACCTTATTCCGCCGGAAGTTACATGGGAGCAGTTCTGCAGTTTCGCGAGAAACCTTGAATTCATACAGGACGGAGATGTTTCCCTTCGCTACGCGTATGGCGAGATCCGACTCACCCGACTCAACTTTTATGCGCCATTCCTGCTAGGGAAGTCGTATTTCCAGCGAGTCGAGTATCAATATGGGCAGTACTTTGCTCGATTCTATCTACCGATATTGTTCGTCATGGGTGTTCTCTCGGTGATTTTGGGCGGGCTCCAGATCGTTGCCGCCGCGGCGGATAAAGACGGCAGCAGTCAATGGCCGGTGACCATGGCCGTCGCCATTAGTGGCATCGCCATCGTAGCTTCTTTCTGTCTGTTTATGTTTCTTGGCGTCCTTCTGATGTATAAAATTGTCAAGGAATGGCGATTCGCCCTTTATGATCGTTATCGGCTCCTTGAACAGGGACAGGGACGGAGTGCTTGATAGGACAGCATAACAATGTTGAGGCTAGTGTCCGGCGGCGCGGATTGACAGGTGGCTCTATGCGAGATCGCAAGGGATATTGAATGAATCTTGGGTTCGACAATTTTATTCTCATCTTTAATTGCACCTGATTCTGCATGCTTGTTATCAAAATCCCTACTGAATTACTGCGGACGCGTTCTGTTCAGCCTTGAATGGCGTTTAAAAAGGAGCCAGCCAGTTTTATGTTGCGAAGGAAGCATCGGGGCTGAGACAACACTTTGATAGACTACCAAACTGCCCCGCAGTCCGAGTGAGTCCATAAGTATGTACATATGTGCAGCCTCACTCAACAATGCCAACGGGCTCAGATGGCGGGCGAGCCGTGCACAGCCCTTGTGCCTGGGTTGTGCCAATGCGACATCGCCGTACATAATTGTGAATCCTGGTAGCCCATGCACGTAAGCCTCCGTGGCTGTGAAGTAAGCCCTGTATTTCACCTCGCTGTTTTCGTAATGAGACTGGACCGGCCGCTGCCAAACAATAATGCTGATTTCCAATCTCCCCCTGTCACCTCCTTCCATAATTCAAAGCGGTATTGCCTCTGGAGGCGGTGCGAACGATTCTGACGACTTTCATCCTTTGAGTATTATATGTCAAACCCATTCTGGATCGACAAACCATGGATCTACCCGACTTTGACTCAGCCAAGGCCACAAGAATGCAATGCCTGGTAGCCATTGTACTTGGCGCAGCCTTAGCTCTCGCTTCGATAATATCTGGCATTTGTATGCTCTCAGCACAGCAAACTGAACCGCCGAGCGTATATTCTACGACGGAGAGCAACGTGGCTTTTCTGCAACATACATATTCATTGGGAGCATATACACGTCTTGACAATGTCAGCCAAGAGATATTAACACTTGCAGTTAATGTTGTACTTACCTTTTGCATCGACAGCATGATGTTTACGCATTCAGTTTCCTTGCGCTGGGCACTCTATAGCGAGGGGCGTCTCGAGTACAACACTATCCTTCGCCTCTACCAGCGCCAGGAAAAGCGGCCCCCATTGATGGTATCGCAGTGCTATACTGGCGCTTTGCGGAAGCCCTCTTGCATCTTTACGGGCGGCGCATAACTGCCTTTCACCACGTTTCTCTCATCTGTTAGATAACAGAGAGGTCAGAAAGGATGTCTCAGGCAGCTATAGAAGGGAGGAAAAAGTAACTATCGTAAGAGGTATAAAAGGAGAAATTTTCGAAGGGTTCGAAAGGGTCAGAATTTGGAACAATAAGTAGCATTACGAGTTCGATGACGCAGCAAGGCTTGAGCTTATAAATGTTTGGTTTTAGGTCACCTTCGCCCTCATCGTGGCAATACTCGCAGCCATAAGAACGAGAACCACTTTTCCCCTCTCCCCAGACTAAGGATCAATCGTCCAAAGCCACCAGGGGTCAACCTTTATTGCAATCCGGAAGCTAGTCTCTCCCAGAAACAATGTGTCTAAACCCCTATCATCGAAGCTGAATCGAAACCGGGCTACAGGCCAGCGTCTTTTGGATTTAATCAATTATAGCAGCCTTGGATAGTAATGGAAGCAACGACTTCTGGATTATATTAAAGAGTCAACGGGCATCTTCTTTCGCTCTATCAAACGATACTTTGTGTTTTCTGTTCTTCCTAATAGATTATAGAAGATCTCTTCTTGTCTCATTAGCTTTGTTTGTACTCGTAGTAGTTTCCTACTTAGTTGCTAATATACCCAGCAGAGACGGTTACATTTGTAGCGGCAAGACTATTAATGACTTCCTGAGCACCACGGACACCAGAACGTACTGCCCCTTCCATATATCCCTTCCAATCGAATGAAGTCTCCGTTCCCACAAAATGAATGTTTCCGAAAGAATCACGGATTGACTGGCCTGCTTTGCTTGTCATGAGCCCCGGCATCATTACTGGATTGGGAGCACCCTTAATCCAAGGCTCTTCCTCCCACACTTTCTCGATAATTTTGATCGGTTCAGGCACATGATCAACAGCGGCGCGAAACCCCTTTTGGAAATGCGCAAGAGTAGCTTCTTGTCTTTGTTTGGGGTCCAATTTCGACCACTGCCGTCCTGACTGTCCAACATGGAAGCATGTGATGCTAAACTGATTGGTCTTGTCGGTGGAGGTATCTCGGGTAAATGAAATAGGACCTTTCGTCGAAGTGAAATCCCCAGACAACTCTGCACGACGCCACCATGGTTCTGAAAATATGAGTATAGTTTTGGAATAGGAGCCCAGCTTTGTTGACTCGATTAATTGACGCTTTTCTTGTGGAAGTGGTGGTTCGAATTTGATCAACGGTAGAAGTGTCGTGGAAACTGAAGAAATCACTTTCTTTGCACAAAGCTTGTCCCCTTTATCTGTCTCGACTACACAGTGGTCATTGAACTGAGTTATGCTTTTGACTGGTGATTGAAGTTTTATGCTTCCTGGGGTCAGTTTTGCAGCCAAACGGATGGGAAATTGCTGGTTTCCTAGCCAAGATGTCGGGTCAACACATATTCTCAGTAGTTCTGGGTATAGATACGATGCTCACCTTGTTGATTGCGAAGATATTGTCCGCCACCCTTCTCATCGGAAATGATATTCCAAAGTCCAGTCCCGCTTTTCAGATAATCCACAAAATAAAGCGCACTTAACTCATCAGGCTCCACACCAAGGAGGGCTCGAGTCAGTATACCAGCTGCGGATTTTGCCGTTGGCAATGCTGTTATCTTGCTCACTAGCTGTAAAACGGTCATTGAGTCAAGTTCCTTAGCATCTGGCCCAAGATGTGGATTTTGTAGGTTAGAGCGGTCGACATATCGGGACAATTTCCCAACGAGCAATAAAAGGTCAAAAATTTCCTGTGGTTCAAACTGCAAAAGGTTAATACTCTGCTCGCATTGCTGGCTCGAGACGAGTGAGAAAACCTACGTCGAATGGCAGTTGGTAAGGTATCAGCGAAATATCCCCCTTGTCTTTCTGGAAGATGGAAGTTCCCTCTGCCCGCTGCTTAACAAGGTCAAACCCGAAGTCTTTGGCCAAATTGTACATGTAGGATTGACTGTTGTCATTGATCCACGCAGCACCGGCGTCCACGATCCCCGTGCCATTGTCTGAAGATGGCAGCGAAAGGATCTTTCCTCCCACCCGGTCCATGGCCTCGACAACGGTATAGGTGTACCCGGCGTTGTGCAAATTGGTTGCTGCTTGCAAGCCACTGAGTCCCGCACCGACAACTATAACCTGGACGCATTGTGCGGGTAGGACCATGATGGCGAAATAGAAGCAATTTTGAAGATGAATTAAGGTGAAGGTTGATCAGAAAATCCCTAACTGAACAGGACTAGACCTCATATTTATGGATATCTCGTTGGGTAAGGCCGGGATTTCAGCTTGTTTTTATAATGAATCCAATCGGATGTCCGGGTCAAAGTAGAATTCCAACGGAGTTTTTTCAAATTCAAATCCACTGGTCATCATAGAAGGAAGTTCTTAGTCATGGCAATGGATGGTTGTGCCACGTCATACTGTGTTGCTACTCTTGTTTGCTCGCACCGCTGTAGGTGGAGTAGTTCTTATTACCAGGAGACGCAGACCACCACAACGCAGAGGGATGTGTCATCGCAAATGAAAATGCGCTTAAATGTATATTGGGTTCTACATTGCTCTGGCCGTGCGAGCGCAAGTTAGATCACGACCAATGACAATAAATAGCCCTTTTAGGTAAGGTATGTTACGGGTAGAAATCATGGGTCTTTAGCGCAAACTTTCAACACCGAACCCCGAGCTGCACTGCCGCCGAGCACCGAGTCTGCACCGCCACGGAGCACCAAGTCTACACTACTGTCGAGTCCTGAGTATGCACAGCCGCCATCGATGACGGCGGCTGTAGTCTTGCCCAAAGGTTGCACTAGGAGCATTGAAGGTAGAGGTTGGAGCGAAAAAAACGTTAATTGCGGCGAGTTTGGTACGCTTTCATGGACGAAAAGAGCAAGGCATCCCCCGCACATTTCAGCCAATAGCAGAGTGTTTAAGATGCACTACATCTCTGTTCAGCGAATTTTACAACAACGACGGAGTAGTCCAAAAAATGGCGCCTGAGCCACGGTACCGTTTGTGGCGCTAATCCTCTCCGTAGTGGCGCTTCAATTCATATAAAACTGACTGTACGGAGTAGAGGCTGCGTTCATCCTTGCGTTGTCAATTGAGGACATGCACTCAAATAGTCAAATAGTACGGATTAAAGACTACAGACGGCATTCCCGTGGAAAAATGAATCCTGCCGAGCTGCGTAGGAATGTGTCCTGCGTGAAACTACAGACTCGGAAAGCGATTATCAAAGCAGGCTGTGCAGGTACGTCAATGGTGACCGACGACACGGATGTCGAAGGTTCGCGCAAATGGCGGGTCGTCCATCTGGTAACGGATATTTGAGCGATAGCACTGGCAGACTAGCACAAGAAGGCGGGTCCGATGTGTGGGAAATGGTGCTGATTGTCGCAGCAGATGGCCTCGGTGTGGCCAACGAGTTGTGTTAACTAAAGTCTTGGCGTTCCTGCCGAGCGCCGCGGCAGCTACATCTAACGAGCGACCTAGAGTTGACTGGTCTTGTTGTATGTGCGGAGTATGCACACATGTGCATTTTTCGTCCAGCGGCCACGAGCCGCACAGGTCCTATCCTGAGACGCACAGGTCGTGCTGAGCTAATCGTCTGTTCAAAGTGACCCTATTGAAGTGTTCGTGTTATTCTCGGAAGTACGGTGGAACTCTGCATACGTCGACACCCCGAGTGATTTCTCCGTCCATGGCGGCCACCTCGCAGCTGATTGTTGCAGTCACAATGTCAGGCGGCATTTCCAGCACACAGCCCTGCCTGTGTCTTATCATTTCTACCATCCCATACCCAGCTGCAACCGTCAAAATGGAGGATTTACCACTGCATAACGGCCTAGAGCCTTGTGATGTGATGCATGGCCTGCAGAACTTCTCAGGATCGTTCATGGCTGGTTGGTCCGCAACGCCGCCAATGCCCGTCTTTCAGGTGCCTTGCCGGTGTACTCAAGCTATCTCACTCTACTAAACGGCGAACTCTTCACAGGGAAATATTTATGTCGGCTAAAGGACCGTGTTTTACCGTTTCGAAGCGTTGCTTACATTTCATCTATATAGACGGCGAACGCGCACTCTGTAGGCTTGCTAGGGTCCTAGCATATGTCTCATAAGTGGTGTGCGAAGCGACTGCCAACAAGCTATTAAACTTAGTTATTCCGACGCGTAGCATGACCATCTTCGCGTGAATCTAATCACTCCTGACGCACCAACTGTGCCAGACGTTTATCTCTAAAATTTAGAGTCCTGACCAAGTTTAACAGGAAAACCGAGCAGAAGACAAGAACAATAACTACAGCAACGACAAGGGGACCGAAAATGGCAAACACGGTGAATCCATACGACGCCGCCTGGAAGCTGTTGTTGTGGGCGAGGATCTCCGTCGCAAGCCCAACTTGCATTGCCGGCAGAACGATGGCAATGTAGATCGTCATACCTGCCAGCCAAGTGAAGTAATCACGAATAAAAGTACTATACTGATTCCATCGAGCGACGTAACCACGGAATGGAGTCTGAAAAAGGGCATATAATATGTTCAGCCGACTTAAACGGAGCTCGCCGTGGTGAAATCGCTGTTCGATGTGTGACTGTATGTGCCCCAAGTCCAGCTGGTCAACGAAGACCTTCCACCCGGGCCAATGTACCTCTGATGGGATCAGATACTTTTCCTGGGCAATCCGGAAGTCGCTCTCGGAGGAAATCAGGGCGGCATACGAAAACAAAAATCCCAGTGCACGTCGTCCAAGTTGTCGGCGCTGGCATAGGTCTGCGGTCGCTTGTGTGACCGTTGTATCGCGCGCGCAGTCGCAGCCGTGTGTACAGCAGAGATATGCGGCCCAGAAGTCTGGTGCTAGGAGGTAACGGGGGATTGGCTTGAGGAATATGCGTCCCGTTTCCCATATGAGATGCATGTCCATCTGCTCCGTGACGATTATTTGCCGGCCGATCAGCAGCTGGTGGTGCAGTGGACGTGGCGGCGTCGGCAGGCCTGCGAACCAAAGCCAGCTGTGGATTGTCGTGAGCCGCTCAAGACTAAGCTCCTTTTCGATACCGGATGTGGCATAGCGACCCGCGGCGATTAAATCACCAGACTCCGTGCGGTACGTTGCGGGAAGCAATGCCAAGAGAGGCTGCTTGATATCTTGCACAGGCTCGTGGATGCCGTGATGGCCCTCCCGTTCGAGGAGATTGATGCAAAACGGAAGGATCTGTTACAAACGTTGTTAGAGCGACCCGGTTTCCAGAAAACAGAATATGCTGTGTAGATACCGGCTTCTGTTGCCTCGCAAGATCGGCTCCGTATTGGGACTGTTTCGACATCGGCATATTCTCTCGAGTCACCGCGTAAATTGACACTATATGGCATCGACGGCGGTACGAATGGTGGCCATGGTAAGTTTGCGCCGAGTACGCCGCAGATTATCGCATAATTGCGAAAGCAAATTTGGTGCGACGTGCGCGGCGCTGTTTAAGGACTCGGATGCGGAGAAAGTCGAGAATGAGGCTGCAGTCAGCCCGACAGTCATAAAACGAGGCTGCTGTGATATGACCTACGCCCAGCAACAAAGCGAGGTCGCTTTATTACAGTTTGGGCAGCCTTAGCTGTTGAACTCCGAAGACGGCTGGTGTCTTGGCACTGGAGTCAGCCCTGTAGAGAGCCGTGGAGCGCTGTCTCAGTACCATTTTGCCCGGCGACGCCTGTCCCATACGGAGGATGGAGTACCCAAGCACATATGTACTCGCTCTTCCCTGTACAGCGGCAAGCCCCGTTCCGAAAACCGCACTCTGCAGCACTTATTCCAGCAGGCAGCTTGATGGGCTTCTACCTCTAATGAAATATTATGCTCGTACAGCGATGCAAAACATCCGCACGTAATGGCTGTGTTGAATTGGGTCTGTAGTATGGAAAAGTGTGACTGCATAAAGTGAGCCTTGCACGGGCATTAACGGAAAAAATGAGGCAGACTCGTGCCATTACGATGGACGCACTGATGTTCCATTTCGTCTACAGAATTGCTATGAGGCCGATGGAGAACCGTCTGCAGGTGGCTGCGCATTGCGAGTTCCACCAAATGGAGAGTGTCTCAAGGCGGTCGCGAAGAGCAGCGGTCGTGGCCGCATCATTCACGGATGGGACACAGCATGAAAAAAATTAGTGGAAAAAAAAAAAAAACCAGATAAATTTCGTGAATGATTCCGGTCGAGTCCTTGATCTCCCTCCTCACGACCATCGGAAACTCGACGGATATGTCTGCGTGCAACATTTTGCTCCAGCTATGGTTGATTGAGCAGCGAGATGTGCTGGGCCCAACTGGACCTGTTGAAAAACCGTTCTAGAAAAGCGCCCAGACGGCAGCGTCGTTACTAATGCGAGACATCTCGAAAGCTCCGTTTCATTCAGGATCAAAAACTCAAGGACCTCATCCACCGACTTCTTCTCGCCTACCTTGGCGATTGAGAAGATGGGGCCAGAAGGATCGGCATAAGAATACGAGCTGGAATGCTAATTTGCTTTCCCAGTTACATTCTTATTATCGTCCAGCTAGATAGTATTACCGGGTAACTAGTACTACTATGTTAGTTTACTAAGGAAAAAACTATGTAAGAACTATGCTAAAAAAAAACCTTGGAACATTGCAGTGTAAGGTGCCAGCTAAGCTTGGTTAGGCAAGGAGAGGGTATATTGTGGGGGGAGTGTGTGGTGGGGGTCCTATAGTGGTCTCGGGTTGCATTACTATTTGTACTATAATTTAGCTACGAAGAAGGGACTAACTATTCGTTGAGCATCTCCTGCTAATACTGGCTCAATCACACCAGGCGGAAGCCTGAGAAAATATCCATAGCATTTCCATACCGCAAGTAGAACTGAATTGTGCACGTGTATCTGGTTTAAACTAGTACGTACGACCTTATATTCTTCATTTGTCCTCTGGCAAAGCCGCAAGTCTCGCCGAGATTTGGGAAATTTGATGAGAGAGCCAATTATCGATAGAAGTGGCCCAATGTGTGTCACAGGAGCGATTGCGGCATCAGCAGAAAGCGTTGCTGCCCAAAGTACATGCAGCGCTGCGGTACCTTCACTGAGCGTATGACGTCGGGAGCCTCAACTTGCTCGACGGCGGCCAATTGAAGTCGTATTTACGTAGTAGACCAGGGTGGATGCGAAACACCAGCGGTATCTCGGCGCATTCAATGGATTGTGCGCCATGGCCAGACCTCGTAAGGGGCTTTATACTAAAGCTCCCATTGGCCAACACCAGATCCGTCTTCAAGGTAGACTGGCGGCATGGGAATGCCCCATGATTGGCAGAGGCCAGGTCCTTCACTATGAATCCACCGCATTTCCAACTGGTCGGTTCTGACGCTCGGCCCCCGGGCACTCCTAATTCACCGTACGGGACAAAGACTAGGTGTTGAAGATAAAAAGCAGTCCAGTCCCATCACAGATTGAATCCGAAACACTCACTTTAGAAAACTCTTTTCTACGAGTAGCCAAGACTCAGAGACAGCCTTTTCAGACAACGATTACCCACCAGCACGATCGGCAGGCATCATAATGGCCAGTACACTGAGATCTCACCGCTGCCTACTAGAGGACCTTTACATTGTGCAGGATCTCACGCTAGAAGAAATTAGGAAATTCATGAGGAGCGAGCACTCCATTAATGCAGGGTAAGCTCACATCCTGGTGTTTTGATTGCCATATTGCAGTCATTTCGATGCTATACTCATCTAGAATCCAGGCGGAGTTCTTATGAACGCCTGTTCAAAGAGTGGGGTCTGAGGAAGACTAATAAGGGCGAGAATTGGAACTGGGTTAGCCATAAGGTGCAAAAACGACAAAACGATGGCCGGAAGAGTGCCCTTTACATTAGAGGCAAACATATACCGATTGAGACGCGCCAGAAGGAGATATCACGTCACGTCAGCACCCGCCAGCAAGCGCTTCATCGGTCAAAGACGGGTATGTGCATTATAAAAGAGCGACGCAGCACTCTAACATGAATAGCATCGAGCCCAAGAACTCCTGACGGATACGTCATTGCAACTCCAGCTTCTTCTGGCGCAGTGGGAACGCCTAGCCAGGCTGCCACGCCGAACGGTTACGACTCTCTGCCAACAACCAGTCCAGGCGAACTTGTCGATATCGACGTTATTGTCAGCCCTGAGGCCAATGCCAGAGAAACTGACCTGGTAGAGAACGACGAGCCTGAGATTGATTTCCGAGACAAGACGATGATTGTTGAAACGCTTCAAAGTTGTGGCACTTTCATCAAAGCATGGGGTTCCAGCGGCCGCAGCCTTTCTTCCCAGAAGGTTCTTGATATGTACCTACCTATCGCGAATGGTATATCAACCTCTTGCGAAATACCCGAAGAACACGCTGTTCAAGCTGAGGCAACGTATTTCACAACAGGCTTCAACATTCTCCTGTCAACCTATCAGGGGGATGTTGAGTCTGTTCAAGCTGCCATGAACATGCCTGACTTTGCAAAGTACAAGGATGTTTTCCATGCATCACTCTTCTTCGCTGCTAGAAAAGGCATTTTGGACATTGTCAAGATCCTTTTTAGTTCCTTTGCTACCGATCTCAAGGACAACGATGGACAAACATGCCTACACATTTCGAGCATTTACAATCAGCCCCATGTGGTTGAGTTTCTAATCGGATGGGGTGTAGACGTTCATATACGTCGTCGAGACGGCCGAACTGCGTGGGCTACGATCAGCGGCTCGCCCAGTCACGAGGCCGTATCCAAGCTTCTCATCCAAGCGGGAGCCCAAGTCAACGATAACAGGCCAACGGATGAGATGAACTGTCTTTACCAAGCAGCGGCCGGTGGAAAGATAGAAGAGGTCCGAACCTTGATCCAGAGAGGGGCTTCTCCGTCATATTCGACACCTTATTTATGGGCGCCACTTGTAAGTTCCATGCGATCAAGCCTCGTGACGTTTTTACTTTTAGGTCTAAACTAGCTGTGTTGCAGCATTTTGCGGCCACTCTGGAAATCATCCAAGCCCTCGTCGAAGCCGGTGCGGATGTAAATGCTCTTTCGGACACAAAAGAAACGCCACTCGACATGCACTTTCAGAACCATGCTAAGAAGGAGTGTCTTTTAGCTCATGGTGCAAAGACCGCCCGAGAGCTCAGTCAAAGTCTCGCGCGGAATGAACAACCTGATCTAGGTCTTGCTCAAAGGCAAACGTCCGATTTCATGCCCCCCCTCGCCTGGTAGACGGTTGGTGACAAGAGTCTGGTATTCGCGGCAGCAAAAATATCATTTCGATCCCTAGCCCAAACTATTACATCCACCCCGATTTTCTTCGCCTTGAACACTGAGATAAATAAAAGCACATCGAGTCACACGTAACTTCGCCGACCTACCACTTTCCTGGTCTCAAGAAACCACCAAGCGTTATTCGCATGACTCTGTATCAGTTCTTTTTTCTACACTCTCGGTAACATCCTAGCCAATAACTTGGATCTGACATTGCCGGCGTATAAAAAAACCTGGTTTAATATTGCGCCTCAATTGATACATAGATTTTTGAGCTAGTTTCACTCTTAGCTTTTGCTTACTTTTAATACTACATGCAAGCTTGAACTGAATGCTAGATTTCTACTACAATACCCCCCACAAGATAAAATTCCACATTGTTAGCGAATGAAGTGCATTATATAACGCCACTGACTGGAGAGGAACCTTTAGGTGATGCGTAGATTATAAGCGCTAACTGTACTTGCTGGAGGAGACTTAAGTAGGCCTGCATTTTTGCTCCTTTTGGCTGAGCGGAATGTTCCAAACAGCAGGGTATCGTTGGCTGAATAGTCAGTGCTAGTTAGGGGACAAGTGTGCCGTTAGGCAGCAATGCTGCTCAGTCGTCGGGGCGCCGTGGCGGTGAGGCGGCCGAGAATCAATGCCTAGTACTGTGTTGCCTGCCGAGTCCTAATGTCACGGAAAAGATGGGTCCGACACAGTTCAAGGCGAGAAGGCTACCCAATATGCTAGCCGCGAGTGCCAATGGAATCAATGGTCGTTTATCTAACTAGGTTTTTATTTAGAGTCGTAATTAAATAACTAGGCTTACCTTTGCACTGGGATTAAAGTTGAAGTTAAAATTATTAAATAAAGACATTTCCATGGTAAGAACTTAGCTTCATAGTTCTAGGGCTTTTTTATTTATTTTTATTTTTATTAATAAAATAAAGTAGCTGCTTTATTATCTAGGCTAGTTACTTATTACTCCGCCCTGCCTTTAAGGTGGTTTAATAACCTTAGGTCTCCCTCAGCGGCTGGGAAAGTAAATCATTACCTAAGCTAGTAACTTTACGTCTAAAATAATTACCGTGATAGCCCGAGTCTCTGTGTCACGGGCAATACTGGAACTCTATGGAGGGGGATATTGCTAGTGCCGGTAAGCCAGACAGTGACAAACTGTCCGAGTGGACATGGGAGCGGACCGAGAAGGAACGCAAGAGTGGCTTGGCCTTTGCACGACAGTTTGCCGCTACGGACGACCTCCATAGCTAGTTAATGGAGGTGAAGATGGTGCACTTGGCCGGTTCTTTCTGGGTTAGTTCTCATAAGTCTTCATAATAGCATATGTTCTCACGGCCTATAGCTGTGGGATTACGTGTCCCTTAGCCGAGGCAGGAAAGGACAGGGATGTCTCTGATAATAGGGCAGCGGCGATTAGCTAATCAAGCATGCTCTCTTTCTGACTGTAGTGTATCGTAGTGTTATGACGAGAATTTACTGCTAGCTACTTGTGCAGTGTCATGTTTGCACACGGCCCATGCCAGTCTCGAACGCGGTAGGTCGCATGCAGCATGACCTGGAATTCGTGCCGTGGGAGATTCTGTGGATGCGGCTTGCCCATCGGACGATATGACACGTCTTTTCTGTACGGAATGCTCCGTAGTCGTCCTTGCGGTCTGAGTTGGCGCGGTCCGTCTCTAGCCTCAGATTTTACCATCACTCTTTCAGCCTGACTTTCGGCCCACCATCCGCTCTGAGCGCCAAATACGAAGTAGCCAACTCACAATACGATAGCATCCGCACTGTGAGGTTAGCATCACCGCACGCTTAGCCGGCAGCTACGGCTAGTAATTTCAGCAGTAGTGCAACACACGGACTTTAGTTAACGTGTAATTCCATAAGACAATTCCATCATTGCCAGAATATCGCAGAATGCAACATCAAACGGTAGGGTTATGGCATCGCCCGCTGCCTCAGATGAGTAGCCAGAAAGTCCAACTATTAGGAAGAGGTCGGACTCCACTGGCCGGATTGAGCATAGCTGCACGCTTCGTGACATCACGCATAGTTAGTGGTACGTTACACATCAATGATGTAGGAGATGGAGTTCAGGAGGACTGATCCCAGCAGATCATATGCACTCCGTAAGAAGCCCTCATCCCATACGTGATGCAAGGACCGGAACATCATCTTTCTAGCACAGACCCTTTTCTCTCCGTCGTCCGCGACATGGCTAATATCCTCGGAAATGTGGATCTCTCACATATGTAGGTCTTCCTTGAGTCCGGGTAATTTAGGGTGGATCCAAAATATAAATGTGCGGCGACCGCCATCGAACAGTTTCAGAATGGATGCGATAAAACTGACTGAGCCGAATACATAATGACCATGACTAGAAGCTGTTTTTTAAGCTTTTTCAATGACGCAGCGCTGCCTGATGCTGTTTCCAACGTTCACATGCTCTTGACTGGAAGCATACATGCCAAGTGGTGGGTGATTCTGCTTACAATAAGGTTTAGATTTGAGTTCGATCTAGATGAGCTGAAGAGCGTTTTTAGGGTCAAGGGTCTAATTTCTAATTGCCACGCGCATAAAATAAATGACTCGATAATTTAGAGGTTCATCGAGCACGATATTGTGTGAAAGAGAATGGCTGGAATCGAAGGAGTATTTCGTCATGCACGAATGCAATGATTCAGAGCAGTAGGAGTTTTGCTTTGTCAAAGAGTGGCACGATGAGGTATTCGTGAAATCATTACGAGACTATAAAAACTCGATCAACCGCAATTCAAATTTGTCAGTGATAAGCAACAACCTGTACCTCACAGCACCAATTCCTTGTTTGTGCATTGCAGAATCTGAATAGTGCTAGCAAGCCACTCCCTACCTTCTCACCATGGGCTTCGTCAAACTCGGTATCTTCTCGATGCTCTCCGGGGCGATGGCGGCACCGCCAACTGTCAAGGAGACGCCGGTCAACAAAGTCGGCCACCAGGAAGGCATTCTACAGCTGTCTCTATTCAATGTACCCCTTGAACTAGAGATGGGCGCCAATAACAAAACTAAACGTCAAATCTCCACAGAACTAGAAAATTACATATACGACGGTAGCGGCGGCGCAATCAAGACGCTGGGGATTGCTCTCGAATTCGGGACACCACCCCAGAAAGTTATTGTAGAGCCAGATACTGCATCCGACAAGTTGTGGATACAGCGTGTCCCTCACGGCCACCAGCGCAGTGGCTCAAAGTCTACCCACTTTGATGAGGGGGCAAGCAGCTCTCTGCATGATCTCAAACGACAGGATCATATTAGTTACGTAAGCGAAGTAGTTCCAATGGATATTTTTGAAGATATTGTCTCTATCGGAGGTAAGCTAACCTTTCCATTTATATTTCATTCTATATAATCATCTCATCATGTGTGCGGCAGGGGTGTCGTTTGGAAAGACAAGCTTTGGAATTGCTAATATGACCCGTAAACTTGCCTCCATATCACGTAATGTCGGATGCATGGGCTTAACAACTGGTAAGGATGTTGATACTTCAATCCTGGCAAAACTTCAGAAGAAAAATCTAGTCAAAAATCGAGCTTTCAGCATGGCCCTACGAAAAAAAGACCAAGGCGCGCTCATCTTTGGTGCATATGACACGAGCAAGTTCTCTGGCCCACTCGAGAAGTTTGCAATACAGCCAGGGAAAAACGGGCTGAGTTATAGGTCGAAACAGTAAGGCATACTTATTCTCCATCACTCGATGCATACTAATCGCTATCTCTGGATAGATTCATTGCCAAAGTACAGTCTTTATCCTTTAACAGCGGGGGCGACCGCAGTCAAGTTTTGTTGAACGACAAGACGGCATCCAGCAAGCCTTTAACTGTAGGAATAGATACAGGAACTCCGGGTTTGTGTATCTCGAGAGACTATCAAAGTCAAATTGCTGAAAAAATGGGAGCTACTGTTAAGAGCGACATGCTGCACGTCAGTTGCGACGTTGCAGAGACCAAAGCGTCCTTGGACTTTCATATGAGCAACAAAACTGTCATTTCGATACCTCTATCTGACTTCTTGATGAAACGAGATGACGGCAAAGACTGCCTACTAGCCATCCAATTTGACCCACCCGGCCTACTACCCGCCGGTGAGAATTTTCTTCCATCAACAGCAAGCCAGGCCTCTCTTCTTCTGCTGACACGCGCTAACTTTAAGTCCTGTTTAGATTTCTGGATTGGCGGCCACTTTCTGCGCAGATCACTCGTCGTTTTTGACCCCGATAAAAGTAACCTCCACATTGCTCGAGGTGCAGATTGCGGGTCGACCGTGGTCGCTATGGGTGACACCATACCAGAAGATGTTGTGGGCAAGTGTGAGCAAGGGACTCCGGAGATTGACCCCCAAGCAGAGATGGCGCCAACTATGAAGTTGACCAGTGAATTTATCCACTCGATCATGAATCCGAGGCTGGCTAAACATTAATGGCAAGCTTCCCCTAAAATGATCACTTGGTGTACATAAGAACTAACCGGTCCTAAGGTTGATTGTGCATTCATCGATAAGTTTCCCCAAACTGGAATCTTCGCTGTAGGCAACGATCAAAGAGAATCATGGGTGTCAATGGGTCGTAGCATATAAACGATACATTTGGGACAAGATGATACGTCCAGAATTAAGGGGAATAAGAACAAGCCTTACCGACCTTGAATCACGATATGTTCAACAAGACCATTTCTGAGTATAAAATAGCTTTCTACCCTACTCTACTAGACAAAGTATTAAGCACAATTTTGCCGCTGCCTTCGCCATAATTGTGTTGTGTGCTAGACTGTAACATCTTCTCGATTTATTATGCCAGTCTTTAATTGCTTAGCAGCTGAATCATAACTTGAAAATGTTGTTGCGGAGTATTTCTGTGGGTTGCACGGGGTGTTGTGCAGGGGGTATCGATACCTCGTGCGGTTAAAATGCAATATATTTAATAAGCTCTGTCTGTGTATATCTGAGAAGAGGAAAACAAGTCAAGGTGGAAGGCTCGATATCGCCGTATAAATATCGTGGCCGAAAGGTGACCACGGGACCCGCTCCGTGCTTCCTATTGTGCTTGACGGCAGGATTCCCACAATTTCAGACAGATGCGACCGCATTTTCACATTGATTAGCCTATTACACATTAATTTAGCCAGTGAATCTACTAAACTTTGCTTCATCGCCCTCCATCCACTGAAATCGTTAATATCTATCCTAATTATTACTATTTATGAGCACACGCAAGTTTTCCAATCGTGACGTAACAATGCTATCCGCGCATCTTAATGCTTTTATAGATGATTTTTCTCAACCCCGGACTACCCCCCCGGGCGGACTTGGTCGTACTTTACATCCAACGTCTTCCCCCGTTCTATGGCGTGTCTTGCGTCGGGGCGACATGACACGCCACGAGCGACTGATATGGCAGCGACATGCCCAGAACAGTGGAGCGGATCTGTTCAAGAAGATTGAGCAGCGGAGTTTCTCTCATATTAGTTTTGTTATAATGCGCTGTAGCTCCAGCCAATTCTTTGCCCTCTGTTCAAACCCATCGCCTAGAGAGCTCGCTGCAAGATCTCTTTGTTCCGTCTGTTGCTGCTGTACTCGAAGTTCGGCGGGAGGTTCGGTCGTCAGACTCGATATTCTAGCTGGGAGCAGCCTCTCAAAATTGGACGGCGTGGAAGACTGTGCGGCGAGGAGATCAGTAAGAACGAGCGTCGATGGAATGCGATAATTTGTCTGTAAGAACCAAGTTAGTTAGTGTGCTGCGAAGTGACGACAACAGGCGACGGGAAGGTAGGGAAACTTACCTTTGCGAATATCAAAGAGGAGCGAACCCCAAGTTGTGATCCAATGTACTCTAATCGGCCACGAACCCAAGTTCTCTGAGAATCAGTCAAATAATCCAGAGCATGTACAAATCCAAGTGGCCAATTCATTAGTTGGCCCGATACACCCTTCAACGAGTCATCCTCTCCACATATAAAAGAGGAAAGGTTTAATGGATTAATCAGGGTTTTGTGCTTGCGAAACCAACCCAGCTGGTACGGGACTGATGCTATCAGGTCATCTACAATATCTATCGTCGTTCGCCTTGCAACTTCGTATTCTGGAATCGTTCTGTAGTCGGCGGGTGCGTGAAGTCTCGCCAAGCAGCGAACAATAAGAGAGTAGAGCGTTATTCTGGCGCATCGTAGCACATTCCATATTGTCGAAAAATACAAGTCACTGTACGCGTCAACGCTTCCGATGTACGCTTCAGCTTCTGCGTAATTACCATCTTGGATGTCGTTTATCCAAGCAACCGACGTGTAGCGGAAATGCTTGGGGGGGGTTGCGGACCATTCCACGCATTCTTCATCGAGAGCTTGGCATTTTTTAATCATCTCCTTGATGAGAATTGTGCTGCAAGACATTTGCGACATTGACATAAGCCGCCTTGTCTCATGACGAAGCAGGCTGGCTCTGACGCAAAGTTTCTGACTTTTTGCGGCGTGGGCGTCTCGGTTCGCGTCGTCGGTCCACCAGGAAATTTCATACTCTGGAGGCTTCGGTGAACTCAACCCAAGAATAACCTGTTTTATTTCAGCTGGATGCAATGCAGTGTAAGCCGCCTGCGACCAATTAAAAGCTAGCCGGCGAGACGAAAACATATACGCACCATTTGCATGCGGGCAACAAGAAACATGTCCAACCCAACTTTTGTTTTCAATTGCTCCGGACCACGAAGTTTGATCAGCTGCATGGCACCATCGATGTGTGAACCCCAAGCGCATTTTTCTACCACTTTCACCGAAATGTTTTCGAATAAGCCTAGCAAAAGCACTGAAGCAAGCGTTGCGTCCTGTTTAGCAGTTGCTGGGTCTTGGATAGCGGCAAAAGTTGCTGATAATGCTTTGGTATATTTTCCCAGGGCCTCGCGCTCAAAATGGTTTCGAGTGCCAACGCTATTATTCAACGATGCCAAAGCACAGGCCTCAAAAGCATATTGAAAATGCACAGGTACTTTATCGGCTTGTAATATTCGTATAACAAATACCATGAGGCCTTCGGACTTCCCCTGCCGGTGAAGCACTACATAGTTAGAGACGAAGTGACATGCCGCATGAACCTCAAGAGGCTGCTGAATGGTCTTGACCGTGGTCGGCCCAGGCTGTGATCGAGGTAAACGCGTAGCACTTTTTGCTTCGTGTTTATTTTTTTGTCCTTCTCCTGCTCTTGACCTGGCTTTGGCTGCTCTTTTCTGAGTGTGCAGGGTTTCATCGACATGGAATAAGTCAAACTGAGCCTTGTAGCCGGGGCACGTCCGACGGCTTTTGGTGCATTGTTTGCAAAATGGTTTTGTTTCGTCGCACTATATAATAAAATATCAGCACTGAAAGGCTATCCGAGATGGCGGTTAGCTTACTTTAATCTTGCGCGTTCGGCACAATTGGCACCCTTTCGAGAGCCTTCCGCGGCGTACCATTGCCGAGGTTCTGTGAGCGAAATAACTCGCGAGGAAGCGGTGGCAGCTCAACAGAGCCGAGAGGAGGGAGGACTGTGAAGGGGTTAAACAAAAAAAAGAGAAAGAAAACGAACTTAGGGATGTTGTGCAAGAAGCCATTGGTGAATGTCATGCCGCTTGTCCAGTAATATGGAGGTGACGCGAACGCCATGTTTGGTACGGAGCAGGGTGACGGCTCGGCGCTAACTCTTGAGCTCGCCTTCGAATTGATTGCTCGTAACTACGGAGTAGTCGTTCGAGCTATTGTTAAACAGGTGGCAAGGATGGCAAGTGCCGAAAGCCTTAGTCGCGGCTTACAAACTGTAGGGATGGTATGGAGTACACCTGCGCACTCACTCAATTGTTCTGACCGTTCCGCGTTGCAACGAAGCGCGCGCTCGTGTGGAGACGGGGTTCGCGACTCTGATCTGCAGTGTTTCAGCCTGATAATGTGTGGCTGCATAAATATAGTTCACAGTTTCGGTGAGACCAGCAACCACACGGACGAAATGCCCCGTCAATCCACGCCAAGCTCTAGCATCAGAAACTCCATTAGGCAGCCCTATCAACTCGGCTAACTCTGGGACATCACGGTCAAGACTAAGCGAGAGGCGTTCCCTTCTGAAAGTGCGATCGTTTCCCTTTGCGGTGAGGCTGACATCCCTGAGCTGCCCAGTTCAAGCCACAAACGCACAGGCGCGCCGTTGTTGCTGATCATCCATGCGGAGACGTGGGGGTTCGTCATGGACCTGCAGCCGTGGTTCACGGCTCCAGGTTCCTCCTTAGCTAGTCTTTCGCGTCTAAGCTGTGCGAACTTATTTCTCGGTGAGGTCTCGTAAGGGGACTGTTTGCTTAACACTTCGGCTACTTCATATGCAATCGCGCTTCCTTGCCGTCACTGTATGCCACCACGGCCTTACAATCGCGCTCGGCGAAGTCTTCGATTGCGATCATGGTCACGGCAAAAGAATAGTTGTCCAATGCGCTTGTTCCAATATCGACCACTTAGTGAGCACAATCGTCACAAGTCCATGGTCAAAGTTGATGCATTGCGTGAACTGCTTCAGTGTTTAAAACTGTCACAGACCCACCGGATCCCGCACGGTGGTAGAGACGAGACCGTGTCTCGTGGACACCGGAAAAGGTTCTAGAAGTTTTCTCCTTTCATTACCTAGGCTACCTTGGTGGTTTGCGACTATGAAGAAAATGGAGTTCCCAAAACTAACACGTTTGCTTGCCTTTTCCCATGCAAAATTTATCTTCGATGGCTCCAACCATTTCCCATAAACGTATAATCACTTCACATTCCCTGCTAGGTGTTGAAGTTAACGAAGCGCGCAGAAATTCATGCGTAATGCATTATATCAATCGGCCGAGAAGGAGAGAAATGTTTGATTTCACTCTGAACTATGTGGCTATGCGCAGAAAATATCATCTGGCTTAGAACTGTAACAGCTACTTGGCGGGGCTAGAAATGTTTTCGCGTTCAATATCCGCTGCGCTAAAGTGTAAAAGTGTGAATTCTCTAGACATTTTTTGGCAAGGTATAATTAAGGCTTATATAATGCAACGCACCCCCTCAGGGAAGATAGAGAGCCTTTAGCCTTCCTGCACAGTTTCTCCCCAAGGTGCCATCACTCTTGTTGGATAGGCCATAACTCACATTTGAACCCACGACCTTCTCCTTTACGTGGCTATGTGGTAAATTAGCGCCATTCCTGGAAGTTACAGGTTAGCGTTATTGTCACTTTTCCGGGCTCATTAGTGTCGCGTTCAACTGGAATGATGGATGTTGTGTGATGATGACGATAGAAGAAGAATTCCTCCTCCGACAGACACCTTCAAATCCCCCTCATTCGTACCCCTCCCGACACCATTAGTGCTTATTCTTCCATGCCTTAGGCAACTTATCTAGGCAGTCGTCTAAACTCCGGTTCAGGACGTAATTTCGGAAGTTTAGTTTTGGAATTCTGCGGGGAAGGCGAGAAACGTTGTTTCCAAAAGCACTATTGATGAATAGAAATCCGTTTCTCTTTCTATAGTAACTGGTTACTGTCTTGCTGTCAATGTCTCTTGTAGGTGAGAGACAGTGATCTGCAATTAGGCGGTCGACTTAGAGATCCTCGCCAGGGGCTAGTCGAGCGTACAGTATTTGTCGGGTTGGAATTATCAACATCGCGTCGCGCTTGCAAAAGTGCACGAAGAACTTTAACTACGCACTACTTATAGTGTTATGCTGACACGGCATCAAAATCTGGGTTCCAATAAACGATTCGGTATGCCCGATAAAGGCGACAACTCGTTGTGCTGACACTGCATCAAAATTTAGGTTCAAAAAGTGGTTCGGCATGCCCGGTGGGGGAGACAGCTCGATTGCCACTCCGACGCATTACCAACAAACTGTCGCGCATTTATATAATGCTCTCAGCGACCTGAGCCAAGGCGCAGAATATTTCACCTCCTTTCTAGAGAAAATTTCTTGGATAACGCTGCCCGTTTCAATTGTAGAGTTGAATTAGCCAAGTTCACCTCCGCACTTTTCGATCCCGCTTCAGTGGCTCTTAACCTCGCCGAACCAGACGGTGCAGACCTAATAATAAGAAGAGCCACCTACAGACATGCAAACAATTCCCAGCACGGCTGCTCAAGCTCCTTCCGCCAATTTCTTGCCCAAGATCAATGATACTCGATCCGTAACTTCAAATATGTCCGATTCGTCAGATGTCATGCGCTTTGGGCATAAACAGTATCGTATGCTTGGAGAATATTTCAAAGCAAAGACCAGTTTTTGTCAATTTATTGCACGCTTCGGGATGCAGAAAAAAGCGCGAAAATACAGCTTTGACGACGGTTTTAAAGGCATCGACATTTCCCGGCCAATTCTGATGAAGACATCAGCGTTTCCGGACCAACCTTTCCACAATCCTTCCTCGAAGAATGGAGCGAGGTATAACAAAGTATTCAACTCTGGGTACCTGCGTAAAGATACTTTGACGGATGCTAGGAGGAAGGGGGAGGCATGCGATGAGGATTTTTGGGGCTGAATTATTTTGTTGTCGTAGTAGTATTACTCTCCATACTAAAAGCCTGATTTAAAAAAAAAACCATCTCGTGCATGCATTGCCGGCATTGCCACTCAGCGCCCAATAAACGTAGGGCTTGTGTCAATGTGTTAGTAGGTGTTGTGCCACCTTGACGAAATGCTTCTTTCCGTAGCGCTCGATAGAACAAGTCAGGCGGGGTGTGCTGAATGCCTCGTGCGGGACGATTAAAGAACAGCCATTAGCAGTTTCTAGAAACACTACACCGCAATTCCATTTGTTCTTGATAGCATACGGTGGATCTAACTAAATTGACTCTAAGACAGCTTTTACAAGCATGCAGGCTTCTCTCAACTTGACCGAGCTGTTTTGGTTGTTGTCAAATAGAGGCAGTTGAACCCGCTAGCTTTCTTGAAACCGACTAGAAACCCAAAAAACATTAAATTCTACATGCTTCTGCTTATCATTCCCCGTTATGTTGTAGAAGAATTATTGAGGACCTCTAAAGACTTCTTCAACGAGCAAAGCTTATTATTCAGAACTTTTTTGCGACTCTGGAGATCCTCAATAACGTCGTTGCGACACTCTTTGATCTGTCGTTCGTGGTACCCGATCCGCTTCTTTGTTCCGGCTCGCAAAGATCGTTGGTATTCTCTGTTCTTAGTCCTCTATGTGAGCACACTGCAACGGTGTTGAAACTACACTCGATATTAAAAATTCAGGAAATTAATCGAACAATCCATCCTAAGTGTGCCATTGCATTGAGAACTTGCCGTTTTGTTTCAGGTTTGCGGCAGGTCGAGCAACGTTAAGAGCTTCATGAAGGCGTTTGTCGAGGAAAATTAACATGAGTATCAAGAGAAGTAGACTCGGCTGCTTGAACGACAGACGGAATGTGTTTGTGATCTCCTTCACCGGGAGACAGCAGATTAAAAACCGTACTACTGTATAGGTGTTAACCATATTCCAAACCACATTAATGACAGTTAGCATCCGATGTCAAATGCCGAACCAGAAAATAGTCCCTATAGCTGTATCAAAATACAGTTTTTTGAAAGCTGCTGAATGGAGTAAATACCACGATAAAAATCCATATCCCGGCTCGATGACGGTTGGACGCTAAGCCGTAGACGGTCGATATGGCGAAAGATGCGCACCCCCTCCCCTTCCCCCTGAAGTCTCCATAAACAACATAGGCATGCTGGGTATGATATCAAAAGAATGCACACTCTAGCCGTTTTCTATTATCAACAACGCTTATCTAGTGTTCCGCATCTATGTACGAATCCGATATTGGAGCATTACCTTGAACGCGCGTAGAGCCTTGGGCTTCCCAAAGTTTTAGTACGTATCACGAGCACAGCCTATCGGTTATTTCCATAGAGACCTAATTTCAATTACTTGTAGAGCGCACTGACGGCTTACAATACATGTGCATCTGAGCCCCACTAGCAGAGTAGTGCTCGTGGGATGGCGGCAGCCAGACATCTCGTCAATTTAGTCTTTTCAGATCGGAATGCAAGCTCACATATTCGTCATCTACATAATTAAATGAATGGGAAATGCTCAATGCAATAATTATACTGCATAAATAAAGAGGCTATCTTCTGCTTGCGTAAGCATTAGCAGTGGTGGAGAGGGGCTAACCAAGTGTTAATGTTTTAAGTATTATGATACGTTCAACCCGAAGGTACCGGACACAGGACCATGCCAAAGCACCACTTCAAATGTTCTAAAACCGTTTTACAAATTCTGAAACTGTTTTACAACACGAGTTCCATTACTCTCAAAGATTTTCTGGGAGCTTTATTTCGCCTATCAAGCTTTAGTCGCTAGAGGATATATTAACCTGATATGGCTGGAAATCTAGTTTACAAATACTGTATATGTCGAGGTCTACTTTAGTACTTCTAAATCCCCATGTTATACGTTTTGTTTCTCTGGATAATATATTTTATGACGGAATTATCTCTCCGAGGTGGTTTCAGTATTAAATTTTAAGACGGTTATTTTGTGAGTGCTATCCATACTCTCTTTAAAAGACAATTACAAATAACCTTAGCCGCCGCAGCACTTAACAAAATATGAGTATTAGACGCCACGAAGACAACGTTTGCCACAATGGAGGCAGAAGCGAACCATACGAGTTGGATGACAGCTTGGTGCCTGACAAAATTGGAGACGAAATTCTGGTGTCAGATCGCATTGTTGACGCGGAGTTACGGTACGAGCCCGAAGCCTCCGACAAAGACAATTGTCAAGTTGCGGGAACCTGCTCAAGAGAGACTATAAGTTCGCACCATCTTAAGAGAAGGCATACTGCCTTTTCCACTGATTCGACCGACGGTAAACTTCAGAACGCCTATAACCCTACCACCCAAGCACCCACATCTTCCCTAACCAACTCGTCCAAACCAAAGCCAACTCGTCGAGTTCCCCAATCATTTAAGGCTAGACACATCCTGCTTGGAACTTGGAGGCACTCGAGTGTTCCTATCAATGATCAAAAGCACGCTGTCATTGGCTTCATTGACGTCAGTGGACGTCTTCGGGTTTGCGTCAAGCCGTATACGAAGGACGGTAAATCACTAACAGACTATCCTCTACCTCCCGGTCCGGGAAAAAATCTGCTGACTTTTGAACGCATCATTTTTTCAAATCATTTAATTGGCTTGAATTATCTCGAGATCAAAGAATACACCCGTATTCGATCTCAAGCTGTACCCGAGGAGAGTGAGAGCTTACACGAGGCCGCCAAGATTGCAGCTGCTTCCGAAGCTGCTCGTCGAGTAAGGGAGAACCCAGACTTAGCCGGCAAAAAGAAGCCACATGCATACGCCTATGGTCTTGAACTTCCGGACCACCTTTGGAATCTGCACGATTCCGATCCCCGCAGCGGTTTACAAGGTTGGTCCCCATTGAATCATGCGGCAACCCCGAAGTTTGCCTCCGATTCCGCGCCATTCGTTCCTCATCAAATTGCAGCAGCGTGCAAGGATCAAGCCTCGACAGATGACGCAGTCTATGACACTCTAGCCCAAAACAAGTCACACACAGGACAAACTCTCGCAGGAACGAAAGGGGAGTGGTTTGTAGGTGAATATTCTTCACCTGGTGCCAAAGAAAGTCAGGCTCAATACAGAGAAGGTAACATTAAACGTCACCTGCCCTCGTTTGTATGGCAAGAGCACATTGGTTATGTCCAATCCCAGGAATATCAACCTGACTGCACCTTCAGTTCCCTTGGAAGCGTGGTGACAGGAGCCAAGGCTGCCGAAACCACGGCCACACGTGGAGCGCAAATACAAGCCGATATCTTTTCAGGCAGACAGTCTCATGCAGTTATCGTACCTGTATGTACAGCCTCTCCCGGGGCTGGTATGGGTTTCACCAATGCAAGCCGTGATCCCAGAGCCCACAGGCTCCACCAATCACCTAGCTCTGGGTCGCAATCTATGCAAGGCTATCCGAGTGACAGCAAATATCTTGCTGCCCGGAGCAACACAAAGGGCAATTCTGGACAGATCAGTGTTATCCCAAGTACCAAATTTGCTCGAGACGCAATTTCTCAGAACCGGACAGATCGCAATACTATAGGTAAACAGCAGCCTATCTCCACTCCAATGGTCTTTCACATGCTTGAGAGACAGCTTCAACAGGAGATGGCAAAGGTTATACCACATGAGTCTGAGTGTATAACAGAAATGAGAACCCTGGGCTACACAAAGTGGTAACCCATTGGAGGAATGGCTCTGGTAGTGCTGAGACGTCTCTGCGATCTAATCGAAGTTAATGGTGAGGACTACGTTGAATATCGAGTCCTACAAGCCTTTTTTCTAACAGCTTGAATTTCGAAACTAGGGAAGTAGGCGAGCATAACTTCTGTGAACTTGAATGTCTTTAATTTAGAGAGGTAGCCATTTAAAGATGATTTCTTGTTACATCAGTGTGCAACTTTGTTCATATTATCTCTTTGGCGACCGTAAGGTTCACTTCTCGTACCGTAACCCGCGGACACCCCTGTCACTATGGGTGACCTAGAGTGACCTTTGATGGTGCTGTAATATCTGCCACACTAAGATATTTCCGTACCGTTCTGCGAGGCAGAGCTGTTAGGGTTGTGGGACGTGCAAGGTATCTCTTCGTAACACACAAGCTTGCTGGGACTTCTATTATGGTATAAATTAGCGGGCAGAATAAGTACTCTTTAACGCGCTGCTTGTAGTTTGTTACGACTCCCTGTCCGGTACGAAAAGTGAGCCTTACGGTCGCCAAAGAGACAGCATTGACTCCTGGATACTGCAGCTCCAGGGGCGCAGCTGAGTAAGTGCCGACGGGGGTCAAACATACACGCACGGACTGTTGATCCGGCAGTCATTCACGGGAATGGCCATGTTCGTTTAAAATCTCCTAGAATGGTTTGAGGGGCTCGAACCGTGCACTGCTACCTGGCTTGCTAGCTCACTCCGGATGCATAATGACCGTTAGATGAGCCCGAAACATGGATAAATGATCTACACTGGGAAGCACGCTAGTTGATTATGCGTCGGATATCCCTGTCTAAATTCCTAACTGCATATTTCAGGTGAGAGCCCTGTCTCACAGTGTGAATGGCGAGAGAGATGCGAAACTAGTGTCTGGAAGAGTATCGACAGCAACACGCTAGAGAACCAGCGAGCATCGACTAAGGCCTTGCCTGTTGTAAAACACGTGTTAAGCGTGGTTAAGGGATGAGACTAGGCTGAATTTTAGGCTGATATTTGTACGGTAGCTAAGCTATTTTTGAAGTTTGGATGAAGTCATCAATCAAGGACCTCTGTAGCACTGACGTGGCTTGGCTAACTGTTAGCCTCAAGCCACGTAGGGCCCCTGTTCTGAATCGACGCTATTCCACAGACAGTGTTTAAGCCGAATGCGAGCTCCGCGCGCTAGTAGATCTCGCTTATGCCGGTCAACTTGCGACTGTTTACTCCGTTAGTGAGCGTGTGTACTCCGCAAGCAGGTCCATGTTCTGTGATGACGGCTTGTGTTGGAACAATTAACCACTTGACTACGGAGCAAAAGTGTAGGCCGACTGAACTGTTTTTTCAGTAGCTGCAATTTGGGCTTATATTCTACGCTACAGTTTGCCCTGGCTGTGAGAGGTGTGACGCTCTCTTGGTCCCGCCGGATTTGTTGGGATCCCTGTTATGGTATTGACTCGCAGGCAGAATAGAAACCTGTGAACATTCTGCTCGCAACTGGTCGAGAGTGTAGCCGAACGCTCAACAAAAAGATGGCGTCTAGTCTCTTTAGCCGCGTGCAGTGTCCCTTCGCGTGTGAAACGTTCTTGCGTGCCCAGATCTCAACACACAATAGAACCATATTCCTCTCCCTCCTTAGTAGCATTACGCGCATATAATCTAACGTTAATATATTGTTAAATGTAGTCCGAGACAGCGAGGCTCTCGGAAATAATGCGAGTATGCAATCGTCCGATCTATCCGAGCATTCTCCACGCCCAAAAGAAGCTCTAGTGCAAGGCCGGTCAACGAGAGGTACGGCAGCATTGGCTAAGACTGCGAGGAATAGTGTGGGTTGCACAGGATGTTGTGCAGGGTGTTGTGCAGTGTGGTATCGATACCAGCTGCAGTCAAAATGCAATATATTCAATAATCTCTGTCTGTCTATCTAAGAAGAAGAAAACAAGTCAAAGTGGGAGGCTCGATATCGCCGTCTAAATATCATGGCTAAAAGGTGACCACGTGACCCGCTCCGTGCTTCCTATTATGCTTGACGGCAGGATTCCAACAAATAGTAACGCAGTCCATAATGTAGTAACTGCGACAGTCTTTGAAGAAGCAAAATATCGAAAACGTGAAGTTGCGGCGGGTGCTAAGCACTCATAAAATAGTACATTGCCTAAGGCCTCGGTGCATATCCTACTATTCTGCGAAGTATTTAGAGTAGTTAGACTCACTGGTGCACGCTCGACAGTTGAAGCTTTTGCTTAGAATGTGTTGCCGGGCAACCCAAACATGTGGGGCCCGACTGCCCCGACGGGTTGGATTTCGCATTCTCCTTTCCTCCACGTGCATTGCGTGACCGTGAGATTGTCATGAGCCCTTGCCACCCAAGATTATGAATTTAGGGCAACGGAGCGGTGGAAATCTCGGCAAGACGTCTCCAGAACGATGAATAGCGTGGCCTCCGACCCCCCGAAGAGCGACAAATGTCAAGACATACAGCGAATCGTCACGGTCGATGATTTGCATCGTTGCTGGAGTGCTTACTCCAGATTGAGCACAGGCGGCTCGCACAATATCGTCGAATTTCCATTAGATCCCGCATTTGATCCGCACGTCCACGAAGACGACAATCCGGACGTTTCTCCCTCGCTTTGGCTATTGCTCGAGCAGATTCCAACAGCACGGGTCGCGGGAGCGAAGAATTCTGATTCGTATGCCCCCGCGTATTCATGAAGGATCTATTGCAGGAATCGAGAAGGAATCTTACGGCCAGCTCGAGACAGTAGCCGAATCTCAATCGAATATTCGAATCGGCCGATCTGCTCGGGTTCTGCATGATGGGGGAGAAAGTCGTCAGCCAGATATACAGTATTTGCTAGGTGTAGAAGGGATCCCCCGCGTCATTGTAGAAGTCGCATACACTTAGTCTGGCAAACAAGGAAAAAAGATTGCGCATAACTATATATTCGGGACGAACGGGCACGTAGAGAGAGTTTTCGTTTTCGGTGCGAATCCTATTGGGAAAGCGTCGACAGTCTCCGAATGGTGTACCAAGATCACTGTTTCAGATGATCTGAGTTCCTATGCGGACTTGTCCGTTGAGGCTGTTATGTCAAGGGTATTACGAGAAATATATATAGAAGCTCAGCTCTGACTAGTTGCAGGAGTTCCGTTCAATAGATGGTTTACCAGCCCATGTGGACGATTCACTGAAAATCCCCTTTAGCGATTTCGACACTAGTAGGCATCCAAGCAACGATGCGATAACGATCTGTTTTCGTTATCTCTACCAAGTTCTGAAAGAGCTCGAGAAAAAGAGACCAGGACCTGAATCAACAAACGCAGGAGAGTCTAATATACCAACGCTTACGTATCCAGCGCTCTCCATCAATTTCTAGTGAATTATGGTTAGATGATGATAATACGAGATCGAGTAGGAGAATTAATGCATAACTAGACCCCAAAGCTTGATAAGAAGATACCCGGCACGCAGAGCATCTCGACACACCTACAAGTGTGAGTAGCCTTGCGAACATGTTTAATAGTTGTACAGAGTGCGACAGTTATATTCTAGTCCAGGGGTGTCAAGAGTACTCATAACATTAGTTAAAACCCTCTCGATTTTCCTATTAGCTGTGAGAACATTATGCTATGATGAAGACGTGTGGGAATTAACCCAGAAAAAACCGGCCTAGTGCCCCGTCTTCACCGCCATCAAACCAGCCATGGAGATCATCCATAGCGGCAAAGTGTCGTGCAAAAGCCAAGCCACTCTTACGTTCCTTCTCAGTTCTCTCCCAAGTCCACTCGGTCGTTTCATTATTGTCTGGCTTGCGGGCACTAGCAATATCCCCGGAAAGAGAGGTTCCGGTATCGTCGGACGTCCACCCATCGGGACGCTCCGGCAGAAGCCCGCTCGCCCCTAGCATAATAGCAGGATGAATAGTTAGTCGGCCTAGCTTGAATACATATGAAGTAACAGCGGTAGCAAAGACACTCTTCTCCCAGTCCTGATGTTTTCCCGGAGTGTTCCTCGTCCAGCCGCCATTCCCGTTCCCAGCATCCCAGCTCTGCGGCGCTACCGCACCCTTCTCAACAAAGTGCGTTAAAATATATAACCATTTGCGGTCCCAGGCCATGATTCGCGACCACATCTCGTATCGCTGGTAGGGCTTGATTTCCCTTTTAAACGAGCAGTGGACACCGCCTATACCAATGTTAAACGCTCCTCTGGCAGGCTGTGTTGGATTGGATGGGTCCATGACCAGGCGCGTCTTAGCATTCCGGGCAGCTAGATGCCCAGATCGGGCAACAAGATGCGAGACTAGATGCGAGCGACTGATGTCAAGGTCTGCAAGGTAGGTTGAGTTGGACTTGTGCAATCGGTAATCAATCTCGCCTATAGAAGCGTATGATTCGCTGATAACTGGTTGGAAAAGCTTATCTGGCGTGTGAGTATGGAATTCGCGAACAAACAGGTGTAAGATCATGGCGTGCCATATTCGGACCTACACAGGCGAGATTATTAGTTTGTGTCTATTACCGAGAATAAAGGCATACATACATTCCAGGCAAACGGTAAGCTCTTCCAGTTTAACGCCAAGAGCAAGGCAGCGAAGATGCGGCTATAGCTGCCCGGTCCTGTGCAAAACGCTGCGATGCCCTCTAGTGCTCCAAACCTGTAGAGCGTATAGGCAAAGACTGGAGACAGTGCCAGCAAAGTCAGTCGGGTAAGTTGATGATGCATTACTGGTGCTGCAAATGGCGGTGCCGTATCTTTCATGTATTGGCAGGAAGTGCGGCCTCGAAAATGGAAACGGAGAGAAAATAATACGAAAACGTGATCAGCTAAAGACACTGTGGGACGAGATACTAGGAAGCGCTCTCTGATGTTTATTTTAGGTAGTCTTGTAAAGTCCACAATCGAACACGTAAGGAGGCAGTAGTTATGCGGGGGACAATTTACGTGACCCTGGGTGGCTGGCCCAACTACCAACCACGCAAGGCCACGTAAATTGTACCCCGGGTGGCAGTGTTCGTGTAGGCAGCCGCATCTTGGAGCCTGAGAGTTCCCAGTCGTCCCCAACACGAAGTACGGAGTACATAATAAATTATATGCCAGGGTCTAATTTTATATGAAACGGTGATACCCGGGCGGCCAGGAGGCTTATGAAAACAACGACTGGCAAGCCTCACCCCTGTCCTGCGATAATTTGGCCCCGGAGGTACAATACGCACAGCAACAATGAAATGTAATACCGGGATCACCTTCATCATTGCTTATTCATATGTGGTTGGCTGGTACGAGGTGTTGGGCGGGGTTGAGTGCCGCCCTTCCATTGACCCGCCAGGGGGCGTAACGCTGACCTCCCCAACACGCCTTGAACCAACGGTGCCGTCAAATTTGAGGCTTTTTATTTCGGCATACCTTAGTTCACACCCAGTGTCGGTTCAAGTGTTTTAGTTCATGCAGGTAGTAGCGCCGTTTAACTGTTTCGCTTCCAGTCTGTAGGAATGTGCTACAAGTATAGCCTCTCTACTGCTATCTGTACAGTACTGTACCACTTTTGTCTAACAAGATTGTTGGAATCCCGCCAAGCACAATAGGAAGCACTGAGCACGTCACGTGGTCACCTTTCAGCTACGATATTTATACGGTGGTGATATCTAGCTTCCCACCTTGACTTGTTTTCTTCTTCTTAGATAGACAGAGACTTATGAATATATTCAATTTGAAGCCGATGATCTAGATCAATTTACAACCCTGTGCAACCCACAAAGACTTTCCTCGGGCTAGACCGGCTTGGTCGGGACGACATGACGTCTTATACCGACCGCTACTGATACCGAACAGCAGGTCCGTTAGGACTTGTACACAGTTGTGGGGTGATTAGACTTGTTGCGGCAAGAGACAGTCGCGAGAGTAGAAGACCAGACCTATGTAGAGAGTTGACGGTGCGACACTGAACAAGTGTGATGATAGCGGTAGATAGTAGGAAAATGAGCTTTCGGCCAAATATATCACTGAATTTTGCGAAGATGACAATGACAGCTACATCAAAGTGTAAGTTCTCGATTTTTGGAGTTACGACCTGGTTGAACATACCGACTTAACCTAGCAGATAACTAGAAACCACCCAACTTGCGTTACCAAAGCCACCAAGGCTGCTAGTGATAGCAAACAATGCCGTAATCGGGACTGGTATCTCCATATTTGTGATGAACATCACGATGGCAATGCTAATTAAGCATATTTTCGGCTACATTGCCGCTAAGACCAGCATGTGCTTCTAACGCCATATTATATTGCTTAGATAACTGAGTCAGGCACTGGTGGGAAGCAAAGAGTCTCAGACATAAAATTGGTTGAGAAAGTGAGTCTATAATATGCCATGTAGTTCAAACCTGACGCTGCTTAAGAGCGATAAAGTTTAAATGAATGGCCTGAAGGGTGACAAACCACCAGTACGCAGGAATCGCCTCCTATGGGGGCGTAGATTGGATTATCATTAATGCCAGTGAACATTTTAACCATTGCTGTGTGATTTCAACGTTAAATTAATAAGTGTTCTCATAATATTTGGGGGCTTAAATGTGTCAGTCATGGGGCGCAAAAAACTATTTACGGCAACGTGCACATAACCGGGTGTTGTGGGGAACGAATAGGCCCCCAATGTCACTTCAGCCTTATGCCAAGGCTTCAGTTGTAGCAATCTTAAAATCCTTGGTATCAATTTCCGTCGATATGGCTTTAAAACGGTTTCATGCGATAACCAGATGCAAAACCAAACTGGTAGAGTCTTCAGTACAGTACATGTTTGCTAGAACGGTGCGGGGGAATATGAAAAGTTATCATGAAGTAACAGCTTGAAAGACTTCTTTCTCCAGAGCTCCATAAAAGTCCTTAACAATGGGGCTTTGAATTATCAATTTGGGTGGATCCGCTAACCGATACCCAATATTTTGAGCGCAGAAACGATACCCCGCGCCGAGAAATCCGATCGGGGTCACAATTACGGAGTAGATTGGGCTAGCAATAGCTCCCAATCCTCGCCGAGAATCGTGGGCCGCGTTCAAATGACTATTTTTAGTGCTGGTGAAGGACCAAAGAATGAGTATTCCCACTTGGAAATGCTGTGTGAAGCAGGCACGAGTGATAGTGTACCAGCCCTGCACCGGGTAGGATATGTTGTAATTGCATATTCTGGAGTGATCCCTGGGTATAAGATATTGAGCAGGTGGTTTGAGGGATTTAGTAACACCCCTGGCACTTATCACACCGAAATTAGATAGTGGGGCAATAACGATCCTGATACAATGAAGTGGGGACAGAATAATTATTCCATCGGACGATTCGGTAGGAGGACTGTTGGCTTGCATCTCGGCCTGACTCTGATAGATCCCCTCTTGCCACTTGGCCCCTCACTTTAGCTACGCTAAATCTTTCGACGACTTTCTTGTTCCCACCATATTCCAATCCGAGTTGATTCGCAATACCAAGTCACAGGATACAATTTACGTGGTAGCTATGTCATCGACAAATGCCTTTGAAGTCCATGGGAAGGTGAGAAACCCGCTTTTCTTCTTGTCTAGCCTCAAATTTATTAATTGCAATAGACAGCGATAATCACGGGCGGCTCAAGTGGCTTAGGATGTGCGGTGGCGCTTCAGCTCGCTTCAAAGGGCGCCAATGTTGTGATTATAGCGCGACACCAAGCCAAGCTTATCGAAGCTCTCGCCCATGTCAAAGTACGGCCATTCATTCATTGATCCTTAAACTTCCAAGCTGATTAGAGAGTAGAAAGGAGCTATAAACCCTGAGACTCAGCGTTTCCATCAAATCAGTGCCGACCTCACAATAGTCTCCGAAGCCGTCCGAGTTGTAAACGAAGTAGTGCTATGGAACTCAGGCAATCCGCCTGACATTGTGAGCAGCCTCTACAGTCATCTTATACTTCTCCCACCCAGGCTTCATCAAAACTACTCTTAAGCCAGCACTAATTCTTAGGGATTATAGGTTTGGTGCTGCGCCGGGAGCTCGCACCCGACGCTGTTTATCGACACTCCAGTGACCGAATTCTCAGCGCAGATGCAAAACAACTACTTCACAAGCCTATACATGTCACACGCGATCCTGAAATGCTGGCTTCAAGGTTCGCGCGAGAACCCAGCTACAACCTCGACTCCATCTTCTGATAAGCCCATTAAGAAGCCTGGCACTCCATCGAATTTCCCTCACCATTCGCGCCATCTCATCTTCACCGCGTCGTTCTTGGCCTTTTATAGCTTCGCTGGCTATTCTTCATACAGTCCCACCAAGGCTGCTCTTCGCTCTCTTTCAGATTCCCTTTCGCAGGAGATGAACTTGTACAGTGCAGCATATCCAGAGCAGCCAAGGGTCCGCATACACACTATCTTCCCTGCGGGTATTCTTACAGAAGGTTTTGAAGCAGAAAATCGGATCAAATCTGATTTAACAAAATTACTTGAGGAAGGCGATAAGCCGGAGACACCAGAAGTTATTGCTCAAAGGAGTATTAAAGGACTAGAGAGTGGGCAGGAGCTTATTGCAACCGACTTTCAGACTGGTTTAGTCAAACGAAGTATGTTAGGAGGCAGCGTTAGAGGTGGGTTTATTAGAGGACTCGGGGACTGTATACTCGCCAGTCTGTTAGTCATCGTTATGACGTTTGTCCGTGGGGATATGGACAAGAAAGTGCATAGCTGGGGCCGCAAGTTTGGCATCACAGGCATGAAGGGAGGTCAGGCTACAACTTGATATTGACTCATGATTCGGACAACGTAATTTTGCTCTACATATAACTATAACTACTTTATTTCAGTATTTAGTGTTAGTCCAAGAATAGGTATGTGCAGTTATTGAAATGTTTTCAATTCAGCTGAAAGAGGAGGGCGAAGCCCACTCAACCATACTCTGACAGCTCTAATGATGAATTACAATTCTACATAGCGATACTTGAACAGGACTCAAATTATGGTCCCTATCCAAACCTACAAATCTAACCTATGTGGAGGTCAACGCCAATCGGTCCAAGATTCCCTGTGTGCTCAAACCAACGTGACCCTGGCTTATGTCAGTCAGCCTTGTACGCCATGGTAATGAAACACTAAATATGCCTCTATAATTATCCCTGCTGATAGCGGTACGGAAGCTGGCTATTGTGCTTTATTAATGTAGCTATCCTGGAGGATTCTGTGGCAACCCGCATTAGTAAGAGTGAAATATGTAGACTAAACTGCATGCCAACGGGGGAAGTCCCACGAAAGAAGGATCTTTGTATATCTATGCCCGCGCCATATAAAAGGAGAAGCGCCAGGGTGGCCACGTGATGTGTCCACGTGCCTTGACTGGATATTCCAACACAATCTTCTAACCTTCTTTGTGAGGTTCGTTGCGACCAGACCGTCTAGTAAGATGCCATACGGAGTAAAATTTATTTAGAAGCAAATGAACCAAAGCTCGTCTTGGACTGACTTTACTAACATCCACCATATTGTTACAGCGTGGGGACGAAAATAACTTGAAGCTACGGTCAGCCCATTCATTCTAAGCCTAAGCTCAACGGCACAGCACTTACTTGACCGCAGACTTATATAGCTCCCGTGCTGTAATAAACAAAAAAAAAAAAAGACAATAAAGAAGACGCATCACTATTAAAAGAACGCTTAACAGTATGATACTCCTGAGATGCGCTATCTAAGCAATAGTGAACCTACAGCCGGGAATCCCAACTCAAGACCGCATGCTCCGAATAAACATTCATACAGTGGAGAGAACACACACTTAATAATAGAATGTCCATCTGGTACTGTTGGTCAATGCCCTGCGGCGGGGTACGGCCGGCACTAAGTGTGTTTTTTTCATCATAAGATAAGTCCATGAGGGATAAAAGAAATTTAAAGAACAATAGGATATCTAAGAAAGAGAAAAATAAAATGAAAAAGAAGCGCATAAATATAAATTCAAAAGAATTTTAAATTTTTTTTCAACTGATTGAACCGTTCAAAACAATTTTTGCTGTGGACATAAAATTAAAACCTGAGAAACTCACATATGACCAATTTAAGGAAACTCTACGGACGTGATGCCGAGATTGTCATGCAGCAAGATGTCTATTCTTTCGTAGAACTGAAACTTTGTTGGAATTTTATATCATAATATGGCGGAACAAGTCTAAGAAAACATTTGTCTCTAGCTTTGAGTCTATAACAATCTTGTATGCATGAGCGCTTAGTTTCCGTTGTAAGCAACGAGGAAGAAACCCAGGAATGCATAGCCGCCGTCATAACAGCGCACATTCGAGCTGTTGGGGATCATGTAAACATAGTACCCTTCGTTCGGGCAAGTACCAAAGCCGTAAACGACAGGATTGCCATTTGGAGGACCATCGGCGTGGCACTGGCCCCAGAAGTCGCCATCATTGCGGCCGTAGTAGTTGCAGGTGAGGCGGAAGTTAGAGTTGCTGGGGTAGTCGCTGTAGACCTTGTTGTCGGCAGTACCGGCAGAGGGTTGATAGTAATCAACAAAGAGCTTCGCCGGGTCCCGCCAGTTGCGTAGCTGGCCACTATTGTCGGTATAGAAGGGGACAGCAACGGTGGTGTCATGAGTCAATCGGAGGGCCCCGGCTTCGTCGACTGTCACGTAGAGGGATTGGTCGCCGGTGGATTTGAGAATGAACAGCTTTGGTACTGAGGTGGCGGTTGCCATGACGGTGGAAGTAGCGGTGACTACCGACGTTACGGTCGGTAGTGTGGTTGTCACTGCGGTGACACCGTTACAGGCGCAAGCAGACGAGAATCTAGCGCCCGGTGCCACGGTGCCGAGCTGAGGGCAGGCTGCAGTCGCATAAGAGGGCAGCGCGGTTGGTGACTGCGTAATAGCGGTGCAGGCGGGTGCCTCAGACCGAGCTGCAAGGACGGCGCCATCGCCCTCGCCTCTCTTCATGGGATAATTCCCTGCGACGGTTGTGGTCGAGGTGATGGTGCTGGTAGTGGTAGAAGTTGATGGACATGGTGTAACCGTCACGGACATGTAAGACGAGCAGTCCGCCAGTCTCGTGGAGGTTTGGATGACCTGTACATAATGAATTCATTAATGGCTGTTTTCCGGGATTTTATGAAGCTATGGTGGCGTCTTACAGCGCGAAAGCAATTGTCCCTGTTGCAACCAGCGCGGGCGAAAACATTGTCGTTGGGCAGGGCAACCGCGGGCGTGGCAACGACAGCTGCCATTGCGGCCGCAATATGGGAGGTCTTCATCGTTTCGAGTGGAGGTGGGAACGAGTCACGGTGGGAAAGAGTTTATTGACTTTGATGAGCGAGGATTGTTCTTTGATCTTTCTTTTTTTTTTTTTTTTGTTGGTTACGAGAGATTCCACGCTCTTTATACACAAAGCGAATGCAAGATACCGTCAATGTTGTAGAACAAGTTCGTGTATACATCTATTGAACGCTATTATGTTGACATTGACTCCAATCCCCGGACTGGACCTATTCATTCGCTCTTGCTGGCTGGATGTACGCGTTCCTGAGAATCTAGGCCCCCTAATATCGATGGCTGAGTGAATAGTGTAACTCCCGGGCCGTGTCGGCCCTGTCAGCCGTATACAAGAGTGACGAAACGGACAGCTCACATACCACGATGCAGTCACTTTGTCATTAACGGCGGGATGAGCTGAAAGGCCCGACCCGCTGTGAGAGCAGTGTCCATGCCCCCCGACCTGGCGATGCTGGAGATCCTTGCTCCTCCCAGCAACTCATTTCAGCAAAATTGGGCCATGCTAGCCGTCTTTGATCCAAACTGGCCGCGCGATCTCGTGTAGTCTAGAAGAGCCTAACCCACCGCACAACCTTAGCGCAGGCTGCGCCGAAACTATCGTCCGGTAGTGACAAAAGTGGACTATATTGGACGTCCCCCGGAGCTTTTCAACGCAGCGTCCTGGTTGGTTGGCGCGCGCCACCCCCTGCCAAGAAATGCCGCCGTCGCCAGTAACTCTGAATTTGTTGCAACCAAGTAATACCATAACAAAGAGGCATTTGCTAGGAAATCTGGTTGGATTTCCACTTCCCATGACCTATGGTTTATGATTCCTAGGATCAATTTGAATTGTCTCAGAGTCACCACATCATGGATACAGAGCCTGCAGGGGAATAGGCTCCGTTGGTCCAGACTTCAACCCCGGTCGGACCTGGTTGGCTGGAATCATCGAGACCGTAGCGCGGGTCTATATTGTGCACACGTGCGAAAGAGACGAAAGTTCGGTGGGGTTTGTCCGTCTTATTACAGTAACTACTCCGTATTCCGTGCCCTAACTATCATTTTAAACCATGCCAGCTGGAGAGTGTTGTAGTTTCAACACGCACTCTTGCGCGCTACAACAGCGGTCAGCTGCGCAAAACCACCCTGTCGCCGCTGTACACACAGTTGCGACTATTGAATCGCAATTTTTGCACAACAGTCCTTAGTGTTCTAATGCAGTGCGAGCCATTAGTCATGTATGCAGTTTCTTGTCACCGTTACCAATTCTATGTGCAGTTTCCAATGGGTCATACTTTCTTGATTTCCTCCCCTCGCCTCACTACTACCACATAGCGCACACTTACGAATGCTTTGGCACCTAGGCTAATTTTTCTCACTACATCTTCTTTTTGCAGTTCCTTCTTAAATATCTTCTTTCTTCGTACAAGTAACTTGAGTCGCGCGGGAGAGAAATTCATTTCTAAGACTCCAACGGCCGCTGTCGCGCATTCTTTAGCCTCCCGTTGACGCAGTTTCGCTAATGAGCACCGGCAATAGAATACCCCCATCGCAAAGCTCTGTATTGCAAAGTCTGTAGTAGCTTTAAGGGTCTCAGTCTTTGTAAAACAATAACAACCCTTGAATCACATTTATATTAACACTCGCAGTTTGCAATAAATGGCCCTTCTGTTAGGCGCTTTGTTCCATTATATAGGCGCATGTGCGCATTCGAGGCTTGAAGAGCCGACAACTCAAAAATCCGATAGCGAAAAACAGAGGCACCTTCCATTCATATGATGCTGCCGCGAATACAAAGGGTCTTCTCTATTTAAGTAGGGTTAGAGTATGTGCGTTATCAAGTTATCGTGAAGTCCGGACAGCCTAAGTTGTCACTTCGCACTTATATCAGGTGCGATTGGAGGAGCGATGGGAAATTGTACAGAGCCTTATGACTCGTCAAATGGCAGATTGCCATCGCCTCTATGTTCGCAACCATCGACTACCCTGAAGACTACTTAATTGGCGCATATTAGAAGATTATGCGATGTGTCAAGGCGGGGAGTCACACGTAGTAGTGAGAGGCTAAAGGTACAAATACTAACTGTGAAGTTGTCGATAGTCAGGATCTATAGCTTGAAGGTATAATCTGTAACTTTCCCAATGAGCACAGTAGCCTATCTGCCTGGTTACATCTAGCTAATAGCACGTCGCTAGCTCTTTGTGTTCTGTGAGATCTTTTCTGAGTATCACTTGTGCTGGTAATTTCCCACCCTGTAAAAATGCAGTGTGCTGTTAAAGGTATGGTATTAGAAATCGTCGCAACATGGCGGTGAGTTTTACCAGCGAATAGCTCAGCCACCATTTCAGCTCTTGGAACTGGGTAAACTCATGATGTTTCTGACAATTTCTCAATAGCTATGTACGAAAAGATAGAAAAACTTTTTACGGCATTACGTTAAAGGGAAATTTCGCATTACAAAGTAGAAGTTGTGTCTAGGAAGGTCAAAAGGTTGAAAGCGTTTAGAGGATTTTGTTCAAAGACTTATTACTCCTCAATTTTATTGTCATCTAGACCAACCAGCTTTGGAGTGTAGCTCAGGGAATCTGGCCTAGAGGTCGAAAGTCAAATTCGCTACAATACTCGTCACAATTCTGGTGTAACGGTTATATCTTGTTCTCCATCCACCCATGCCAGTAATGTACTAGGCCAGCAGGAACTGTAAGCGCCTGTGAAAGGTCAAGTCGGTAAGAAGTAACTGTGGGAAGCACAGGGGCTTCTGATTTGACGTCAAAAGGTTCTTGCACGAAGCAATAGGTAAAACAAAGTATTCAATTCATTCGTAGCTATCTAAGAGAAAAGAAGAGGAAGAAGAATGCCCCCGACGCGCCGTAAAAGCAAACGCGCTAGGGTGGCCACGTAATATGCCCACATGCCTTGACGAGATATTCCAACATTAACACGAAATGTGCGAATCCAAATTCTACTCCGAGTCGGGATCGAATTACCGGTCGAATTCTGCAGTGAACTAATAGGTGGGGATACAAGAGGCAAGTTATCGACTGCTTATTTTATACGTGGAAAGTACTATTACCGTCCGATATTGATCTAAAGGACGAGCACTTTATGTTCCGAATTTCCAAAAAGTCGTCACATATTGTCGCATTGTGAGCAACTGACTTGCGTGCCTCATGTGTAGTTTAGAGCGTGTGGATATATATGACCGGAAATGAGTTGCTATGCTGGCTATTTCAGTCTGCGATTCACTGTTTACTGTCACGAATTTGGCCGACCGCGCATAACCATCGCCTTTGATAGCAGTGCTGTTAAGCTGTGGTGGCCCTCCGCAGCGGCGTGCGCGAGTGAGTTCAGGCCCTGACAGTCCTCTGCGTGAACATTCAAACCACCAAAGCCCAGTAACAGTTTTACTATTGGTTCGCTGCCTGCCATTGAGGCATAAATAAGTGCTGTTCGGCCGAATTTGTCGCAATAGTTGACATCCACCCCAGGTGCTGCCAGCAGCAGTGTTGCTACGTCTGCAAGTCCCATACAGGAAGCGCGGATGAGTGGACTCATGCCGAATAAATCGCTTTTGTTTATATCTAGCTTTTTTGACATCAACAATAGCTTTATAATATCACAATCAGCTTCCCTAACGGCGTAGTGCAAGGGTGTATTGCCGTAGTGGTCCAACGGGTTTGGATCAATAGCTTCCTCGGCAAGAAGCATCGAAGTGATCATCTTGAACCCTAATTTCGTGCTGAGATGCAGTGGCCGGCATGGAAAGCCGTAATGCGCGGTTTCCATGTTAACACAGGCTCCGCCTTGTATCGCCTTTCGAGTTGTGGCGCTGTGGCCAAGCCGTGAAGCCCAAGCCAAAGCAGAGCCTGCGTGACGCTGAGCGTTGCGGCGATAGAGTAGTGGATTTAAAAGTCGCTGTAATCGAACGTTTGTCTGAGAAAATGCGTTTAAATCCTTTTGGGAATCAAGATATTCGACAATTGAGAGGAACAGCTCGTCAGGCAGATCGAGAATCATTGCGGCCACAAATGGCTCCCTCGCTCAACACGACGAAGACTATACATTTGAAATAGCGTACTGGAAAGGTGGCTATTGATGATGATACTGTAAAATTGAATTCACCTGCAATTCATACATGTAGGAGCTTTCGTGCTTTTAAAGGTGAAGATAGAATGTAGAGTTACGCTTCAAGGAAAATACTATATGCAATCAACAAGATAAAGTTGAACTGTAACCTTACGCTCGGACCTTGAAAAGTTGGGGAGTCTAGAGGCTGTCATTGTATTGCCAAGCGTGGACGGACGTGATCGTCCCAGAGTAGCAGGTGCATTTATTGTGTTTAGTGGTTAACCCGAAGTGTGCAAGTTTGGCAGTTAATACTCTGCAAAGGACTCGTATTAATTTCTAAGGATAAATTAGCAAGGCGAGGCAGTTAAAGGCAGCGTCCAGAGCGATCTCGTATGAGTTACCATATTAGGCTTAGTACCGTCTTGGGTCGGAGCTTGGAGGCTGTGCCCAGGCTGCAAAGCATTGCCAAAGAATCTTGGCCAAGGGGAGTGAAATCTTCATTCATCTTCATACGGACAGCTGTTAAGCGCACCAAAAGGTCCCAAAAGGGCACTGTCACATGGGAAAGCAGTCAGTGCACGAGCGTTTGCGTCCTTCTGCGTCCGGTACGGATCGCCAACGATAGAGGGACGTTGCGTTGCCGCAATCACCAATCGCCAGGCAAACCCAAATACAGAGGCGCGAACCGCGCCGAAACACCACTACTGAATACTACGAAGATGAAATTTTCGGCTACATGGTGGAGCGGCTAGGAGCCAAGTGCCCACAATATAAAACACAATGAGTGACCAAAGTGTCTCGGAATACGACAATAGACGACTCAGAATCCAACGGCATTGCTTAACCATATACTCCGTACTCCGTACTCCGTATGCCACAGCTCGTTCCGCGGGTACTTGAATGAAGAGCCTCGCAATGCCGAAGCACATGTGGGAGGATACAAACCTGATATTTTTTAAACAGCTAGAATGTATATTGGTCTGCGACTTTTATCATGTGCGACCGGAACCGTCTGTGCAGCCACGATGATCACCGTTGCACACATACTGCTCAGTCCTCTTCGGGCCGTTACGGGAGGCTGTCGCGGCTCGTCACGCCAGGACACCGCCCATGATTGAAGAAGGTGGCTGTACATCCTAACCGGGATGTCTCACCCTTCCGGATAGACACCGTTATCTCTTATCAATACTTAGGGCTGTGAGACAATTGAACGAGCAAGAGGCCCCTCTCACTGTATCCGATAATTTGAGCCTCCGAAATAACTTGAAAGCTTCCATGTCTTAGCATCACGTGTGATCGTAGAATGATACCAAATGGTGGCCATGTTTCATCGACTTAGTCCGAGCAACTCAAGACTCCGATATAGACGTGTGCGATACCTCTATACTTCTTTGCAAAACACAGCTACCATCGAAGACGATATACAGAATGGGGTCTGAGTCTGTTAGTAAGCTGTCTCACGAATTTCGACCGTAAAGCATTCTGTTTTTATCGATGTGTCTTTTATGCATGGAAATAATGTCAGGCGCGTTGGACTAGCAGAGTCTTTCGGTCTATTTCGCACCAAACTACCGCTCCGACATGTGAGCTATAATTTCTTGGGGCAAAATTACCGACTACAATAGAAGAGAAAAGAGGATGAGTTCTCAAAGAACTGTAAGTGGCCATGAACTGTAGTTTTGTATCATCGTGTTTGAGTATAATTATTAGCTGAAAAAGCTAGAGGTATCTGGTGTGAGTTTAACATGGCTACTAGCAGCTTTTATACCTACTCAGATGTTCTTAAGTACGATACACAATGTTTCAGTTACTCGGCGTTATTGCTGCTAATGAGGTTGCCTTTGTCGCACCAAAAAAAAAATTGGCGCAGCTAGAAGCCACGTTCCAAGTCTGGCTATTCTCGTAACAGCTTGATTGTCGCGATGATTATGGGGAATGTTTAGTTTGACGTCAGCGAGTATTTCCCGGCGCCGAAACGACCGGTTGTCGGATGTCAGGTCGGTGGGAAATTATTGTTCCCAGGACAATGCGATCCACCATACCTCATGGCTTTCGAACTGAAGCACCTTTTCGACCTTGTGGGCCCTTTTCAGTCCATGCACCTAACGTAAGAAACTCTATCTGCAGCAAAACACCCGAAGGGGCAAAGCCACAATATAAAACTCCGGTGTGACATTGTAGAACAGGGGCTGTGGTTGCAACTAGTTCGGAGGCTAGGAGATCGCCCGGCTGCATGAGCCACCCACCCTGCTAGCGTAGAAACCATGCCTCTCAAGAGGGTCAATTGAACCCGCGACGTTGTTGACCAGGCATGTGGGTTAATAAAGAAGTGGCCGAAAAACGCACACCCGTTAAATGGCCTTTGAGCCCATTGGTTTGGCGTAATGTGCCTTAATAATGTAATTGAGAGAGATAGTGACGATGCAGGGTATTGGAAGCCTTACTTTACTAGCTATTATTGAACTTTTTAATCGAAATCAGGCTTTAATTACGACGGTGCTGATGCTTTCCTACATGAAGGTCAATTTGACGGGCCTTGGCATCTTGACCCACGCGTCAGGGTCGGATTGAATTGTAACCCCGAAGGTTAACTTAACATGAGACAACGTCAGCACACCATGAAATGGGGATGTCTGGCGTCTCAGTGACCGCATAGCCATTAGGCCAAGATATTTCAAACGCTGTTGGCCTTGCTATTGCGCTCAAATATCTTGCCTCGGGTTACAATCGGTCCAATTGTCAGGCTGTGCACTCTCGCTGTTGGAATCCCCCGTCAAGCATACGAGCAATCACGTGGCCACCCTCTTCTTCTTCTCTTCTTAGATACACAGACCTACCTTTTGCTTTACCTATTGCTTCGTGCAAGAACCTTTTGACGTCAAAATAAGAAGCCCCTGTGCTTCCTACACTCGCATTTACTACACGATCGGGTATGTGTCAAGGACACTGCACAGAATCGCGTGGAATCCTGTGGAATCATTCAATAAATCCCTCATAGCTCGAAAATAATACCGTTATCACTCGGGCCTACCAAAGCCTTATTCCTAACAATAATAGAAGGGTTGAAATGAGCTGACTAGTCGCAAGCCACGATGCTTGTGAATAGTGAATAGCGTCAGTGAAGACCAGTCGCAAGCCGTAGAATCCTTCCACAATAGATAAATAGGAAGAATAAAAAACTATCGACTTCAACAAATTCAAGAAGGTCTGATGAAAATCCTAGATTAACGGAATATAGAGAAGGATTTATGTATAAATAGCTGTCAAATTCGTCATGAAATTAGATAGAAGTCAAGGACTACATTCCACTGCGCGTATCAGATGACCATAGCTGCTCGCATTGTGACAGTATGGCTGTCTGATGTAGAGCGTAGCCGTTCCCACTGGCTGGCAATTTGCAATTGACAGTTTGGAGCTTATCTATAATAACAATCAAGTAATACATGACGTGCCATTTGATTGGATCACTACTGAAGGCATCAATTCCAAGATGCTCGCTTGCGGATGGCATGTGCTTGAAATAGCATATGGTATTGTGCTCAACTGGAAGGAGTCAAAATCATGTATACTGATGGTGTGTCTGGCGATGATAGATGTTGTGAGATGATGATCGACGCAAAATACCTTCTCTCCTATTTAAATCCCTAATTCCGCAAGTCATGATCCTACTCTTTCTACCTCAGGATTCTGAACACTTATCCAATCCAACATACGGGGACTACGACGTCCAGTCGGTAGTCCCGACACTTAACTTGGCGGATTCCATGAAAGACAAGCCAGATTTTATCAACATTCGAACTGTGAGTAACTTAAAGACTGCAGTAGCAAGTGCGAACATGGCCTACCCAGTGCCTTAAGGAAGCAAGCGTCAAGTTCTTGAAACATCTCGAGGGTCAACATCCCGCCAATCCACACTGGATCACGATAATGCATTGGACGTCTCCCACGAACGCGAAAGCCACGGGGAAACATCAGAAGCTCCCGGAAAGCAGAGCAAAAGGGTACGATTCGTGAACGTGGCGGCTCATGAGGTAAATAGTGCGTTGAATAGAAGTCCTGGAACAAATTTCCAGCCCCGCGCGACGGTGGGACCGATTTACTTAACTCTAATATGGTGTCTTACGCCGAAGACAACATGTTTCGTCCCAGTGTTAGTCATCAAGGCCGATATGTTTGTACCATCTACAAAGCCCAAAGAGAACTGGGAACAGATACAACGGTATCTGGCTTTGCATGGATGGGAATGCAAAGATTAGGTCGTATAGGGGTAGGGAGAGCAAGGTCCAGTTGTTCAGCTTGCCGAAATACCTGTCAGCTACCACGCTGAACATTAGTCGGGCAATAATTGTTGAAGCATTTGGCCAAGAAGGCAGTCGAATCAGGGAATCAGGAGGAATTCCAAGAACTGCCGTTGTAGAGGAGTCGATCTGGATGTTGGTAGTCGTATGTACTGGATTTGTTTTGGTAATCAGAGGAGCCGAAAACTGAGGCATAATATAGCTGCGAAAAGTGAAAAGCAACTCGAAGCCTCCGACATAGAGCGCCATAAATAATCGTGAATAGAATGTGCCCCAGTCAAGTACACCTCGGAAACCAGATTAGACATAGGTGGACGAGGCAGGATGTTCACTTCAATAAAGCAAAACAATGACGTATATTCACAAAACCGGAGTGATGAATAGAACGCAACTTACGACATTATGAGTTATGCAACAAAGGCATATCTAATGGCTCCGGTTCTATCACCGCAACCGCGTATGCACATACCCAGAGCTCAGCGGCTCTTAAGGCGGGGTCTAATTACTACAGCAGCGGGCAAGGCTATCAGACAAAGAGCCAGTAACAGAGCAAGAGAAGAGCTAGTTAGAGCCGGTCCGATATGCTTGGGGTGTATACAAGTCACTACATCCCTTGATGGAGCTGAAATGTGCCGAATGAATCAAGACTACCTATCCCCAAGCCATACGGTCTACAAGGAAGCCGAACAAACATCTGCCATAATCGTAATTTCTTCAAATTCTGGGCTTTTTAGTAGAGTTCACGGAGTGCGACAGTAGCGAAGCAACGGAGATGACTTTCAAGTACATCCGAAACCCAGTAATTATTATCAGAAACAGTTCGTACAAAGCTTTAATACCACGTCCAATATCCAGAACGAAATGGAGAGACACAAATTAATTTATGATTAAAAGTTACAGCACGGCTTGCTCGTTTCGCAGAAGCCTGCCTCCAAAATCGTAGTTTGGGGAGGCCTAAAAGTCGCGCTTCAGTCTTTTAGCCATGTATATACAGTTCATCAGTATTCTGCTCAAGAAATGATCAACTTAAATACGTGCAATTTAGGCCAACTGGTACTTAGTTTACTCGATAAACTTTGCTCTTTCGCAAGACACAAGAAATATCCACATGAAATCGGAAAGACAAGTTTCCTGGGGTTACTGTTGAAGTACATGGCCGGGAACAACTAAATATCAAATTGACAGGTCAAACACAAACTTGTCCACAAGCTTTGCTACCTCGCGAGCCAAACCAAAGGAATATATGTAGCCACCAGCAGTAGTGCCATACGCATGCACAACCATTTGCCCGTCAATCACCTCCTGCTCCACTCTCACACCAGGCAGGCGAAGAGGGCGAATTCCCTGAAGGTCCTCGACAATATTGTATTCATTCACTTCCGCGGACGGAAAATCCTTTGGCAAATTGAGGTTGGCCCGATAAAGCAGCTATACTGTCGTCAATACCCTCGACTACAACTGATGAGAAATCTTGAATGTCGCACTTACATTCGTTCGAACAGAATCCTTTGCCATGACCTCATTTTCTGGAGGCTCTGAAATCCCGCCCACTACTGTAGTACCATCGTGTCGTCCAAAGATGTAGGTGTACTCAGTTGCGCCACGTCGAACAAACGCTTTGTTGTAGTCTGATTTGACCAGGATCGTGTATGTTCGGTCACTGATCATTTTCTTATCCTCCACATCAGCCAGGGTAGTTGATGCCAGGCCTGATGCATTGATCAGGATATCGTGGCCGAAGCGCGAAAGCTCCCCGAGGGACTTGGCTGTGGGTATGCGCTCGAATGTGACGCCAGACGACTCAAGACGACATCGCAGCCATGCCAAAAATGGTTTCGGGCTTAATACGAAGCTGGTATACTTGACTGCGAGAGTTGGTTTTTGATCTCCCGTCAGTTGCGAGGTGTCCAATTCTTGGAAGCCTGGCACGCAATTATAATACCACAGCTCCTTTGCCTCTGTTGCGCCGACGTCATAAATATCAGTCAGTTCCACAGCTCTGACAGAAGATTCGGGATGAGTCTTAGCCAGCCTGAGACAGTAAGCAAGCGAATCCAGTTGCATTTGCTGTTCGGCTGGAGAGCCTCCCAAGGCGACCCAACCGGCACATGCCCATGGGCTCGACCATTGCTGTGAAGGAGTGTCGTCGGGCAGATCTCGAGCGACAATAGTCACTTCATAGTCTTTAGCTAGCTGACTGGCAATAGCCATTCCAGTGATGCTGGGCTCAAGCAGTTAGTTTCAGCTTCTTTGACGTCTTAGGTAGGATGATATTACCCGGCTCCGAAAATGGTGATTTTTGTCATATTCGTTTGTCCGATTTCTTGATAAAAATTCTTACTAGACGAGCTCACGTCTCAATAGAAATAACGTGCTTGTATATTGTCTTGAAGGACTGGACAATGGTGGGGCGTAGTTGTGAGCAATCAAAATTGGATAGAAACCCGAGGCGAAGTTACGGACGTGATTAAAAAAAGAGTATGCGCGATATCTAAGTCCTGAAAAGCTAGCAATCCGGTGTATATAAGAGGTAGGAACATTGACCGAACATGAAACTCATGCACCAATAGGAAGACGGGGTGCCCAGCTGGGTTACCGGCTGTCTTACAGTAAAGTTTTTGAACATGCACGGTTCAGGTACATTCGTCATGTGCTTATCATCTAGTGTCTGGGTACTCCGTATACTTACAGGGGTTACGGTCCAGGCCTGCACGTTTTTACATCCATGGGACAAATAAGCTTCACTCCCAATTTAGCGTAATCTGACGTGAGACGGAACCCTCTACCATTGTAACTATGCTACTATTACGGAGTATTACTCCTCAAATCTGTTTATCACTGGCCCAGCTATCAATTTTAGACGTGCCAGCTCTTGCAGAGCGGTAAAGATGGAATGATACGAATCAACGGTGCCAAAGAAGCCGTATTTGCGAGCTTTGCGCAGACTCAGAGTCATTGGCCCGTCGCCAATTACGGCCGAGTCAGAGAAAGAGAAGATTCTAGCTCTATACTTAGGATCAAACGGGTCCAGGGCTAGATCATGCTGTGTAGCAATTTCTTTCCATGCTTTCTCAACCCCTGGCTGCTGCGACCATTCCAAAAGACTGACAGTTGACTTTAGAGTCAGTTGAGGACCGTAGCTGCAGCCTTGTTAGTGACCAGCGGCAGTTTTCAGGCAGCTGCATTGACATGATACTCACCCTCTCGGTGTTGTTGGGATCTGTAGCTGCATTTTTCGATACTTCGACTTATCTTCCTCTGGTGGGTTCCAACTAGTTCCGTACCATTGAGCTAAATATGGCCAGAGGCGGCCCCATGTAAATGATAGGCCGTCATGAATATTGAATGCTTCATCGGCAGTGTGCTCTGCGAGGACGACCCATTCCTGGAAGTATGCGTTCAGCAACCCGGTGCTTTGATGCTGCTCCCGGTCCCACGCGTGGTAGTCTCCAGGAAAAGAAATTGGCTTCTTGAGATAGGCCTGCACGGAAGCGTAGATGCCAAACCCAATGAGATGATTCAGAGCCCCATCCCGTACCGCGCCAACAATATAATTCGGTCGCACCACGTTCCATTTTGCGCCAATAGACTTGCAATAGTCAGCTAAAGAGTCTTCTTGTGGATAGTAGAAGTTGCCGTCCAGGAGGACTCGTGGGTCGGACTCAAAAGCTGGAATCGACGCTGGTCCAAGATAAAAGGCGTAATGCTTGGAGCCGGTCTGGAGCATGAATCGCTTTGGCTGAAGATTTGTCGATCGCAGCCCTTCGATGAAGTTTTTAAACAGGGCAACTGGGTAACAAAGGGTGGTAAGTATAATGCAGTTCAGGTACCCAACACTTGGAATCTTACGATTAATTCTTTCCAACTCCTCGGCATTTGCCCAGAGGTCCAATGCATTTCCCTTTGGTGCAGGCTGTTTGTAGGAAAAGTAGAAGACATGATCACTGCGGCATAAAGCACCATTAGTACGAGATCAAAATATTGTGTAGAGCAAACGAGAGATTCGACTCTTTGGAGGAGGATGTACACTTTGGGAATCCTGTCACCCAGCCGCTGCGCGATTTGTGAAGGTTCATCGAGGAAATCAACGACCAAGTGCTCGACTCGTTGAGCTCCGTGGCCAAGGTCAGAGAAGAAGTTGTCAGGCGGTGATCGTGAGCTGAGGCAGTATATCTTGTTCCAGCGCGGGGAAGCGGCGAGTACCCTTACCATATGGTATCCAGACAGTCCCGTTGCCCCCGTCACAAGTGCAGTTAGACCTTGCGAGTCAGCATTGTCTGAATACGATGGAAGGCCATGGAAAATGTCCTTTGATTGTAAGATGACGGTTGCGTTGTTGGTCATGGTAAAGGTTCGCTCAGATAACTATCCGCGCGGCTACGCTTCACTTTGATAGAAGTGAGGATATGAGACGAGTAAAGAAACCAGGTGTTAGGTTCCTCACATGAAGCAAACCGTAGATGACTGTATCCTGATGACCCTGGTACGCCGACTTTGCACTGGATCCGACAAGGATGTGATTGGGCTGACATTTTCCATCAATCGCAAAACCGGGTTGCATGCAACTTGGCACTACGGTCCGCTGGGGCAGCTGAGGCATGTTCGACAACCATACTATCTTCAGACGGCACGTATAAACAATCAACAAAGGTATTTATACACAACCGACAAGGATGTGTCTCCGCAAAGCGGGTGCTGGACAAAGTTTTTCTACACGATTATCTCCCACAAGTTGCATGGGAGTGTGAGACACAAGTTTAGCCCGTGCCCGCGCGTCATGGCGACCAGGGGACGTAATTTCTTCATCGGCGATCGCTCCTCGGACTCGTCCCACGTCGGATCCCATACCTTCGGATTCTCAGAGAATCCAGACTCCACGACCCCGCGAGCGAGAGCCGACGATAGTACTCCGTATTTATTGGATGGAGCGCTCCGCACGGAGACCCGAATGGCTGAACTAGTGCCTGCAAGTCTCACGGGCAAACTTAGTTCCACCAACTGAGGGGAGGTGTGCCACTCCGTACACGAATCATACTCCAATTAGATCGAGCTACTTATATATTATTGGCAACAGATCTTTCCAGTGCCGTCATTCATTCATTGTCACGCGTGTCAAAGCTCGCCTTGTATCTTTTGGCAGAAGTGGCCCATCGCAGATGCGTCTCACAAAGCAAGCTGATGTGCAGCAGGGTGTCCGCAACCGAGTCAGGCATCGTTTCGCCCAGCTTGGCCACACACGAAACGAGAGCCACGACTTGCGCAATGCTTTTGTTATGCTCAGCCACCGCAAGCGCAACGCAAGCTGCCAATTGCGCCCCCGGCGGCTGATCGCTGTTGTTCGCTGCCATCAATACCACGACAGCGTTCAGCTGCTCGCCCTCCTCCAGGTCGCGTTCCAGGCCGATCAGGTCGTTTTGCAGACCCGCCGTCGACGAGACATGGTGCTGCAACTGCTGCCATGTCGGGCTGAGTCGGTATATTTCAGGCAGGCATTCCGCCTTGATAATTTCGAAAAAAGGGTTCAGTGAGATCGTTCGACTGCGAATGGTCATATATGTTGGCATGTCCGTGAGCAGTCGGCCTGACAGGAAATACTTCTCATCGACATGTGCCTGCAAGACGGCGCAGACTTCCTGGAAGAATACCCTACACGTACTCCGAGATAAGTGTTTGCTGCAGTGACTGTGTAATATTTCGGCCATGTGCTGGATCCTGGTGTCGCTTGTATGACCTGCATAAATGTATGGCTAGTTAGCGCCTCATTTCACTTGGTATAACAACGTAAATTTGACCTACTTGGACCTCCAAATGGAGAATAACCCTGGACGATCCCAATGCACTCATATAGAACTGCTTCGCCTTCATCCGGAGAAATAGTTTCGAGGATATCATCCGCAGCACAAGCAAAGCAAAGCCAGGCCGCAAAGCAAATGCGAATGTCATCGGACAGCTGGCGAGGGAAAAGCGTATTAATCGTGTTTACTTCCGCACGTGCTGCTGATACATTTTTCTCCCATGACCGCTCGTGCTGAAGCATATGTCCCCTGAACTCTGTGTGAACCTCTAAGACCATGCATGCCGGAGTAGTTGATTCATTCGGTGCTGTCACGGCCAACTTGCGTTGATGCTGCGCAAAGATAGGTATTTCCAGCTGCTTCAGTCAGAAATTGAACAGACCAAACGCCTGTAGCAGACTTACACTCAAGGACACATCGCTTTTGCGCAATGGAATGTTAATCGTTCTTTTGTTTATGCTGGGATTGACGATCTGGTGGCATGTAACCGCATCAAACGCCATTTTGTATCACACTTATCTTTGTTGGTTTGTCAGTGTTGTGTCATGGGTCTATTCGAGATGGCGCATACAACCGGGCACAAGTTGGGAACATTAAATGCTACTGGAATTTTAAAATTCCCCTCTTAGGATATTGGTGCATGGACATAGATTTATAGAACTTGTGTAGACGCAATGGTATTGTGTACAACAATGCTCCAGGCCGACGCTAACTCGCCTGCAGACATCAGCTCGCACTCTCGAGCTCGCAAAAGCATCCTACAAAGTCAATTCGAGTGGCCGAACGAGAGTGAGTTGCCAGAATATGACGGACGTAAGCGGTGATCTCTGGAAAACTCGGGCTTATACGTTCCATAGTTGCTTGTCCTGCTGGTGGCCTGTACTTCAACGCAGCCACAGGGAAGCTGACAGTTTCCACACATGTACCTAATCTAAGAGCTACAAATGTCCACAAAGCTTTGTGGGCCGGGTATAACCCCTGTCTGCTTGACTATGTACGTTGCATGACCAGTCACCACACAGTGCGCAATCGACATGAGCGATTTTCTCGCCCAATTTCATGAATCACAACTAACTAATGCAAGGTGTTCCAGATATGGCCACATTCATCTAATAAACCCGCGTGGGGGCAATGCTTGGCAGTGAGCGGCTTAACACAGCCCGCGATAAGCACTAGCGTCGCATTCCAGGATCGTCAACTCTTTCATGACAGGGCATAAGTGCAGCCAATGAACAAGGAATTATTGTAATGTGACACAGATATGTCATAATCCCCACCCGTGATGATAAGGGCTCACATAAGTATATTCACACCGATGTCTAGTGGTGGTACATCTAGCAAGGTGTGCCCACCACGTATTCGTCTCGAATTTAATTTTCAATCGCTCCTCATAACAAGAGCAAGATCTGTAGTGAGCATCACAATGCCTATTTTGGCTACCTTGGCTGGAATCTCAGCCCATCTTCTAGTGTTTCGTATTGGCGACTGGGATGTGGCTTCCCTTTACATTTTTTTGGGCCATGTGCTGGCATTCTCGGTCGCCGGATTCTTTTCATTCACTCAATATCAGGTATCTGTACCGGATATAATGGCACATGTCGGCGGTTATGTCTTTGGCTTATACATTAGCATGCTGATATACCGCGCGTACTTCCACAGGCTTCACAGCTATCCTGGTCCTTTCCTGGCCAAACTTACCAACTTTTACATCACAGCTCTGTCTGTCAGAAAGCTACAACTATTCAAGGTCGTTCAGAACTTGCATGCTCAACATGGAGACTACGTGCGCCTCGGTGAGTTGTGCTCAAGGCTTTGCCACTTGCTCCAAAGGCTCTCCACTAAGTTGCGCAGGGCCATCCGAGCTATCAATCGCAGATCCAGCGGCAGTGCAAGCATTATATGGCACAGCATCGCCTACAACAAAGGGGCCATGGTATACTCTTTTGGAACCGCGTACGCCGCTGTTCATGGCTCGCGATAAGCGCGAGCATGCGCGCCGCCGCAAAGTTTGGGACCAAGGGTTCAGTACGAAAGGTACAACTCTGTTAAATTTGGCGCGCATTATAGTTACAATGTAAAACTAACTCTCTCAGCTCTTACTGGGTATGATCATCGCATCACCAAGGCAATCAAGGAGCTGCTGCACGTCATTGATCGGGACCACCAACAACCTATCAACATAACAAAATGGTTCAACTTCTTTGTCTTTGATGTAATGGAGGATCTGGCATTCAACAAGAACTCAACTATGCTACGCGATGGTGAAGAAAAGTACATTTTCAAAACCATTCGGGCGGACATGTTTAATATAGCGTTCTTTGCACACCTGCCCTGGCTGTTACCGTTCCTGAAAAGGACGCCGATCCTGAATATGAAGTATCTTCAGTTTTGGGACTGGATACAGCGCCAAATCGACGAGAGAATCAAGGTATGCTGATTAACTGGTTTTTAAAGATGGTGACTGTTTATCTGACATCAGTATTAGAGTGAACCTGAGCAGCCAGACATATTCTCCTGGTTATTGGCTGAGTATAGTAAAAGTGATAAGACACAGCTGGATCGTTGGAATCTACATGGCGATGCTCAGCTTATTGTTGTCGCTGGAACCGACTCTGTAGCTGCTACTCTCACCCACACATTTTTCGAGTTGGCTTGTGACGCGGGCCTCATGGAAAGAGTTCAAAAGGAGCTCGATGCTCTGCCCAGTCTGGCGCACGACAACTTGATCAAAGTGGACTTACTGGATGCCGTTATCAACGAAACTTTGCGATTGCACCCCCCCGTACCGTCTGGTACCCAGCGAGTAACTCCACCAGAGGGCTTGCAGATTGGCGACAAACATATACCCGGGGACACAATTGTGCAGGTACCCTCATACACCATCTTCCGAGGTAAGCGGTTATCATGTCCTCATGGGCTTCCACACTTGATTTGGGGAATTGTCTGACACTAATAACACATTAAAAAGATGCGCGAGCTTTTGAAAAGCCTACCGAGTTTATCCCTGAGCGCTGGACTACAAGACCCGATCTGATCAAAGACAAGTCTGCTTTCATACCGTTTAATATAGGTAACTATCTCCATGGCTGAAAGGAATTTTGAGACTTGTTTTAACGTGGAATCATTAGGACCATATGGGTGCGTTGGTAAGAGGCTAGCCATGATGGAGATTCGCCGTGTGGTTGCCGAAATCCTGTCCCGGTACAATCTAAGCCTGGCTCCGAGCCAGGGTAAAGAAGCATTCTTGAATGGAAAACAGGACACCTTCACCGTAGTTTCCGCCCCACTGTTCCTTCAATTTTCTCGTAGGGAGTAGCAGCCATGCGATTTTCCCAGTATGCTACGAGGCACAATTGTTGTGTTTTAGATGTGGCCGGAGCTTAATATATTAGAAAGTCGAGAACGGTTATCACTGAAGACAACAACTAGACGGTCAACTAATGACGTTCGCTCAACCGAAAAAAAAATTTCTCCATGTCTATAGATAGCCGTCGGAAAACACTTCACCTAAAATTAAGAACGATCGCCTTTATAGACGACAGTAGAGAAGTTCCTGTACTCAAATAAGAGCAAACCATTTTTTTGTCTGGCATTCAGAACTTCGCAATGATATCGTTCACGCTTCACTGCGGAGATAATTCACCAAATAACCGGAAGGCTCTGTTGGTGATCGAGTAGTCGGCATTCTAGACGGTGTCATCGGCGAATACGATGTCACCACTTTTGAAAGTCATTTATGGACGTAGAAAATATGTCTCTATGCTCTTGTTCTTCCTGCAGCTTGGTCCATGCAAAGACGCCAGAATACTTAACCGCATTGGCGATCTGCGTACACGCCACGCCTGGTCCTTATATGGATTCTGGTCGCTCCGCTATAAGCAATCATCTCTGATTCGTTTGATCAGTAATCACTCTTCTACGTTGGCACCTCAGAATGCCGCTCACATCTTCGTCAAATAATACTTATTGTTTGAAATCATCTTGGTTGTCTATGTTACAATTGACACGCCACAGTGAATGAACTTGATGTCTGCGCGTAGCCGCCGCCTCGCGTCCCACGTCTCAAATCATTCCGCTCGTACCCGGCCGTGTCATTCAGATTGTTCAATCATTGAAAACAATGTCAGAATTGGGTTCATCATGATGATTGAGGTTATCTTGATTGTGGTACGTGTAGAATTATAAAATGGCGCGCTGCGTCGTCATATTGCTCTTATTCTCAAAGTCATTGAGAAAATTCATTATTACTAATACAGTGGTATCACCTTTATCGTGGTTTCCAAGGTAACCATCTTTCCAGCATTTGCTGCAGTGGTCCTGATGGCTTCAATTGAAGCAATGGTGCCTTTAACAAAACCTGAACTGTCAACTCCTGAGAATGCACATGCACTCTACGCTCTAGGCTCGGATTCCACTCACTGGACACGACTCCGGTGCAGCCCTTCTTCCGGCCGGGTTGTTCACAACAATTTCACCCTCATGGACGTTGTCCGTAGCCAATTGGAAAGCCGGCAGCCTGCAAGAGGTGTTTGGCGGTTGAAATCACCCCTGTTTACGTCTTGCCGGAAGTAGACATTGACAAGGTGTAGCTTCGCAAGCCACTTCGAACTTTATATGGATGTACTATTTTTTTGGGGTCGCTCATGTACTCATGTCAATTTATAGAGTTGCATTATTAATGCCAGCTATAGCCTGCCGGAGGAGTAGTGGATTGACGGGGTTTTTGTCGTGTGGCGTTGTATGGTGCCATGTGAGAAATGCGAGAAATGTGAGGTCTCTCGGGCATTTAGTGTGAGCGGCCGCGTCCTCCCTGTGGGCAGTACGTCTCACGCTAGCCGAAATACAGTACCGCAGCCGAGGTCGCTAAGTGGTGGCCATGTCCGCTAGCTGACCCTAATCACGCCACGCAATCCGGCTCATATGCCCTCTCCCAGAATCAAGCTTTCGACGTCCGCAGGCTTTTGCGCTCGGCTTGTGATCGTCCCCAAGATATTGTGGCTCGCAGATCATTTTTGACGCCTGCCGCATGCACATCCGGCCGCTACTTCCCACCACTGTTCAAAGTTGTTGTCCAGGTTACCATCTCGGCGTAGAACAGACTTTATGTGAACGCGTTCAATTTGAGAGATGAGTTGATAACCCATCTCGACATACTCTTCATCGGCTCTGCTCTGGGGCGGCAGGTATCTCCACGACGAAGGACGGAGTCTGGTGGGGCAAGCGGCAGGGAGTCAGTCCTGAGTTCTCAGGTTGCTGCTCAGGCGGGGTCGAGCAAGAGTAGGATCGGTCTTGGCATCTCGTAGCACTGCATCTATGGACCTCCTCCACGAAATGTCTCGCGACTGCGTGAAGCTTTCCACGCCGAGAGACCCGAGTCTTCAGATAGACAGAATGAGCGCGAAGAGACAGCCTCGACAAAGGCGATGGGCTCCCAAAGCAAAAACGGGCTGCGTGACCTGCCGGTAAGTTTCAATTGAGATACTACTTTCTGGCCCCCCTTCCCCGGCCCTCGCAACACCCAAATCTCCACGATCAGTGAACCTGTACGCTTTTCAGACCACTATATCCTGGCGACAATGGACGACCGCTCACGAAACCTCCAAACAACCCAGCATCCGACGAGTCAAGTGTGATGAGGGAAAGCCATCATGCCTGCGATGTATGCAATCCAACCGGACATGTCTGTATGCTCGCGCCAACGAGGTCATGCCAAACACAGCTGCTGTGCTTCATAATCAGCGCCTACATGGACCGTCATTTGTCTTGCCTTCTCTGCCAAGGGATGCGACCCGAGATGAACTTCAACTATCTCACCACTTTCATACGGTATTTATTCCACAGATGGCTGGGGCCTACGACAGCAATTTCTGGGGCTATTATTTGCCGAATCTTGGCACGGAAGATTGTGCCACGTGGCACGCGTGCAATGGAATATCGGCGGTGCTGCGACAGTATAGCAGCACAGACTCGAGTTCCCAATCACGATTTCGTTTTCTTGCCTTCAGGCAGTATAACGCCGCTATCAAACATCTCATACAGATGACGATGATGAAGAGGCTTCTGTCCAAGGACAAAGGAACCATATTAGTGGTCAATCTGCTGCTGGGAATCATGGCTTGGTTTCAAAGAGACATGACCGTGGCTTGCAATTTGATCGCGCGAGGGCTGGTCCTGATTAAAGAGTGGAACCTGTGGAATCATACCCAATTTGAGGAGCTCGAGCCTGTCATAAGCCATTCCGGTGTCAGATCACTTCTGTGCACATACGTTGGAACTGATAGCTCTTGGCGGCACATGAACAAAGTCTCACCGTCGATAATAAACCAATGGGAGCTGTCACCCGTCTGGTCCACGGCCGGGCCATTTGTGTCCTATAGAGACGGCGAGCAACAGCTCGACCTAGTTTACGATGGATTGATGAAAATAATCAGGAAGCGGCCAATCACTGGGGCCTCATCGTTGTCGTCAGTTTTGCAACCTTCCACCGACATACGTCATCTCTTTCGGACAGCAGCCAGGAGATGGAGGGAGAAATTTTACAGTTTTCAATCACTACACTATAGCGATTCGAAAGAAAGGGCGGCTATGGCATTTTTGGAACCAAAATATCTCTTAGTGGAAATATTTCTTGGTGTGGATCTTTTCGGGTCCGAACTTTCTTGGGATGGATTCTAGCTCAAGTTCAACAACATTATGAAAATGGCCGAAATTCTGGTGAAACACCTAGATGTACAATTCCAAAAAGTGTCCACACCATCAGAAATGACAGAAAATTTCAACGAGGGTAACGGCCTCAGCGTGCTGTTGTGTGAGTCGCTTTTGCAGGTAGTATGGCGATGTCGTGACCCAGCACTGAGACGGAGAGCGCTTGCATTCCTCAAGGGCGAAGTACAGCGACGGCCCGGCGACGCCAGGACGCTCTCGGCAGACACAGCGCAAGCGATCATCGCGGTAGAAGAAAGCGGCTGGACGAGACTGGGGGGAAGCACATGTGAATGCGTTGAAGGCGTATATATCTGTAATATGGAGAGGGTCATAGACTATCATCAAGAGTGGCAATCCGACGGACGGATCAATATTTTTTGTAGGACGCCAGGTGACTCCTGCATACAGCGACAAATTACTCTTTCATATTGAGAGCTTTGGAGTCTTGATCCACAAAACGAGGAATGCCTGCATAAACATATGGCAGAGGAGGCGCCGCGACCAACTGGCGAATTGCCGTTACATGCAGGCACCATGCACGGGTAGCTAGTCGATCGGCAAATTCGTCACCACCTTCCAAGCCCACATGGTCTGAGCCAGTCACAGCCCGGCACAATACTCATTCGTCGAAATGCCGTCTCAGTAAGGGCTATAGAATTACGGAGCCGTTTTTTTTTTCGGGGGGCGGGGGGCCGGCGCGCGCTGAGGAGCCAATCCGCCGAAAGCGGTTTTTTATAGTAAGCAAATGTCAGGCGTTCACGCAGTACGGTATGTAATATGTACACTGTATTCTCCTGCATATGCATACCATGTGCAAACTTCCGCTACTCCTAGCCACACGTGAAGCTAGAACCGTATTGTTCTGCGACTCTCATCGCATCGACTAAAGGCCGCACTTTATTTCTGTCTTAAATGCCACTCTACTGCGTAAAATACCCAGCAACGAAGACCAAACCGGTGAGTCGAGTAGCGCCACTGCGGAACGTGCTGTCCCAGGTGACAATGTAATGGCCGATTGAGCAGAGGGTACGCCGACTCACGGGCAAAATAAAGACGGGATGTTTGACCCGCCGGTCAGTTTCCAGCCATGGCCTGGCCAGCACGCGGCCACCTTTTCCACCTTGTACGTTTCCTGAATTAAGCTATATTGCCGCATCTCCAACTGCTCAGAGCTTGGAGTCAAGTGCGATGAAAACAAGCGCTACTGTGCGAATTGTTTGTCGATTAGCCTGAATTGCACCTATCTAAATGGGGACTTCGTTGAACTTGAGCCTCTGATTGTGATGACCTAACATTTGCAATACGCATCAACACCCAAGGGGGTCAACACAAATCGACAAGACCTGTAGATTTTCGAGTTGTTTCGTCTATCGTTTGTTCGGCAGGTTGCTGGTCTTTTTAGCGATGCAATTTGGATTGATGATGTTCCGCGGGCCGCCCAGGCATATCCTGCAATCTGGCATGCCGGGCTGGCACTATCAGTTCTGCGTTATCAAATGGGGACACCGGGCAGCAGGGCCGCTCAGGATGTCATGGACGAGTATCAATCCTTTGCCTTGACAGAGTACAGCTTCGTCCATCAATCATCTTCTGAGTTTGATGCAGAAGAGTAACTTCACTTATACTGACAAACAGACAGTAAGCACCTTTCAACACGGCCCCACCTTGCAAGTCACATACGCCCTTGCAGGAAACTTTGACGATTTTGACATCTGCTACTCCGTATAAAAGTTAGCATTATTGGCAATCGACATCTTGATCCTCAGAAAGTCGTCACAGACTACGCGCTTAATATTTAAGCTGATTCTCGATACTCCTGAAGGGTTCCCATTTTACTATTTAATAATTTCGTTTCTATCCCAGACTCCAATACCCCTCTTTTGCATTCCGAAAATGGAAGCTGGTACGGGATCGGGTCCGGCATCCATCACTTATCGATCCCACCGACCTGGAGACTTGGGAATGATGGTCCACAGACACGGAGTCATATACCTAGACGAAGTAGGTTGTGAAGACTCTCGCTTCGAAAGTCACATGGCCCAGATTGCAGCGACCTTTCTGGCTAGCCACGACAGCGCCAAGGAACGATGCTGGATTGCCGAGCAGAACAACCAGTTCATTGGGTCCATCATGCTGATCAAAGACCCCGACTTCGAGGACGCCGCCAACTTGCGTGCATTCCTGGTGGAGCCGAAGGCGCGCTGTCTCGGTGTTGGGAAACGATTGGTTCGATTGTGCATCGACTATGCGAGGAAAGTAGGGTACAAGCGCGTGAGGCTGCGAACGGATTGTAGCTTTACAGCTGCCAGAAGCTTGTACAGAAGAGAAGGGTTCACACTAGTTGAGACTATGGGTGAAAAATTGTTTGATTTTGAGCAAGGGGGCGAGGTGTGGGAAATGGTCTTCTAGGGCCAAGATCCCAAGAGTGATGCCTGCATGTATCGAGACGAGAATAGCACCTGTTAGGATGATTAGTGCCATAACTAGCTAGAGGCTTCGGATAATGGGGTAGTGTAAGGGAGGTAGAAGATATCTGTAGAAAGAAGAGAGGTGCTATAAATAAGAGGCTTTTAGGGCTCCTTAGGAGATTACTTGTAGAATTAATTATCTTTATTAATTTAATTATCTCAAGCTATTATTAATCTATTTATTTAAATCCTTCTATTTCTGCCGATTTCCACTATTGCAAATTGCTCTTACATGCTCATGAAGGCACATAACGCAACAGTAATATCTGCCAACGTAAATCTAGGCTAGATTTATCCTTGGACCAATCACAGTCGTCACATTATTAGGATTGGGCGGAAATAGATAAGGTGTGTATTTAATTTGGGCAGCGCTTGACGTGGTTATTATACTTTTAATCTAATAATAAATCGATTTGAAAATAAGGAGGCAACATTATTTAGTTTCAAGATAAGAATTATATTACTCAATTGGAGTGCGAGGAACAAAAAATTGGTTTCGCTCTACTGCTTTGCGCGGAACCCGAACCTCCTCGAACCAGCATTAGGCCCTGTTCCTGGGCTGAAAAACCGGGGGTAGAGAGGGCTTAAACACGGGAACGGGGCAGGTTCCAGCACACAATACTAGAGTAGCGGTTAGGCTACGGCCTCGCACATTCCAAACCATGTCGCCTCTGCCCAAGGACGTAGGTTCTCCAATTATATATTGGATGGCGCGTTAGCTATTCCTAAACTTCATGAATGCCTTTTCTTCTAAGTCGCGGCTGGCATAATATGATCTAGATAACAAGACTAGGATGGCTTTGAATGTCAAATTTCTATATTTGGCAACGGCAAGTTCGTCTCGATTCATGCGAATTAGATCAATTCTATCACAATGCGGTTAAGAATATAAGTAGTGGAACTAATTTCTAGGTACTTGTGGGTTGCACAGGGTTGTGCAATGATCTAGATCATCGGCTTTAAATGCAATATATTCAATAATAGTCGGGTCTATCTAAGAGGGGAAAAACAAGTCAAGATACGATGCCTACGATGCTCGTATAAATAGGGTGGCCGAAAGGTGACCACGTGACGATATCCGTGCTCTTGTTGTGTGCTTGGCGGCGAGATTCCAACAGTACTGGTTTAAGTCATTACTACGGTCTGCGACTCCTATCGAACGATCCTGCGTTGTTGACCAGGGAAATTTTCGACGGAATCCCCGTCTGATCGGCGGTTTTTCATAACAAATTCAGCAATAGTAATTAGCTATGAAGCAGCCAAAGTTCAGGGTACTGCTTCTCCAAGCTAATTATACATTTCTCTCTAATAGTCTGCTGTGAATTCATAACGTTTTCTCCAATAATTAACCCTACTATCGCAGCACCACCTAATAAGGCGAACGAAGACATACCCGCGACAATGCCTAAAGTGGCTGCTCCACCACCGTACTTAGTAATACCCTTATAAACCCGGTAAATCTCTCCATGGTAAGCCCAACGAAGGGCAACCATAAGTTCCTGAAGACGATCAATTACATCCTTAGAACGCGGCACAATAATATAAGCGAGTCGGATGGCAAAGTCATGGCAGTTCCAGAAAACCGGCATATATGCCCAATCTCGTCGAAAATCCGCATAAACTATTAGTTAATTATAAGTTAGCTTTAAGTGAAGTTAGGATTATTCTAGTCCAACATACCTCGCGTTATTTCCTCATCGAATAGATCTGTGTGCCCTATCACTTCCCCACTCTCTATTTTGTATATCTCATCAGAAGACCAAGGCACGCCCGCATTTGAGCGTTTAGGCTGCATGCTCCAGATGACCTGAGAAGATACTGCGTTTGCAGTGCCTCCAGGATGATCCCAAAATACTGCCGTTTCAAACTTTTCGATCAGACTCATAGTTTTCTGCTCCCAGATCTCGCGGTCTATAACACATAGTGCGTAGTGTGTCGTAAATTTGAATCCGAAATCTAGGTCTGGTAGAGCTTCGTTGTCGTAACTTAACCAGTTAATGGCCGGGCGCGGTTGTGGCCGGTATCCAGTAGCACGAGTGATCAATCGGAACGATGCGCCTAATGGAGCAGTCACGATAAGTACAACTCGGTGACCTGCATGGTTTATTAGTATTATTTCTCTTGGATTGTGTGGCTGGATCGCAGAAATATCACCATCCTTCCCAAACAACCACCCCGTTCCGAACACCATCCCTTAGATGTAGTAGTATCACTCTATTTTGAGAACGTATGTCGCGAGATGAATCAAAACGTTATTCTGAGGTGATTATGCTCTAAGTAGAATTGCAGATGCTGGCAGAAGGGAAGATATTAGAGGCGTATTAATAGTGCTGCTAGGCACTCCTACACCACCACTCAGCTCCCAAGTCTAAAAGTATGTACGCCTGGAGGCCCAAAGCGACCCAAATATCTGGTTAAGCCATATTATGAAGATTCGCATTGAATTTCTCTCTGGTGCCCGACCCTCTTCAATCTGTATGCCTACGTTGTCTTTGTTGGAATGCCGCCAAGCAGCATCGGGCCCGTCACGTGGCCACCTTCAAGCCACGATATTTATACGGCGATATCGTGCCTTCCACTATGACTTCTTTCCTTCTTCTTAGACAGACCCGACTATTATTGAATATATTGCATTTGAAGCCGATGATCTAGATCATTGCACAACCCTGTGCAACCCACAGTCTTCCTTCCTCCACTCTCGGAGCTGCTGTCCGTCCCATTGATATCCATTATCGGTCATCCGGCCAGCGCCTCATGCAGCTAGAATTAGCTGCTGCGGCATCGCTACAATCCGACAAAATTAGAAATGCTCCACTGTAAGCCAAGAATCATCTATAGATGACGAGGCTGATGACGAGGCCTGTGACTCGGCCGGAGAATTTAATTCGGTGATGAATGCCCAGAATCATCTATGAGAAGCTGTCTAACAGCTCATCACGCTGCTGCCCAATACCGCTAGGCGCGTGGCTCGAGTCTTATGATGCGCCGTGAGGGCAGGCGTTGGGTCTCCGCAGAGGCCAAAGTGGCTGTATGCTATGGATAGTCACAAAGCATCTAATTTCACCACAAGTCGTAAAACGTCTCGACTCGTTTGATCAGAAACGGGCCTTGTACTATGTCTGCAAACACGCATTACAGAAAAGCTGTTTGCAAATAATAGGATTTTCTTGAAAACCGTAAGTAATCGCTATCTTAACAAGAGGGCAAGCAAGACGTAAGCTACATTTCGTAGCTCTTGTACTTGCTCCGCCTCACGAGGCACTTCAGGTCGGCACCCTGGGATTATGTCTTGCTCATTGACGCGCCCAATAAGGCTACAGTACAGGTAAGAGGCCTGCTTCCGACAGTAATGCCTTGTAAGTGACATACTTCGAATCTGCTTGAAATTTGCCTCGTAGACCCGGCTGGAAGAAAATTTGTATGATTGCGTCGAGCAGAGAGTCGGAGGAGGTGCGCAACTGGTCGACGTGTTGTAGGCTGCGTGGTGCATTTTATGTGCATGGCATACAGTTTCACAAGGCATCCGGCTCTGCGGGTTTATTAAGAGCCCGCGACTTAGGCATCGATGAATTTGCCAGTTAAGCCATTAAAATTGCCACTAGCTGTGCAGTATTTCTCCGGGGTTTGAGAGGTGCCAGCACATTTAAAGCCGTTGAGCGATGAATTTATGCGTCGATGGGCAGCACTCTGACTATGGGTTAAACTGCATCCATGGATTGCGCAGCCTCGTTTCGGGCCTCCCGCTGGGCTCACCGTATCCGCTATACCATTATGCTGATTGAACTTGAATTGCTGCTTGCAATCCAAGCTCTGTTTCACAGGCTATAGCAAAACATGAACATGGCGTCTGGCTACGCCTTTTGCCGTGTCACAGACACACGGCCCAAATCTGAGTCACAGCCTCCAGAGCAGTCTGCTTAGCGTGACAGTGATCTTATCGTTTATTAAGATAGAGTCTACCTGTCACGGCGCGAGAAGTTTCCTCGAGCCTACTCAGGCAGTGCGAGCTTGGGTTTGCAGCAGGGAGCCAGGTTGTTTGCACTGCCTTATGTCTCTCTGCGGTCGCTCGTCCGCTAGGAACCGTGGTCCCGCGCTACAGTGCGTTGGCTCCGCACACTTAACCCCGCACTACGGGCTGACAGTTGTAGCTGAGGGGCGCAGCCTGGTGATGGTGCATCGAGCCTAATAAATTTTTGGCCCGAAGACTTCCCACATCCATGTCGATAGACCGGAGCTAGCTCAAGCTCTTAACATTATAATATACCTAAGATGCCTCTCTTCATCAGAGGCTAGTTATGTTTCACCAGGGAACATAAATTCACTTTTTTTTTTTTTCGGCGTTTTAAATAGCTCAGGCTAGCGCATGTGAGTGACGAGCACAAATTGGAATGCTCCACGCATGAGCGGCCCTGAGGCTCTGATTACGAGTCTGAATTGGCTGCGCCCCCCTTGGAACGTAAAAATATTAAGCATCCACCATGCATAAGCAACTCATAGAATCTTATAGTAATAAGAGACTAGCTCTAGTATTTCCTCTACCGCAAAATTAGTCTATCCCCGCGATTATACCCTACATTAATAACATCCCTGTTACGTAGTGAGATAGCTATAACTAGCATGGTCACTCACGCGACGGATTTGACTCACAAAACAACGAATCCAACCTGTCAGTAGACGAATTCAACAACAATCATCTTACGACTTCTGATCTCACTTTATATCTCGTTTACGTGCATTTATGTTTTATAGCTGTCTTTTATCATAGCTAATATCGTTAACCCACGTAATGAGTCTCGCATCCCACTAGACGAACCCAGCACGTAACAGATACCTTGCATTAAGTCTACCTTAGCTGAGGCCCAAATATCTTCATCGCCTTCCCGCGTTTAGCCTCGTAGATGTTCAGTTTGCTTTTAGAAAGAGGGACTTGCATACTTATGCAAGGTAGTAATAGAGTATCCAAAACTTCTAGAAGGTAGACCTCGTCGATGCCTCCAGGCACTCCTTACGGAACGAGCTCTTGTAGCGGTTTGATAATGTTATCGTAGTAGAGTCGCTGAAAATAATCATCCCAAGAAAGCTTACTTCGAGCACACAGCACCAAACACTCCTCTACCACTTTGATGTGCGGAGGCAGCAGCTTGCTCGTGCTAAGCTCTAGCCAACGCGTGGCCACGCCTATGCGTTGCCGGTACGTTTTAGGGTTGCATTCGTCATATCGGGCCGCCCACGCCGCGATGGATTGGTGGTGCAGGATCTCCAGCAACAAGATGGCGAGCTCCAGCATGGTCATCTTGGCTGCCTCGGTCGTCAGATCCGGAGCCGCACCTTTTTGCGTCCCCATCATTATGGGATCGATGGCTTGCTCAACGTACGGCGTACGGACGGCAGCTCTCACGCTGTTAACCGCCTGCGCCGGGAACTTGATGGTCGTGCTGTTCCATGGCACGCTGCACCACATGGTCGGTCGTAGCTGCAGCACCGACGAAACAACATCGAGGGCCAAGTGCGTCTGCTCGAACGGGCTCATGCGCGCATCGGCATCCACCGCCGTGGCTTTCAAGAAATCGGCCAGCGAAATCGATCTGTCGTACGAGTGTGGCGAATCGTCGTCCTTTTCAACTACTTCGAGGGTGGCGCTGGAGGTGAGCTCTAACGAAAGCACGCGCCGTCTCTCTCGCGCCTTCTGCGCATCCTGGCACATGCTATTGATGCGAACCCGAGCAGCCATGGGGTAGGATACGCTCGGTGTTTCCGTCACCGTGATCGAAGGAACTGTAAGGCCGCCCTCAAATGCTACGGACGAAGCGCTGCTCTAGGTTAGCTATTTTGGTCGGGAAGCTAACAAGACTAGGAGGAGACTCACTCGTTCTGAAACCTCACAACCGTTTTTGTGGTCGTCGAGTCGGCACATCGCGCACGAACCTCGATCTTTTGCAGTATCGCTTCTTCAATCGGGAAGCAGAGCCGGAAAGCGACGGTGGAAGAGCTCGCATCCTTGCTCTCGGAGATCCGGTGCTCTAACCGAATCATGAGGGTATGCACTTGGTGTTGGTCGCAGATCCAGCACTTACAGACGGCCCAGTAGAGCGAGGTGGCGGTCTGCTGGACGTGGGAAAGGGCTAGAGTCAGCGTCGTGGATCTGCTTGTAGGCTCCCTGGCCTCCCATTCTCGCTTCGTCTTGACCCGTCGGACGAGCTTCCCGAGCGAGCATCTCTCGACTCCTAGGTCCCTGACGAGCGCACCGAGACTCTCCTTGTCGATGGCGAACTTAAGTTTTCCCTTGAGGACTAGTGGGGCATCAGGAGATTTGCGAGCTCGGACAATGGCGGCGAGATCGTCCTTGGCAGCCTTGATGGGTATCTCATGTCAGCGAAGAGTACGTACAGCGACAAACGGCAACCTGGGTTAGCTTGCATTTTGCGGCCGAACGATATGGCCCAATTTGGAGGTAATGTCTTTGAGATACTTCTCGTAGAAGCCCACGATCTCGAGGAAGTCGTGGAAGAGTTGCGGACCGAGGTACTGCTCGACTTCATTGCCCGTCTTAACGGCTTGCAAGATCTCGACGCACTGGTCCGGAGTTGGATCGCCTTCCATAAAGATCTCGGGAACTCTTGCCTCGCGAAGAAGCTCAAGGATGTCGAGATAGAAATGCATCTGCTGCATTTTAAGTTTGTGGATGAGATCGTCCACCAAGCCACGCGATTTGCGCATGGTCGCAAAGATTCCCTTTCCCTGCTTGTACGCCGATAGTGCCTCGATGACGATAGGGATGGCCCCCAGAACGACGCCCGCAATTTCAAAGCCCGACATTTCGAGCAATGAAGCCGGCTAAGGCTAGAACTCAACTATCAGGAGACGGCAGGAATCAGGCTGCAAGAGTAACTATTTTCAGCCGCATCTTTAGATACCTGACAGTCTCGTTGGCGCTCCATGATTTGTCTGCCCTGAGCGGGGTAATTCCACGCAGCCTTCTATCGCTGCCTGCCCTCCACGCCTGGCTTAACAAACCATCTAGTCGCTCTGCCGCATCCTTGAGCGACGATGCGACGAATCCAGGTGTGACGAACTGGCCGAGCTTTCCCGTACTTGAAATGGAGTCATCACAGCAAGAGCTCCAGGCTCTCGGCCGGACCGTGGCCGGCACCTTCAAGAGACTCCTTGAGGCGAGGTGGACGGACCATCAAGACTCGGCAATTCCGTCCAGTCATCGTACCGCAGCCGAGGAAGAAAGATTTCGACTCTGGGCGCGCACCATCGGCCTGTTCCAGATTGGACACGCATCGCTCGATTACAGGGTTCGCGATGCGTCTTTTATCAAGGCCTCGCTGACCGACCTGCTTACCGAACTCCAAGATCACGTTCAAAATTGTCAGTAGATCCATTCTGGAGATCCCCGGCTCGGCTAACGTGGCTAGTGTTGGATATTGTTCTCGACACGAGACCCCCCCTCGAACAACACGAGAAAGCATGCCAGGGAGGCGAAACGGAGGACGACAGCAGCTGTTCCGACGACGATGCCTCGCTAGGATCGTTGCTGAGCAGCGTCGGGTCCTTCCAAGAAGCCGAGTTCAGACTCTCCAGCATCACCACCAGGCTCGACTCACTCTACAAGCTCGCATCGCGAATTCGCAGTCCTCGAAATAGGCAGCAACGATCGACCTCAGATCTCTACAAGCACGTTCCGGAAAGTCAACGCGCCGAGTACATTCAGAGCCAGGAGCAGATCGAGATCTCTCTGGTTGCTTAATCCAGCGACAGCAGCTCCTGGATTGGGTTAAAGATGAACAGCTCCAGGAATTAGGTTTTGGTCGGGAGGAGCTGATCGAGCAGTATGCCTCGGTGACACACTGGCTCATCGCTAGAGCAGGCATGGCCAACGCCCGCAGGAAGCAGCAATTTCTCTACTGGAAGAAACACGCCCAGCTCCTCGGGCGTGACGTGACCGAAGAAGCTCCGGCCGTCGCTGTTCCACATCCGGCGGCAGCGCCGGGCCAAGCTTCGAAACTGGGCCCTGCGAAGTCGACGGGCACATCGGTGACCAACGCATCGGTGACCAACACATCGGTGACCAAGGTGGACCTAGGGGTGATGGGGCCCGAGGATATGAGATCGGTTATTTCGCGCCGTAGTCGCGTGTCAACCGTGGCCAGCCCTCGAGGAGAGGACCTGGTCTGGCCCCCGGCACCAAGCCATCTCTCTGGCTCCAAGTACTTTCCATGTCCTTACTGCGGTATTTTATGTCCAGAGAGATACCTCGGTCCGTACAACTGGCGGTAAGGTCATATATGCGCTCACACGTTCGAGATTGGCTCTAAGCGTTCGGCAGCGTACACCAGATCCACGACCTACGGCCGTACTATTGCACGTACGAGGATTGTTCAGACCCAGGTCGTCTTTACGGCGCAAAGGAGGAGTGGATCGATCACGAAAACCAACACCGCCGGGTTTGGCACTGCCACAGTCACGAGGCTGAATTCGAAACCCAGCCCGAGTACCAGCAACACCTCGAAGAACAGCACCCACAGAGCCACTACACGCCCGAAATAATTGCGGCGGTCGTGGGAGCCTCCGCCAAACCCCACCGCGACTGTCCTTTTTGTCCGACTACATTCAGCGACGTAGCGATAATGCAAAAACACGTGAGATACCATCTCGAGAGGTTGGCTCTATATGCTCTCCCTGACATCGGAGACGACAAGGATGACGAGTTGGCGTCGGAAAGGTCATCGGACAGCCGCCAGGTGATCGAAAACCGGGGACGACAGGACTCTATCGGAAACGATTTCGTCGAGGAGCGCCAGTCTTTCCTAGCTGCATTCGCTAACGATGACGCCGGCTCGGTTGAACCAGACGAGCGCATGCTAACCAGCAGGGCTCATCTGGTGTCGACGTATAAGCTCCAGGGCCGATGGAAGAAGACAGAGGAGCTAGAGGTACAAGTAATAGAAATGAGAAAGAGAGTCCTTGGGTTAGAGCATCCCGATACGTTAACCAGCATGGCTTATCTAGCGTCGACGTATAAGATCCAGGGCCGATGGAAGGAGGCAGAAGAGCTAGAGGTGCAAGTAATAGAAATGAGAAAGAGGGGTCCTTGGGTCAGAGCATCCCAATACGCTGACCAGCATGGCTCATCTGGCGTCGACGTATAGGAACCAGGGCCGATGGGAGGAGGTAGAGGAGCTAGAGCCATCTGTAGAGATGAGAGAAGTTGCTTTGGCTAGGGCATCCAGACACGCTGATTAGCACGAAATATCTGGCTGAAAAGGAACGTCTAAAAAGGCGATTTGATGAAAAAAAGTCAACTTCCACAACATCGTCTTCGCCAATTCGTCGTCACTTCATTGAACCTTGGGGTCCTGGTCCGCTTCCGCTACCGTCACTCGCTCCCACAAGTCGCATCGGCCAGATCCGGATGCCAGCTGTGACTGTGCCATACAATGCATCTTACTCTTCCCTTGGCAAGAACCAGTATGTCTTTGAGCCCAGCACTGTACAAGACAGTGCAACGATGTACCCAGATGATGAGCTTGACGGCAACTATCATCCCCGCCTAGTGACTCGGTGACGGGAATAGTTTCAGCTCATACTTGCCATGTCGCGCGCACTGTAGCGCTAACTTGATGACTAATGTTCATTAGTCGATAATAGGGTTGATATAAATAAGCGTGACTGAAAGTTGTGTGTGGCTATGCTATTGAATGCACAATCTTATGGTAGTTTAATGTTAGTTGTATGTGAAGTATGTCCTATAGGCTTAGGACGACAATATTGCAAAGGCTGCATTTTACTCCAACACAATTGCATTAAATTTACCACACTGCAGCAAGCAGCTTGCTATATATGTTGGAATATCCCGTCAAGCACGTCATCACTCACATGCCCCCCCCAGGCAAGCTTCTTTTTATACAGCCTCAGCAGACCTCTCTCTCTTGTTCTCTTAGTCTTCTTAGATAGACACCAGATGAATTGGAAATTTTGTTTACCTATTGCTTCGTGCAAACCTACAGTGTATAGCCTCACTGCGCTGAGGGTGCTTAGCGCCTGAGCTGGTGGGGCTAAAAGCGGCGACAAAAAGCATCGTGATTGAGCCCGAGAGTGGCTCGGCTGGCGCTGTCGCGTTCAAGGACCCGTCTTAAGCTCTCGAATTCCTTTTCGTCTACAGAGAAGCTGCATGTATCTACGAGAATTAATCCCCTGTCAAATTACAAATGAATACAACAAACTCACCCAGGCCGGCTAAATATTCCTTTCGGGTGCCAATTGCACTGCCAGCCAAGTAGGCTCGGAAGCCCGGCTGGGGCAGGCTGTCCGACGCACGCTCTGCAGCTCCAGTGGTGCGAATACCTGTGCACGGTTAAGCTGTGTACTAACTAGCGGCTGTGCCCGGATCTGCCGGCTGCAGTCCACATGCTCCCGTCCTGGCAGCAAAGTCGTGCCATTTAGCACATTGAAATGTTTCCTCCACGCGGCCACTGTCTACTGGATGAGTTTGGCTCGTCCAACCATGCGCTGGTCAGCCTTCAATTAGTCTTCCATGTGTCACCAACCAGCCACTGGCACATGCCCACGAGTCGGTACTCTTTGCTAACTCTGTACACAGCTGCGACACAGCCCGGACAGCTAAGGCAGGCGTTGGGGGCTGAGCAGGCCAACCCGCAGCAACTTTGCGTTCAATGGCTCTTCCGCAAGAGTGAGTGTCGGCCGTACAGCAGGAGTCTGTATCGTTCTCGTGCATGATGCTCTTATGATGACATCATTAGCAGCAGCCCTGAGAGGTTGACCCCCGTCCGCCCGCCCGCCCGCCCGCCCATAGATAACTTATTTAGTGACATTATGGATGGGTTTAACCGCACAGCTCATCGCCCCCAAGGTAAAATTTGTCATGAGGCATTGGTTTTTGTTCTTCCACAGAGCTTACTTAGTTTTCTGAAAGCACAGGAGCCGATTTGCGTGCGGGATTCGACAGCCATACATGAGGCTGTGAACACAGGCTCTTGATCAGGGCACAGGGCTGATTAATTGTTCGCGTTCTGCCTTGTGTGCATTCTGTAAGCTCAGCCTTCTTGACTTGTGGATGGTTCGCCTCAACCGCATCTGTCCAGCCAATTTCCTTCATAAATAGAGAGATCTTACTCCATCCGCTGATCGCCACAAAAACCCCATCGCGGCAGGGCAGGCCAGTTTCGAGGAAGAAACGAGCTGCGACTCGACGATGCCTCTGAACGTCACCATGTCAAGTCTTAACACCTCTGGAGCGTGTGCATCGCCAACTTATTTTCACAGCAGCCTGAACATTCTCAATATTAACAAAACCCACTGCTTTGATTCCCACAACAACGGCTCAAGTGACGCATCATGCGATGTCCTCTGGTTCTCCAAATCTCCATACACAACCTCGTCCGAACCTTCCCTCTCAGAAGCGGCAAACGTCGAATGGAGATTTAGGCCAACGGCTGACCTAATTCACGACCTTCCTCTATCAAAGCCGCTGACCATTGACTGCCCTATCCCTGTGTGTGCTTTCCCGATATCTGGCTCCTTTTCTACACTTCAACGATTCCTCACGTATCTCAACCTTCTCGTGGCCATTGCTGCCATTAAGTTTCCCATTATTCGAAAAATTGCTCAGGTGCTTTTGCTTTGTAATGGTATAGCCTCTGTGGTTTATTTCTCGGTTGTGTACTCCTTGCACGACAGACATGTGCTCGACTTGGACTTCATGCCCGCCATGATGTACGCTGCCACAGGGATCTTGGCGGGCTTGATCTGGTGTGTTTTCAGGCCGTTCAAGCATATAAACTCCGGTCGTCGATTGGTCCTGGCGTACATGTACCCCCAGTTGGCGGCTTTCTTTGGGCTCATTGGAGGAACCATAACCACCAAGTTCTATCTTGTGGGTTGGTATCCATCTGCTGTGGTGCTGGAATCACCTACTTTCTTTCGTCTTACGAGCATGTGCTTTCGAGACAGTAATGGTTCAATTTCTTTATGGTCGACAAATTTGAGTTACCCCGTCAGGCAACTTGACGAACTACAAATGATCCACATATCGCACGGTAGCATACCTACAGCGCTCCCTATCTCGCTCTTCAAGTTGCATACTAGCTTTTGGGCACTTTTTATTGTAGTTTTGGGGACTTGGTTACTCCTGTATCTCTGTTGCTACAAAAAGTTACGTATAGCTCCTGTTTTCCCTCTTGTCTATATATGCTTGCCCTCACAGCGTCCACGATACACTCACTCTTCTTCTGCTGGCTCCCAATTCGCTTTGTGTTCTTGGGAGTTGTCAAAATGCTAACATGCGTAGCAGCCGTTGTTCCAATCCTAACTCCTCCGATGGGGTGATGTTAGGGCTATATCCTGACGCTGCTATCTTTATGATGCATGTAGGAATCTACATGGTGGCCTGGGTGGTTTTCGTTGCCTGCCTAGAGTACGGCATACACTCTCAGCGCTCGCCACAAAGCGAGGCGCCGTACCAGTTCGGTCAATGGGGCACGTGGGCTGTATGGATATTTGTTGCAGTATTTACTGTGGTGGCTAAGGTACAGCAACGGAACATCTTGTCGGAGGATAACGGGTTAGACCATGTTGAGAATGCAAGACAAGTGCGGAATGACATTGCAGGCAGGCGGTAACCGCTTAATCGTAACCATCAAGAATTATCTGCGCTTGGAAGCCGACGTGAGCGCTTACGTTAATGCTGACGAAAGCGCTAACATGGCTAACGACAACGCTGACAATAACGAATCTAAAAACGAATTTGTAGATAGGATTGATAGATAAAGAAAGTTGAATCCCTCGTCAGAAGAGCTAATACAAGGACTTTTCCACTGCTCCGATCAACCATAGCTGCTCACGTCGGGACAGTAACCCAACCACAGAGAGTCTCAAGTTGACTCAGAAATGGACAAGTCAAGTTACTCCGCCGTAAATCTACAATAAAGCAGCAATAATGCCAAGCAGCTTTCGACGTGGCCCATGCGTCGCACTACGACCAATAATATCCAATCCCTCAAACGGTTAGATCTTCCCAAGCCGACTCGCTCGAGAAAGAGGAAAGAACTGCCTACAAAAATCCTTGCACTGTACAGTCAGAAATGTAGGCAGAAATGTAGACAGGAAATAGTAGACAGAACATGCGCGTTGCCTGCTGCTGCGGGCGGCTGTGGACGACGGCGCAAACATGCAACATCATACATGCCACGCAATGCCAACGCGCCGGTTTAGTATATGGTTTAGTGTACAGGAGAAGTATAGGCTTACATATAGGTGTATATAGTGTGTTAAGCAGCAAGTGACCACACGACATAGCGACTGGAAATAGCATTCTATAATCAAAGCAAGCAGCAGAAACATTTAGAGGGCTGCTAAGCGAGGTTGACGCTGCTATTAACCGCTAAATGCGTGATTTTGCTGCATAAAACATCAAGCTAGGCCAAACTTTTTTTTTTTGTCCCACGCCTGCCCGCTGTCCCGTGCGGCATCTGCGTCCTTATGCCTTTGGTTGATGAGCTATTGCTTATCATTTTTGCGATAGAGGCCCACTTTTCGTTTTGGTAGCATTTTGTCCACCTTAATGTGTCACGGTAAGACTGCCTTCACTGCAAATTTCAACTCCTCCCAAGGGTTGCTTCCCCACCAAGGAGCTAACCTTCACTGCAATTTCGAAAGCTCCCGGCTACAAATTCAGAACAGCAATAAGTACAGCGCTAATAGACCAAGCACCGTGCTAATAGATGCCTAGTGCCTGCATGTGTGTGGGGGTGTCGGCCGGTGGTTAGCCCAGCGATCTGAAAATTGTCCTCGAAAAGCGGCGTCACGTCCTCCAAAAATAGACACACATTTGCTGCGAATCTGCACTTTTGTTATATATTGGGAATCGTAAATAAGCATATACTTAGCACGAGGAGGCCGATGCCTTCAAGGCTCTTTCGTGTTAGAGCAGCTTTTATACGCAACGTGGTCGAATATGGTGCTGTTGGCGATGGTGTCAATGTAAGTGAGCACTGCAATAAAAAAGAGGTGAGGTGGGGGGTTAGCACTGGTATTATCGTCGAGAAAGTGGCATCTGAGGCAGTGAGAAGTGCTGTTGCTGATACCTTGGGACCACGTTGCTCGCACCTTCATCTGTGGGCTCTCGGCCCGGTATATCCCTCAAGATCGATCGAAGCTTTTCGATGGGCAACAAATTCCCTAGTTTTGAACGACAGCATTCCTTATTAGACTCTAAAAACAACTACTTGAGCGGCCAAGGCCTCATTATGTCCGATACTATAGACCTGGCTTTGCTAGGACTAGAGCCTCGGCGACGTGTAGACTATTAGTTATGTAACTAGTTTGATCTCGCTTATATTGCCAGTTAGGAACGAGGATACACAAACTCGAGGCAAGCCTTAAGCTTTGCCGTTATCTTCTCTTCTCTTCTTTAGCTTTAGATAGATAATTATTGACAGCTTCGTGTTAAACAAACAGCGGCTGAGCCTTTCACAATATTATAAATAAACTTAGTAGCTTATATTACTTTATTTGTTTACTTAATACTCATGGCTTTGTTATATTTTATACTTTTTTAAGCATCTATTATGGACTTTCCCCTGTAGCTAAAAAAAAAAAAAAACACTTTGAATGCCGGCTAGCCCTGCCGGAGAACATTAACCGATAGCACCAGGTCACGGTGATATGCTTGTGGATGTGCGTTGTGCGGCGGCGTGTGGCGCGCCGTGTGAGTCAGACCGTGGCTTTGTTGAGCCGTAGGATGAACAGCGCGGCGGTACAATGAACAATAAGGTTCGTGCTTGCACTTGTGAATTTAATGACTAAATTAGTTAGAGTTTGATAGCAATTTTATTGCCCACTGGCGCATGTGACGTATTGTGGTGCTGATCCGTGCGACACGGTCCCTTGAGCAACCCGGTGGGCGAACCACAGGCACATAACTACTTCTATACTTTTAACTCGCACCTAGAAGTTGGCTTCCCCCTCGATCCGTCACATCTCCAAGGTTCCATCATTCTCCTTCTCTCCGCAGGCTAAGCCCCGAGATTTTTTTTTTTTTTTTTTAGTTCTTTGCCATCCATTCAACTAGCCTTCCTACCGTTGCAAAAAAAAAAAGTCCTCAGACACTCAGACAAGACTACAACTCAAACTTAGGTGCCAAAATGTGGGGTGATTCGGACGACAGTTCGCTCTACGAGGAACCAAGCGAAGACGAAGCTGACTTCCGACAAACTCTCCTCGACCGCATCAACGAAATTCAAGCGACAGGATCCTTTGCAACTGGCAATGTTCTTGATTCCTGCCCGATCCCAGGCATCTGCGTGGATGGCGGCCAGCCTATCGCCCTACCGCTGTCGGAAGAAGCAGCCCAAAACCTCGCCAGCAAAAGCGAAAAGGCACCCTTTGGCAACCGCAGAGAAACGCTGGTGGACGAGACAGTGAGAAATACGCTGCAGATTAGCGCAGAGAGAATCAGCTTCCGGAACCCACAGTGGGACGGTTTTGTCAACAAACTTGTCCAGCGTGTTGTTCATGAGCTTGGAGTACCACTTGCTCCTAAAGGGAGTACTGTTCGTGCCGAGCTATACAAGCACCTTCTCTACGGACCAGGAGCCATGTTCAAGCCTCACAAAGAGTAGGTCAAGATGCGTCTCGGCACATAGCACCGTAACTGAGGGCTGACAGTCTAGCATAGTACTGAGAAGAGTCCGGGCATGTTTGGAACCCTAGTTATCTGCCTTCCTTCAGAACATATGGGCGGTGCGGTATGCTTGCAGCATGGAAAAGATTCGATGGAATTATCTACCGCTGAAACGTCAGCCTATGATTCCTACTACCTTGCTTGGTATGCGGACGTCACCCACGAGGTAATTTATTTTCTTGGCTCCAAGACGACCCAGTACTAATTGGTACAAAGATCAAGCCAGTTCAGACAGGATACCGGTGGGCTCTTACGTATAACCTCATCATCGATTACGAGAGCTCTCGCCTATCAGCCTCGATGCTAGATACTCAGATCCAAAGTCTGGTAGAGTCCTTGTCAGAGTGGGAAATGCTACAATATCCGCCAGAGTTTCTTATCTATCCTCTCAATCATCAGTACACGCCGAGGAACTTGCGTCTTTCTAGCCTAAAAGGCCTCGATTACCAACAAGCTCGCTGCCTTGCCGACAGCTGTGACCGGCACGGCAAATTCTACCTGTTTCTTGCCCAGCTCGACAAGTACAAGTGTTGGCCAAACGACGAGGGTGAATCCGACGTGACTCGCCGGACATATCTGCGTCACACCTGCAGCCTCGAGGGCTTCAAGCTATCTCCATTTGATGTGGACATAGATAAGACGAGTCTTTTGGACTCCATCAATTATGAAAGAGACCCGGATTTTTGCGGCGGTGGAGAATACATGGGAAATCAACATGCAGAAATGGAGGAAACCTACTCGGATATGGTAAGCTTCCTAAAGTCTAAGCTGCGTAACATTACAGGCATGTCAATGCTAACAATGTTTGTTCAATGCCAGGTGCTTGTTATTATCCGAGCAGACTCCGTACACGTCCCCCTCTTTAACCCAAGATCTTCTGATGAAGTTGACAGAGTTATGAGGCAGTTACGGGCCGGTATCAACAGAAACAGTATCAACGACAACACCAATGAGACACCGCAGAAGATACTTTTTAGCCTTTGTCGCATAATCTTGGACCGGGGGTTCGTCGCCAGAGAGGGGAATGATGTGTACCTCGGTTATGTGGCAGTCACCGCTGCGTTTCTCGAGAATTGGCCCCTCTTTGAGGAAGCGCGGAAGAAAACCCTGAAGCCCTGGAAAAATGACACTTGGTCTGCACTCGGTGGACTGATTGATCTCCAGGATCCTCCAGTTGAGATAGACGAGTAAGACTTGCCTTGATATCACTGAACTACTTATTAGGTAATACCGCTAACATGCACGCCCCCTCTAGCATCTTTAGACCTTTGATGAAATGTAGCACATTCTGCAGGGTCTTAGAGGGTCTAAAAAGTTTCTACAACGGGTTTTGTGAAAACAACATTGGTCGAAAAGATCCGGCCAAGGCGGAGTATTGGAAGCAGTGGTACAGCGACAAACTGATTGAGACGCTTGATACGTGCGACACTTGCAGGGGAGAAGAAGATGCTGCCGCAATCAAGGAAATTGTTTCGGACCTCAAAATCCAATACACGTTAGAACAGAGGTAAGACAATCCGATTCCCTCCTATTTGTGTTTTGGAATCCTCTGCCAACCGAGTTATTCGAGTTCCCAGCGACAAATTGAATTTCCATAACTGACCGCTCTCACAGAAAGAAGATAGACGAAGCAGTCACAAATTTTGTTGATGAGTTCACAGAGGTCAAGGAGTTCGTGAATGCACTAAATTTCGAGCTCCTCCGCGAACTATCGAATCCGAAAAATGTCCGGAAGGAATTCCTGCTTGACCTATTTAGTGTTATTTTCGAATTCGCAATCTCGGCGTTCGACTTTGACCACTACTACGCATACTTAAAGCGTCAACACCACACCGACACTGATGGACTCATTGGAGATTTCTACACCCGGGCATTGGCGCACGACGAGGACTCAGCTTCCAATCTGTTGCGGCAGCTTTCAAAAGAGGCTTCCAATGCCGATGAGGTTGCCGTGCAAAGAGTTCTACCGTCGCTAATGAAGGGACTGCTTCCATCGGTGAATACAGGTTCCCTGGAGGTGCAGAGTTGTTTCCAATTGCTGGTGGAAGTTTACGTTACCAAGACTGTGGGCAAAGAGCCGCCAAAGCCAGAAGACTGGGCTCGCTCGGAGGACGTGCACGAGTGCAATCGTGAGTGCAAGGCGTGTCCAAAGATAAACGCCTTCCTAAAGGACCCCAAAGCGAAGGAAATAACGATAGCCCTAGACTCTGACGAACGACGTCACGTACAATGGGTTAGGGTTATGCATTTCGGTTTTCGCGCGATTGGGATGGACTTTCTTGAAGATATAGTCCGCTGTACAAAAACGTTAAAAAGGTGGGAAGAACGTCACCGCAAATGGGAGTCGGATGTCGAAGCGGCACAAAAGAAGCTCCAAGAGCTGCCAAAGGACGCCCTGAAAGAAGCACTCAGCGACAAGTACGACACGCTCATGGCGCTCGACCCTATCAGGGTCGACAAGACCACTGCCCAGGCTCCTGACAAGGCCCCGCCACCCTCGCCATCGAAACGCCCGTGGGGCAAATACGCACACAACACTGCGCCTAACAGGAATTGGAAGCGCGTGCGGCGCGAAGAAAATATTGAAGGCTGAGAGATGTGAGGAAGGCGGAGGGAACAGTGGTTCATGGAGACCGCACATGGGTCATGAGAGCCCACATGAGACATATGACTAGCGTCGTAGAGTTCTATATGTGAAGATATGTTATTTTATTCCTTTCTTTGGGAGAACGTTCGAGCATTTCCCTACCATATAGCTGATCTGGCGATCCCCAATGAGTGACGAGCTCTGCGAGTCGTCCCGAGCCTTGGGGAAGCCTGTTTCAAATGACCGATTCTCTTACTTCCAGCTAATGCATGCCCTCAACACCGCAAGATACTATTGCAACCTCGATCTTGACCTCCTATTGGCTTCGGCAGGCAATTTCAAGGGTCTCCCCGCTTTCCATACTTCCGTGCCTTCGGCGAACTCTCCCCTTGGTTCATCCCTCTAGTTCACAAAAAGAAACCCACCTCCCCGGTTAGAGTACATATGTCCTACTGTACGGAGTAGTAATTGGGCACCAAGATCTGGACAAGCCTTTTGTCGTCCAATAAAGCGTCGGTGAAACCCATGCCGTAGTGTGCTATTGTCACATTTCTGACACGATGACGGCATAATCTCCCACACCGCGGGGTGTGTGTTTCTGCTCCCCCACCGCACACAGAGTTGTGCTCCCGCTTACACACCTAGTCGCCGGTTCGACTCATCAGTAGATGAATTCAACAACTACTATCTTATATGATAAGCCTTACTTTGTGACTTATGGTATAAACATTCATGTTTTATGACCCTTTACTACATACATTAATTCCCACAACACACGTGCAGAATACAGTATCCCATTCGATGAACCTAACACGTAACAATTTCTCTATACAAGGCTCCTTAGATAAATAGAGGCAACATTCAAATCGCTATGTATTAACTTAGAGCCTGGACCTCAGCTGCTTCGGCTCGATCTTGCTTTGAGTAAAATTTGTAACCAGCTCCAGGACGCGCTCAGCGCAGCCATAAGAGCCCTGATAACCCCATCCAGCGTGTCCATAGTTGTGAACAACCAATATCCCATCACCACAGATTCCCAGATCAGCTTCCACTCTTACACCTGACTTCCTGTAAGGCCGCAGACCAACACTCGACCGGATGACCTTGATAGCATCTTCCCCCTTCCCATCTACCATATTAGGACGCAGCGCCACACACCTCTTAATGATGCGCTCGGTAATGTTAGGGTCGGGGTTTGGGTCCCAGTTCCCCTTTTGATACGAGCCGCCAAGGACTGTGCCACCGCCTGCAGCTCTTGTCATGACGTACGATACCTCCTCTGCGCCATCGTCGGTTCCCGAAATATTGTACATTGAGGGAGATTCATTCTCCACGAGCACAATCTGGCCACGGATGGGGGTCATATCCTGGTCCTCTACACCGCCTAGAGTCTTAGAACCCAGTCCAGATGAGTTGATGATGACCTCTACTTTCCCTCCAGTGTGGTGCATGTTTCTGAGCTCGTTGATGTGCGACACGCTGCCGCGGCGAAATACCACACCAAGCTTTCTGCATTGGCCAACAAGCCATGGCAAGTAGATTGCGGTGTTGATACATATTCCGGTAAATTCGCAGCCGGAACTTACGCCTTGAGGAAGTTCATTTTGGGCGAGCTCACGAAAGTCCGGGAAGAGACGGCTGTACCAAGGATTGTGGACAAACATCGAATCGAATGAAGTTACGCCTGCTTGGGCGTCTTCGTGACGGCGGTAAATAAAACTCTCTTGCAGACCGTTAGGGATGCTTTCCAGGGCGAAGGAAAATAATACGACGGTCAGGATAGAATGAACGAACGTTGAAAGTGGATGCCAGCTTCTGGGACGTTGGCGGCTAACCGTGACATTTCCGGCCACGAACGCTCCTCCCACTTACATTCCGCCTCCGCTGAAAAGCTTCAATATTCATGTCAGTCTTGGTTAAACTATAGAATGACATCATGGGTATGTGAACTCACGGTTGGAAGTTGGCGCCAGCCCATGGTGAAGCATAATCAGGACTATAATCACCAGGCATATGCCTGGCAATCACTGTGATTGAATTGCTCGGGTCTTTAGCTAATTGCAACGCTGATGTTAAGCCGGATACTCCAGCACTAGAAGCGTGAGCTAGACGGATGGATGTACAAGGCGAGGGCGGGAGGAGACATTTACCCAAGGACGACGATATTGACTGGCATCGCGGCTGATGGATATAGACAGCTATGAGCTGTTAATTGAAGAGCAATCGAACTTGTTCGGGAATTAAGGACGGCATGTAATCCTGTTATTTGCTGAGATATAGGTGTGAGAGTTCCGCCTTTGGATAGCAGCCCAACGGTGCTCACAGTCTGTTAAAGCCCCCCCTCCCCCTCTCACCCAGTCAAGGGAGGGTTCTTATCCAGAATACTCCGCACCCGATGGACGGGAGTTGGAGTAAGAGCGGGATGTGGAGACACGGCTAGTATCCGTCCGAGTTGGCCCAGAACGTTGAAGGTTGACATCCCATCGGAAAGAACTTCTAATTCCGTCACGAACGCACTGATAAGGCACTGCGACTCGTGCCCTACTAACTTCACAGGGATTAAAATGGATTTGGGGATTTTTCCGACATACTGAGTACAAAGCATTATTCCCATGCGTGTGCCAGCATGGGGCCCGTATTTCCCACTGAGCTAGTCATCAGGCGGAACGGGAAGGCCATCCCGGTGCATGCATTGAAGCGTCCTAGCTTCTTGCCAGTGGCATTGAGGCATCCCTAATCTGAACAAATGCCGTCGTCTTGGGATTTTATGGGGTGAGTCGGACGGCGACGGGAATTACGACTCGCGATGATGTGCTTGCTTGGTTCGTAACCTTCATCTAGCACTTAGCAAGCTTGCAATTTACTCCGCTGCGGGAGCCATCTGGTGCATTACAAGCCTTGATTATATTTTGCTATAATAATATCTAGTGAGCTCACACTTTTGCACTCGAGTACAGTGGATATGCAACGCGACAATACCCACTTCGAGCTTTGACGCCAAATCGAAAGGACTTTCCGCATTGACCGGCCCAACTTCACATTCAATCTTGAGTTTTCTCGTGATATTAAGTAACCGTAACTTCTACGAGTTGGTCTCTTTATAAAGAACTTTGAACGACTGCTGAAGCCCCCCGTTGTGAACGCACCGTTAGGATCACTGCTTACATCCAATAATCGCGCGTTGAGGCAATGAGATCGCGACGCACCGTGTCCATCGTGTGCTGCCATGCAGAGGGCGAGGTAGGAGATGTTATTATTGGGGGCGTTCTTGATATCCCGGCCAAGTCCATGCATGACAAACTCATGAAATTCGTCGACAAACACGATGGTCTTCGCAAGCTGTTACTTCACGAGCCAAGAGGACGATTGGAGATGAGCGTCATGATCATTGTGCCCCCTTGCGATCCACGGGCAGACGCAGGTTTTTTGATCATGGGACCCGGCGATTGGGTGCCAATGTCTGGCTCCAATGCAATATGCACAACTACGGTGTTGCTGGAGACTGGTATAGTGCCCATGACGGAGCCTGTCACCGTGGTAAATCTGGACACTGCGGCAGGGCTGATCACGGCGACGGCGGAATGCGAGAACGGCTCATGCAAGTCTGTATCCTTCGAAAACGTCCCTGCATTCGTGTACGCGCAGGATGTGGAAATTGACGTACCGGGGGTTGGAAAGGTGCTTGTGGATATCGCATATGGTGGCCAGTGGTACGCGGTGGTTCAAGCTGATGCTTTGGGCGTTGCAGTTGCACTATCTCACGGCGACCGGCTCATCGAACTTGGCAAACTGGTGAAAAAAGCCGTGCTGGACGTCTGCCTGCCGATGCACCCTGAAAATCCCGCTATCAAGGGCATCAACAACGTCATCATCAGTCAATCACTTAAAGCGAGCTCCGCTGGCTTTTCTGTCAAGCATGCCGTTGTTGTCACCCCCGGTAGACTGGATAGGAGTCCCTGTGGAACGGGAAGTTCGGCTCGTCTGGCCATCCTGCATGCTCGGCAGCAAGTGGAGGTGGGGCAGGAAGTTGAGTTTATGAGCATCATTGATACTATGTTCTTGGGGCATATCAAGACTACGCACAAGGTTGGGTCTTTTGATGCGGTTATACCCAATGTAAAAGGAAGGGCATGGATTACTGGAGAGAAGCAAGTATACGTTGACCCGGACGATCCTTTCCCGGAAGGATTCCACGTACAAGACAACACCCATCCACGTCTTGTCTAGTTCCGCGGGATTGCCGCCCCAAAAGCTAGACGTTGCATCGGAGTCGTTGGCTTGCTTCACGAGGTCCGGGGGCATACCGGGCGGTGCGGTATTTATTGTATGTTGATCAGAGATACTTTCCGCAAATGGTAAATGGATTTAGCGTAGCTGCACCTGCTGCATTCTTTTCCGCCGTCCCAAGTGGCGAACATAATAATTGTAACGGTCTAGCCCAAAATGATGCTGCGCGCCACAACGCTGATAGCATCGCTCGCGATTCTTCCCGGGAAACTCTTCCCGAACGTATCTGAAGCCCAAGTTTCCACGGCGCCGCATCATTCGGCCCGGAGTCCAACGCGTTCTCTGGCTTGCCGATACAAATACTTCCCAAATGTTGCTCCTGGTCCACCGTTGGCTCGTCTCTCGGGCCGCTAGTGCTGATATAGTGCGGGGTGATAAGGAAGCTCAAGTGATTGGACAACCTCGGGCTACTTACCCGGTCCGACGAAGTTGGCAGTTTTCCCCGCGCTCCCCCAGCGTACATCGATCGGGCAAGCAGGGAGGACAAGTCTGGGGGAAACCCAATCGGTAGATAGTATTTACCGCATGACAGCGCTGGTCAATTCAGTTGACTGACTCGAATAAGCCACCTTCATCAATGCGAGGACAAGTGCATCATTGAAGGCTCTTGCAGGCTAGTAAGTCCTTATTCGCGCCACGCCACAGGCAACATCGCGCGGTGAGCTGGAAACACAAACTACAAATACAAATTAAATTCCACAAAGCGCGTAGTCGCCTCTAGTTCCATAACCATTCAAACCGGTGACACGCGTGAGCGCAAACATTGACAGCATGGCCAAAGAACTCAAGTGTTCGTCTTCCGACATGCATGTCGACCCTGAAGACATGCGCGTTGCGGAGATGGTGGAAACCAGGCAAAACGACGCTGTCTTTGGAGAAATGGCTCAAGATGGTCCCAACTATCGTAATGTATGTGAGGCAGTCCCTCCTCTTTCTTAAATGTGCTACCGACCTGACACAACCTGCCCAGGTTGGCTGGATTGGCACTGCAGCCTTGATGATAAAGACTCAGATCGGGCTGGGAGTTTTGTCATTCCCGTCGGTGTTCCATACGCTTGGTATGGTTCCCGGTGTTATACTTCTCTGTATCGTCGCCGGCATAACCACCTGGTCAAATTACATTGTCGGAATCTTCAAGGTCAAGCATCGTGCCGTGTACGGTGTTGACGACGTTGGTCAGCTGATATGCGGACGCATTGGGAAAGAAGTGCTTGCTGTTGCCTTTATGGGTCGTGAGTACTCCTCCAAAGCGGATAGTATGAGTATGTGGTAACCATGATCAGAATATGTCATGACGGCGGGATCAGCCATGTTGAGTCTTTCGATTTGCCTCAACTCCCTCTCTGATCACGGTGCTTGCACTGCTATTTTCGTTGCCGTAGCGTTCGTTTTGGTGTTCGCCCTCTCCAGCATCCGCACACTTGGCCGAATTAGCTGGTTCGCGCTGATCGGTGTTGTCGGCATTATCGCCGCAGGTAAGCAAAACTCTCACCTCTTTAGTCAGCAAAGGCATGTCTGTTAATACTGTTCCATGAAGTGTTCATTGTCATGATCGCCGTAGGCGTTCAAGATAAGCCCGAGTCTGCCCCTAGAGATGTCGAATGGAAATCCGACTACAAGCTCTTTGCGAACCCAACCTTCGCCCAGGCTGCCTCGGCCGTGTCAACCCTCATTTTCGCGTATGCTGGCACAGGTGCCTTCTTCCCGATCGTCGCAGAGATGAGAGATCCTCGTCTGTACCCCCGAGCATTAGCACTCTGTCAAACACTTGTTACGGTCGTGTATTTAATTGTCGGAATCGTAATATACTACTACTGTGGATCCTACGTCACCTCGCCTGCTCTTGGATCAGCCGGCACAAAAATCAAGAAGATCTCATATGGCATCGCCCTTCCTGGGTTGCTTGTTAGCGGTATTCTTCTCGCCCACGCAAGTTTCCCCGCCTCTTCTTATCGTAGCCGTTGGCTAACTTCATGCCAGGTGTCTAGCAAATACATCTTCGTGCGCATACTGCGCGGATCGAAACATCTGGTTTCCAATACTTTGATTCACTGGGCCACGTGGCTGGGCTGCAGCTTCGGCGTTTGCCTTGTTGCCTACATTCTTGCCAGCTCTATTCCCGTGTTCAACGGCATCGTGTCTCTAGCCGGAGCGCTCTTTGGTACCCTGCTGTCATTCCAGCCCATGGGTTGCATGTGGCTGTATGACAACTGGAGTCGCGGCAAAGACAATGCTACCCTGCGCTGGCGTCTGATGGTCAGCTGGAGTATATTTGTTATTGTTTCTGGTTCCTTCATGATGGTTGCCGGTACATATGGTGCCATTGTAGGCATCATTGATTCGTACCATGTCAATGGAGGATCGTCTGCTTGGTCATGTGCCGATAACTCTAATTCTAGCTAGGGTCTAGATGTCTTGAAATTTTTGTGCTCGACTCATAAAAAGGCTCAAATAACAAATTTGAACTGTATCCTTTGCATTGCCCGTCGCTATTTAATTTGCCACTGGAAGATTGTGACGAGTCTTGGAGTGTGGGTTGTGGAGATAATGGTGCAATCGCCTTCGCTTGTATTATGTACTGAATATATAGTGGACCTTTACAAGCTCTATTCACATTTGGGAATGTCAGCTAGACCGAAAGTTCTCCAGTCATTTTTGAGGATAGTCGTAAACCAGGATAAGTCTGATACCGAAGGTTGTAAGGTCGGAGTCACCCATAAGCTCTTCCAACTTACACGCAACCCCTATCGTCTCACATAGGCTGTCTTCTTGGCATATGCGAAGCTCATTCACTAGTCATTTCCTGACCAACTCATTTCCCGGACGAGGTGTATTTTCAGCTGGTGTCTACTACTGGGTGTTGCCCATCTAAAACGATTGAGCCAATTCGAGGCTTGGGCCGCCCAGTAGCGCAATGCCGTCGTGTCATTGTTGATTTCGGTTATCTACGAAATTTGAACACCCTATGCAGATAGACTGACTGCCTTATCAGACGAGCCCGGCATGGCCTTCTACTTTAGCCATCGTGCATTATCCACTTGTATTTATCTATCGCTTTAATGCTGTGCCAGCGTGGAGACGGATTGGTGTCGTTCAGCGTGACGCTTGGACGTGGAGCCTATTCTACATGAAGACCTTCCTAGTTTAGTGATTGCTTCGAGCAATGTCGCGTGCTTTGATGAAGATGCTGGGATCGTTGAAGATGATAGGTGCGTCTCCAAAACACAGGCAATTTGATTCATCTTCCAATCACTGCAAACTTCAAGACTGGCACCACCTCGCAGAACATGTACAATGGACTTGTACGGTCTTCACATGGCTTGGATTATTGTGGATTGAAATCGAGATTCCAAGAGCCTATACGCGGCATAGCTTTTATAAAATTGATGAGCCTATCTATTACTAGTTTCTATCCGTCTTCTATCTAGCACACTTTTATACATGCAAGTTCCTTAAGTGTCTGCTCTAGAACGTTGAGGAAGATGTTTACTACAGCTTGTCAGTTAGGATACCTTATAGTTTGAAAGATAGCGACGTACCGTGATGCTCTTGAAAGATGAGCATGGGTCTTAAACGAATCGCTGCCTCGCCACTACCGCCCATAATGACACCCTTGGACCGACACAGTGCGATAAGTTGGTCGCGTTTGGGACAGTCCCAAGCGATGAAGGTACCTCTATCCTTACCACGGAGGTTCCTGACAAGTTCAGGGTACTTGGCCTGCAGAGCCTCAATGCGCGAGTACAGAAGAGCTCCAACCTTGGCGGTTTGATTGATGAGACCGCTGTCCTCAATTTCTCGATAGATGGCTCTAAATAGCAACGCCCTGACGGAGTCACCCATCCAAGTGTTGAACTGTCTGTAAGGTCTGTCCGGTCGTAGATCAGAGCGGCAGAAGTAGAAGCCAGCAGCCTGAGCCTTCTTGGAGAAGGTCACCATGTCGGGTGGTATGGAGAGGTTCCAGTGTGTGTGTGCCCACATCCTTCCAGTGGCCCCAACGCCGGTCTGCACTTCATCAACAATCATTAGAACGTCATTCTCCCTCGTAAGATCACGAAGGCCCTGGAAGAAGAATGGACTCGCGTGGTTATCACCGCCTTCGGATTGAATAGGTTCGACAATGATAGCCGCAATGTTGTGGTCAGCAGTGTTTAGAATTTCGGCGGTTTCTCTCAAACAGCGTTGCTCTTCAGCTCGATTCTCCGCTTCGTGCTCTTCAAGAGGGTATTTTAACTGTGGGAAAGGTGCGACAGGCCAGTCGAAGGCAGGGACATCAAGCTTGTGGATCGCCTTGCTCCTCGTTGTGGACAAGCTGCCGAACAGCCTGCCGTGGAAGCCCTTCTTGAAAGAAAGTATGGAGTACTTTTTAGCGCCTGGCGCTTGGTTCTTCATTACTGATGTGAGCTCCTCTTGGCTGAATTCTTTGCCACCGCGCTCTTGGGTGCCCTTCCAGATGCAAGCTGCTTTGTATGCTGTCTCGTTTGCGTCTGGGCCGGTGGTTGCTGTAAACACCTGGGTATGACCTTTGGGTGCAGCCTTGAGTATGCCGCTTTCTAAGAGGTCCGCATAGTCTTGAGAGGGAAAGCTGCCGAGCGCTGGTCTGCTGGTGATGGCGCGGGTCATTTCAGGTGTCTGTGTCGCTTGGGCGAGCCGAGGGTTGTTGTATCCCAACGGGATCGAGGCAATCTGCGCGAAGCTTCGGCATCCTCAGTAAGAGACAATCTGCCGGGGAAGCATGCGATTGACTTACACATCGAGATATTGGTTACCGTCGGCATCAACGAGGCTACAGCATGGTTAACTGCCGATTTTCCATCGTCTATATGACGCACCTACTAGTTGCCTAGCGATTTCTCATAGTCCACAAGGAGCCCTGCACTCGTTGTATCGAAGAATTTGTCGAGCTTTGCAAGGCCATTCTTGACTTTAGGGCCCGGTACTGGTGAGGTAACCATTCGAGGACCGGCCGGCTCGCCCGGAATAGCAGAAGTTGATAAACATCGAGCTGCGCTTAGACGGTATGCCACGTTTTTGGATATCGGCCGCTTTGAGGCAGCAGCTAAGGATGATCTTGCAAGCAAATGAAAGTTCATGATTGTCGTGTGTAGTGTGTATGATGGAATATATAACTACAGTAGGCGAGTCTCGTCGTCCTTAAGATATGTCCATCAGCAACCCCAACATCCCCCAGTCTCCATTGTGATGGGATAACCCTGACCGGGGCTCGGATGCTGCGTATGTCTGCATGGCGCATCTTGATGAACTTGGGCCTCACGACAACATAGCGCGATATCCCGATGAGTCCGCGATGGCTGCGTGCCAGTTCCGGTATTGGAGACATCATCGTCCGCAGACGACGAATGAGCGAAACCATTGAACCAGTCGCCACCGATTCATTCCCGATTTGTACAGGCGTCGTCAAGCCACAGGCTTATCTCGGGGAAACCTTCCACCTTCATTTCAACGCTCAACGGTTCAAGTCCGGTCCACTTGCCCATGTGGGTCTAATTCCGCAAAACGCAGGCTGACATCAGGTAATGGTGCACGATCGGCTACTGGGCTCATCCTGTTTCAGCATGAACATGGCAAATGCGAGACTCGACAGCATCTCATCACGTCTCAGGATCATCCCCGAAGGGAAAACCACGCCTGAATAATAATTCTTGATCACCTATATCTCACTCGGTGTCATTAGCACCCAAATACCCGATTTTTTTTGGTTACAGTTACCATCATGAGAAGCAAGGCTCCGGCAAAGCCACGGACGGGCAAGACAATCCGACAAGAAGGCCGGTCAAGGACTTTCACCGGCTGTGGAACCTGTCGAAGTCGCCATCTCAAGTGCGATGAAGCGAAACCCACGTGTTCATGCTGCCGTCGCCTCAATCTACCTTGTCAGGGATATGCCCCTCAGCTGCTCTGGCTTTCTGCACCGCAATCTGAGGGAGACGCAGCGGAGAAGAAGAGCGAAGTAGGCTCATTCCGATATCCACTTTTCACTGAGGCACATCGTAGCTCCATGAGCCTGAGTATGGTTCTGAGCCTTGGACATCAATCCGCTGGTGACGCCTTGCTTGACTTGGACTGTGAGTCTATAGCAGACCAAGAATTGCATACGGTTGGTCCTTTCGGTGTTTTCAGAGCGCTCCAAGACTCTTCTATACAAGAGCCCTCCAGCAGCCCCCCTAGTCCGGACGACGAGGAAGACATGAGAGACATTTCTCTAGACCTAAATGAAGTCTATTGCCTGCCGGCTTTCCCAGATGATGCTTTGGAAGATCCACTCCAGGATCATTCTTCGTCTTCCGTCGTTGCAGACCTGGCAGGCTCTGAAAATTGGATGGCCGTGGATGTAGACTTGGGATTATCTTGGGATTGGGATGATATTTCTCAAAACGTTCTCCCTGATGCTTGTAATATGGATCTAGGTGCACCACATGTAGGATCACCAAGAAACACCTCGTTTGAGGGCATTCCGACGACAAAGACATTGAAAGAGCCCCCCCGACAACTCGAACTGGACATCCCGAGCTCCGGTCTGAAATCGCCTCGCATCAGCTCGGACGATTATGATGACGCTTCTTCTATGCTGGGCAGAACCACGTTTTCTCCGAACAGTCTCTTTGCGGGAAGCACATCAATATTGCCAGCACATTCCACAGTATTGCTAAGGTATCTCAAGACCGAAGTATTGGAGACTACAACCTCCACGTTGAGTCGCGGTATGTCCCCGTGGAGGTTGTTGCTATTACCTTGTGCTCTCGAGACTTTCGCCGAGATCTCACTTTGGAACACAACATCATACGCTCGTCGCAGCATCTTTTCAACGCTCTTGGCAAAGAGTGCCTTCCACTTGAGCAAATCTGTATCGCGCGGTGAATCAGCAGCCTCGTTCTGGCTCAAAATAGGCATCTACCATCAACATGCAGCACAAGATCATCTAAAGTCTGCCCTTAAGACTAAGTTTAAGGGTGACGTCAAGTACACAGAAATGCTTATGGCTATTCTGAGTGTTGGCGTAGTCTCTGTGAGTGGAAAATAAAATAATGTTTAGAAACGCCCTAGCTAATCCGTGGCAAAAAAAATGCAGGTTTATTATCATGGCGCAAAAGCCGTAAGAAAGCTACTCTTAGATGCTGAAAGCCTCATCCGATCGCATGGACTGCCTGCAACTAGGACCTTTCAGCATCGTGTCTTGCACCACATGTACACACATCTGCGAGTTATTTTAGAAAGCACTAATGTCGCATCGAAGCTTATAGAACCAGAAAACGGACAAGAAACAAGACCTGCGTCTCAACTGACTGAATGCGTCGCACCACGTAACTTCAGCATTAACGCACAGAATCTAGGCGACTTGGACTTGACACGTCAGAAGCCAGAGAGCGTCGGTTATAGCGATATTCATCTTGATGTGTCCGGCGAGTGGCAAGCAACGCTATATCCTGAGATGTTCGGAGTGCCGGAGACACTCATGACGCTGCTCTCTCAGACGATTAGCTTGGCGAATGAGAAACCGTGTTTGGAAGCTGCGGGTGTATTTGACCCAGCAATCTCTGTAGCTCTGTCTGTACATATCAGGACTCTGGAGCAACAAATCTGGTCGTGGAGCCTGCAGGGATCAAGCATAGCTTATGGGCCCAGGCTTCCGCTGTCCTTAATAAATGATGCCAGCGCGCCGCACGATCGACCAGAAATGGAACATATGATCTTGGCAATGCATCAAGCTCTGATTATCTACTTTTACCGTCGGGTCTACAGTATGAGTGTCATGGTCGTACAAGCTCAAGTCAGAAAAACCCTCGAGCTCATACAGCCATGTCTCGACATGGGAAGATTTGACTTGGATTTCTCAGTCAGTATAGGTTGGTCGACATTTATAGCCGTCTGTGAAGCTGCCACCCCTGACCTGCAGGAGCTGGGACTAAGGTGCCTCGAAGCTGTCGATGAACATGGGATGTTCGTCGAATATGAAAAGCCGAGCACGATTGCGAAGGCTGTCTGGGAGCGGCGACGAAAGACCAATGACTTCACACTTGGGTGGCCAGACCTGATGATGAGAACGATTCCCAGTATGAGATGAGGCGGGTATCAGAACTGCGAGAAATTTGTACTCATTACTACCACAAGCTGCGTCCCGGTGGACCCGAAACATTTCAAACTTTTCCACGCAGAACAGCGCCGAGCGATGATGTCAATGCATTATTTTGACTCAATACTACATTTATCGAATTTTATGTTGCTATTTACTCCTTTATACTGATACCAGCATTCCTTAGAACGGTGGCAAGCTTGGTCCGCCCGTCACTGTTCATGGTAAAAGGCTTCCTCACACCACCGGTCTTCCACCCCCGTAACTCCATAGCCATCTTGACAAACGTGGCATAGTTTCCTGATTCGAGAAGCTTACAGAGAGGGAAAATCTTCTTCCAGATCTCACGTCCCTCTGTGAGGTCATCCCGGACGGCAACAGCATCCCACAGCTTCATGGATAGCTCAGGGACAATGTTGGTGGCTCCCCAAATGGAGCCCTTAGCGCCAGCTGCAAGGCCGTAGAAGGTCAAAGTGTCCCAGCCGTTGAAAACGGTGATCTTGGATGAGATCTCGTCGTTGAAGATTAAGTCTGTGAGAGCAGGGCCATTGCCAGATGTGTCCTTGAGGTAGCGCACGCCAACCTCGCTAAGAGAAGCAATTTCAGTGGTTGTGAGGTTAAGACCGGTGGCTGAGGGGATGTTGTAGTAGACAATGGGCAGATCAGAGACCTTGCGGATATCTGACAGATATTCCTTCAGCTCCTCCAAGTTGGGTGCATCATAAAATGGGGGAGCAACCATGAGCGAGTCTGCGCCAACCTCAGCGGCGTGCTTCGCGAGCTCGGTCGTTTTCGCGGTGGAAAGGTCGCTAATTCCAGCCATGATGCCCACACGGCCCTTTGCGGACTTCACAACAGCCTCGAAGAGCTGTTTGCGCTCCTTGGTAGTGAGTGCTGTGAACTCGCCAGAGCTACCGCCAGCAAGGAGACCGTGTACGCCAGCATCAATGAGACGGTTGATGTGCTCTTCCAAAGCTTGGAAGTCAATAGAGGCCTGGTCGCTGGTAAAAGGCGTAATGAGGGCTACATAAATGCCCTTGATCTCTTTGAAGCCCATCCTAATACAATACGGTTGTGCTGAAATGAGGTCGCGGAAGGGGAATATTACAGTGCAGAGTAGAGCGATTTTGTCTGCAGGGCAAGATGTATGAATGAGAAGAATGTCAATATAGTATTCTGGGGTAATCCATATGTTTTGGCTCCTTATCTTCCAGCTCCTGCTGTATACCTTTGCCAGATGCCAATGATCGCCTTTCAACACAGGGCCGGTTATGTACTTAATAGAAAGAGAGATGGTACCAATCATCCTGCCACTGCAACAGACATAACAGAAATGGACTTATATACTGTGAGACGCGGGTGTGGGATGCGTTCCACTAGCGCACTGGGGTGGATGGCACTCGTCGGGATGACCTGCCTCAATGATCTGCGCCAAAGTCAACACCCTTTGATTGACACATAGAACTGCACGGTGCTTGCCAATGTCTACTAATGGTATGTCCAATGCGTTTGCAATGCTTCAATCCCTTCAGGCGATATCGGCATTGGCATGTAGAGGTAATCCCACTGTGACGGTGGCTAATTCCTGGTCGGCATCTCATGCCGCACTGGTCTTATGGTTAGACCATGGTTCAAAGCACTTACAAATAATGTGAAGCTAAGCTAGATCTATAGTTGTCTTGATTTGACACTTCAATGCCAGTGGCTGAGATAGAGGACCTGTTGCATCATCGCGGATACCTTCCCTCGCGCAGAAACATCCACCCACCCCAGCTTGCTAAATCAATCCACTCTTCCCTTCCTTGATCCGAACAAAACAGTGGGCTTGGCACTAGGTTGATTCGTCACATCATGGCGGGATTCCCGGGAAGGATCGCAGCAAAAAAACCACAGGCGGGATTGGTGCGCCAATATGTAACATAATCCGGTATCTCAATTCCAGGTACCTAATCCAAGCGCGGCGGGCTGAGCGTACCACGATTTAAATAAATCTTATAATAGAGCAATTATCAACGATTTCAAGGTCTAAGGTAGGCAAGTCAAATCGGTCCTCGACATCATGGGTTGTATTGTCATGCCACTTGTCAGAAGAGTTCTCTCGCCAAGTCGTCTACCTCTAAATATCCGTACCACAGTTTGCAACTTTGTAGTCAGAAGAACAATGACGGCGGCGCCCTTCTCAAAGACGCATGCAAAGGCGGATAGAGACTCAAGGGCTCCCAACTTTATTAACAACGCCTTCACTTCGTCTGCTGCTACAAAATGGATCGACGTTCACGATCCGGCGAGCAATTTCGTCGTATCCAGAGTGCCAGAGAGCACCGATGAGGAGCTGAAGCAGGCCGTCAAGGCTGCACAAGAGGCATTACTTTCATAGCGAGCTACGACAGTCCTGCGCCGCCAGCAGATCATGTTCAAGTTTGTGGCTTTGATCCGCCAGAACTGGGATAGGCTGGCCGCGTCCATCACACTTGAGCAGGGCAAGACTTTCTCCGATGCTAGAGGAGATATTCTGCGTGGCCTGCAGGTTGCCGAGACGGCTTGCGGTATCACGACACAGTTGACTGGTGAGGTGCTAGCGGTTGCCAAGGATATGGAGACCCGAAGCTACCGTGAGCCTCTGGGCTTTGATGCGTCTATCTGTCCTTTCAGTAAGAACGAATCACCAAAGCCAAAAATGATTCGGCATTCCTAGCAAATTATTTCTTCAATAGGCTTTCCAGCCATGATTCCCCTCTGGTCCATCCCGATCGCCACAATTACCGGCAATACGCTAGTGTTGAGGCCTTCAGAAAGAGACCCCGGTGCTGCCCTCATTCTTGCCGAGCTTGCCAAGGAAGCTGGCTTCCCAGACGGTGTCATCAACATTATTCACGGAACTCGCCGCGCCGTAAACTTCATCCTCGATGAGCCTTCCATCAAGGCTATCAGCTTCGTCGGAGGCAACGCGGCAGGGGAATACGTCTACTCTCGTGGCTCTGCCAACGACAAGCGCGTTCAGGCAAACCTGGGCGCCAAAAATCATGCCGTCGTGCTGCCCGACTGCCACAAGCAGCATGCCATCAACGCCATCAATGGTGCTGCTTTTGGTGCTGCCGGCCAGCGCTGCATGTCTCTCAGCACACTTATCCTCATAGGCAAGGAGACCCATGCTTGGATGGACGATGTCGTCGCTGCCACTCGCGAGCTGAATGTCAACGGAGGCTTTGAGGAAGGCGCAGATTTAGGCCCTGTCATCAGCCCTCAGAGCCTGCAGGGGATCGAGAGTCTGATTGTCAGCGCGGAGGAAGAGAGTGCTGAGATTGTTCTCGACGGCAGAGGATACCGTCCCGAGGGATACGAAGAGGGCAACTTCTTGGGTCCCACAGCCTCACATGAAGTGCTACAAAGAAGAGGCTTTTGGCCCTGTGCTTATTTGCTTAGAGGCCGACACGTTGGCTGAGGCGATGAACATGGTTAACGAGAACCCGTACGGTAATGGCGTCAAAGCTTCGGCTCATCAGCCTCCTGGTTCCAGAAGAATATCGAGGCCGGTCAGGTCGGGATTAACGTTCCTATACCCGGTCCCCTGCCAATGTGCTGGAAACAAGAAATCTATTGTCGGTGGTGGCATCAACACTTTCTATGGGAAACCCGGACTAAATTTCTACAAGCAAACCAAGACGGTGACATTTCTGTGGAAAACGTCGGATGATACGGCTACCAAAGTTGCCGTTGCGACGCCATCGCAGAGGTGACCAGGGTCGCAACTGCGCAGTACATACAAGTCAGGAGTCATCCACGTTCGCTGTCACATAACATATAATCGCCATTTCGTGGTATATAGTCTGAATATAGATTACGGTACACCCGTATGTAGATAGATTGCAAAAATTGGCATGACATAAATCTGCTCACTTAGTCATTGATTTTTCGGAGAGCAAGTTTCACGTTAACCATCAACCACACCATTGGAGAGCCTTCGACGCATGATCTTGGCGACACATATATAATCAAGCGTTGCTTTAATATCAGGATCAAAAGAGATGCGATAAAATCCAAAATTTAGAAGAACAAAAAGAACAGTTGGTAACATCGGTTGAAACCATCACGGCAACTCCATCTGCCTTGCGCCTGAGCGCCTCAACGGCGGCCCATACGCCTATTGTATCCCGCCTGACAAGAGCAGTAGCCGCTAATAGATCCTCGGCCGTTACAGCCTTCGCATGGAGAACTCGACTGCCCGGTTCCCCTGCAGTGTCCGCAACGGTCCGTCCTTGCAACGAATCCCAGGCTGCGGCATTGTTTGCAGCGACCAGAGCGTGGACAAGCGTTACAGGGCACATTACTTCGAATTACACCCGTTGCACCGCAAGGCACACAATATCCAAAGCCGGGCCCATTGCACTGCTCACATCTCGAAGTAAAGGCACCGGCACCACGGCACTGTGAGCAGTTCAACATGTGACTGAAAGTTGCGTTAGCATATGTCGAGTGATGTTGCGGGGCTCTGTCCGACTGCTTCTGGTAATCCAATACCAGAAAAGACTTAGAATTAGTGCGGCAGGATCTCAGGGTCTGAGAAAGCGGAAAGTTCAAGGTAGCGCTCTGAAGATAGTTCAGAGTCGAGATGCGTTATTCAGTAATACAAAGTGGGACGCGGACGAAAAAAACCAGGACCCGTGGAATCATAAATAAGGAAACAAGATGCTTCCGAGCAAACCTAGGGAGGTCGCTTTGCCTTTATATAGCGAAAATGACAGAATTCGGCATGCGGCGAAGCAGTGACCTGCCCAGGCAGCTTCGGGGGGAACAGCGGAGTGGTGGAATTGTCCTTCAGCAACCCCATGACTCTGCGCGAACTTGACCTCTGGCAACGGCCGGTGACCATGACAAAAGAGCAGATGAATCAAATTTCATGTCCGCGCCGAGGATCAGTAGTATCATAATCATCAGGCGTGATGAATCGATTAGATGGCACGCCACCCAGTTGTGCCTAGCTTTTAAATACACTTTCAAGGATGTTGGTAAATTAATGCCTTTACAGCTCCAATACTGCTTCCGGAAACACGAAGCTTGCGTGCGTGTGTGGTGCACTGCCTGCTAGTCCGTTAATTATGCTGCAACTCAGTCTCTAACGAGTATGCTAGAATAAATCGATATCGGTACAAGGATGGCACGCTAAAGCCGGGACGCCTAACTAACCCCACGCGGCTCGTGCCTGGAGCCGTTTCGGCGCTGATACTAGTAAAACCATCGGAACCCGCCCCACTGTCGCTGCAGTGCCTAGACGCTACCAGGCCTAACAGTTAAAGGCAACAAACGCACATGAATGCATAACCTGGCCCTTTGACACATGTCATCCACGACGAATGACTGTCTGACAGCTGTGAATCACTAACCAGGTCCATGAGCAGTAGCGTGTCACCAAGCTAATAACCCACCCAGTCCATTCTTGGCTGTTGGTCATTATGGCGGTCGTCAAGTCATGGCGAGGCTGTTGGGCGGAGCGGGGTGCACTAGTACTAGCACGGCCGCATCTCCTTGAGACCCGTAATAAGGCTTATTCTTTGTATTTATGGGGTCGTCTAACCAACAAAACCAATAAAAATAAAGGTACTCTATCTGCCACCTATTTTATATGATGATACAAATTCCAGAATGCCCATTATCCACAGATCGCTACATCACAGACTGCAGGATTTAGCATATTGCGAGGGTCGCTAGAAGTTACTAGCAAAACAAGGGCAAAAACGGGGAACATGGGTCAGGCAGGATACAAGAAATCAGCCTTGCGGCCCTCAAGGAGATGCGGCCGAGAAAACTTCACAGGACAGCCACCAACCACAACTACTCCGTACCGCAACCCGCACTAGAATTTACTAAAAAGACTTATTTTTAGCCAGCCAATATCAATACTCTAATGCGTTATGATCTTTTAAGGACTTCTAGATTCTTTTTATTGCCATGGAACTGTATAAACTACTTTCGACATTGTCTATTAGCATACTAGTGCCTTGGAAGTTTAGCATCAACCTGTTTTGTAATCCCAAGTAAGTCGCAGGTGCATCACGTGTATCTCGCCCCCCCCCCCCCCGGGCCCCGCAAGCTCCACAGTGAAGTTAGATGGGGGGTGGAGGGGTGGGCAAGTTTAAGTCTTACAGGAACGCTACAGGCTATTATTTTGCATCATCAGAGCTCTCTCTCCTTTTCCTCCTTGGAGAGAATAGATATTGACATTTACAGACTTGAATCGCTTTGTGCCCCCTTGGTATCAATACCAAAACTGCTCCTGAGAACCTACAGGCTCACTGATAATCACAGGTGTAGACTAAAGTAATTACATAAGGGAAGTTATCCTTTATCGGCTTTTTACCACTAAATGCCTGGAAATACTATCCCATCTTGGTTTTACACGCATTATAGAAGAAATTCACGGAAGGCTCTAGATATGTTAGGGACTATAAGTCAAAAAGCAGAGACTTGCGAAAAGGGGGCTATGATTTATCACATGCTTGAAGGAGTTTTCCAACAGAGCCATCTCCGTACGACTAAAAAGACCGCCGGCAATTTGTGTCATATCTCATTACCACAAGCGGGGTATTGTTTTTCCACGACCCACCGTCCCAACAAGCGCCACCGCGCTGCCTCCTCCACAGCCAGATCCTTGCCTCTACGTCTAAAGAGTACCCCCTCCTAACTAAAACCATCAACATGGTCGACTATAGTAAATGGGTAAGTTTCGCATACTATACAACTTTCGCTAAGCGCTAACTGGAGTGTTATAGGACAAGTTGGAGCTCAGCGATGACTCCGATATTGAGGTTCATCCCAATGTTGACAAACGGTCCTTCATCAGAGCAAAGCAAAATCAGATTCACGCAGAACGACAGCAACGGAAGCTCCGGGTTGAGGCACTGAAGTACGAGCGTGTTATCAATGAGACACTTGCGCAACGTCTAGTCACTTTAATCTCCTCCATAAAGTCGCGTTCTGCGGAAACTCGAACACGAAAGCCCGGCGATGTTGTATTCCAGGCAGCCATCGAACTGGCGGCGTGCAATGTTGATGACGATAATCCGCCCCCACAGCCAGACGGGGTTTTCAACGACAGCCAGCGCCTTCCTACATACTCAAAAATGGTCATGGGCATCTTGGACGATGTGAACCAGAAACTTGACGAAAGGAACATCGAGCAGGAGCAACGCTATGATGCTCTTTTGACGGAGTTTAGCATACATCTTCAAACTATACAGGACCTGCAAAAGGAACTAAATAGTAAACTTGATGGCCTGCAGGAGGAGAATGCTATGAAGATCACAAGCGAGAGCTACCACACTGGCTTTGACAGCTCACTCGTGAACAAGGCAACAGCAAGGGAGAAATCACAGGGGGCACTGAAGCTGCAGCTGCTGAACCCAGACTATGACTTCCATAGTGCAACTGATGCCATGGGCTCAAATGCCGCGACGGGTTTGTCACAGGATGGCGGTGAAGATCCTTGTGCGTCACCTGCCGCCATGGCATTCGCAAATATTCAGCCCTCTGACTATCGAGCCAGTCATGCCTATATCTCCTCGCATCCGGATATTCTTCAGGAGTCCGAGACGGACGGGCTATTGATCGCGGCCTTCAATTTGGTACTCGAAACCGGAGACGGCGTTGGCGCGCGGAAATACGTACACCAGGCACTGCTGCTCCAATATTGCCGCATGCTCGGGCGGGACGGCGTAACGATTTTCTTTAAGCGCATCACCACGCCTGGACACCAAGCACGCGAGTTATTCGACAAAGATGTCACTGAGAAGTTTCAACGGATTCGTGAACTGGCTGAGAAGCAACAAGCCGCACAGCGAAGCGAAGGCGCTGAGCAGATTCAGATACAAGCCGTGGAACCAGATACGGCGATTCGGGTTCAGATCCCCGAAGCAAACAGCGGGGACGAGCAGATACAAAAAGCAAGGGCCATCTTCGAAGCGTTTTCGTCTGAGATGAAGGCGGCACTGGAGAGCGGGTTGATCGATAAAGTCAACGAGGTGCTAGGCGCGATGGATGTTCTCGAGGCGGAGAATATGGTCAGCCTACTCGGTGATGTAAGTCAATGCTTTTGCTCACATTGCCCTCATGACTGATTACTTACTAATTTCGGTTTGAAACAGGCCGGTTGCTTGAACATTGAGGAAGGGATTATTGACACCACTACGGAAGAAGGGGAGAGGCGTTTGAAAGATATGCAGGAGTCCGCGACCCGAAGTGTTGAGGATATCTAGTATAAGAACCAAAACGGCGATTCTGGAGGCTGCGTCAGAGGTCCTCTCCGGGGGAAGGGTCATTGAAACCCAAATGATAATGGTGGAGGAACTGATTGTTCTATGTTGCAGCAGCTTGGCAGTTACATGCAGACTCAAGGACAGAAAAGCTGCCGCCATTTCCGTAATACGTTATCGAGTGGTGTTGCACGTCCAAGTGTAGCAGACGTTGAGGACAGCTAGAACGTGGTCGTGTGTGTTGCTTGACAACATCTTGCCCATTATGACCGCTTGAAAGCATCTCTATCTTGTGACAAGACTACGCATAGGTTATGTGTAAACACCGGCAGGGTCATGGCGGCACCGCCTGCTTCTCTTGGTTGTTCTTCCAGAGCCTTGAAGTCGATGTCATCTTTCAGTTTACAATTGTGGCACGGCTCTATACCTGTGGGTTTCAGTTGTCCCATGAATTTTGCCAACCAAGGGCGCTTCCAGTCCATGTGATTCTCCCGAGAATCCAGGTCCTCTGGTGCTTTGTTAGAAAACTCAGCAAAAGGTGCAGCTCCAACACTAATAGCGTGAATATTGCATTTTATATAGTCTGACAAGCTTCCGCATTATTTTGGCTCAGGTAACTTGCCTTGTGTTGATCGAATTGCACTTGCTGTAGGTGTAGCTTGCACAGGGTCTTGTGCAACAGTATCGATACCGATGCTTCAAAATACAAAAACAATATATTCAATAATATTTGATATTGCAACCTCACAGAATAACTTAGCCACAAGGAGCCACGATAATATATCATATAATATGCCCAAAAGGGCAGTCGCCAAAGCGAATTCTTTCTTTCACTGACGTATGTAAAATGTTATTTCAACATTGCACAATGGCTATGCTCGTTGAATACGACCTCGAAGTGGCTGTGTGGCTGTGTCTGCCGGTAGCTGTTGCGACAAGAGGTCCCGAGCCATATCATGCTAGCCCACTCATGGTGTGCCAACTTTAGGCTGTTTTCGAAATTATAGTTTCGTGGTAAAGAGAAGAAACAGCTACTAGTGAAAACTCATAGCAGGTCATTTCAGTCGCAGCGTAGCAATCACGTTTTCGGAATCCCTCGTCAAGTGCAGCGTACGGGCGCACACGTGCCCGGTCACATGGTCGCCCTGGCGCGACTCTTTCATATGCGGCACGCTCAACGACCTTCTTCCTCTTCTTCTCTCTCCTAGATAACTATGATCAAATGAATTGAACATTTTGTTTTACCTATTGCTTCGTGCAAGACCCTTTTGACGTCAAATCAAAAGCCCTGTGCTTCCTACAAACGTTTGTTTAAGAGCAGTTTGCCAGCATCCAAGCGTATGTCGTTAAAGCTAAATAAGTATAGTTTATCCGTCTACGCAGGCACTACAATAGTAGAAGATTTCCCTGGACAAAGTATGGCCACTTTGCAAGGCAACAATCAGGTAGCTTCTAAGATGGAGTAGTCGTTGGGGACGGGGGAGAGGGAAAGGGGAGGAGGTGGGGTAGCTCTTTGGGTTGCCGTCTTCATAGCGCGAGGTTACAGATTTTAATGGCATGGCATCGACGATTATCTGTACCTGCCCCCATTCCAAGCTGCCTCCCGACTTTGTGAGTTGTGATGGTTCTGTGCTAATTTCACAGGGCTCTAGTGGGCGCCAGTAACTCTGGGTATTTTTGCATGGATTTTACCATACGCAACGTTTCGGAATTACTAGGAACCCCCCGGATGTCTGTAGGTCATCACCCACTAGTGTTGTTGCCGCTGGCATGATTGCTTAAAATGGCAGTCCAACTATATGTACTGCGAGAATAAAACGCCCCAGGCCGCAAGAGAACCTCGCTTATAATACAGAGGGATACTGGCGGCGTTAAGGTTAATCGCCACCACATGCGTTCGTGCAGGCTCTTTCAAGGCTCTGGCATTCGGGATTTCTTCCGCGTCGCACTCCGCGAGTAGCATTTAAAGGAAGGACGTCAAGAGCACAGATATATTAATGCATTAGTTATGCTGAAGCTCCCAACTCAGAGGCCATGTGGCAGACCCGCATTTCAGCCCCTGCCTGAAGGGCCTGCCTAATCCGAAGGCGAGGCCACAAACCTTGCACACTTGGCTGGGAATCTACACGCACACATCATCTTTCACGAAATGAACCGGCGCGCAAGGTGTTTACAGCGAAGCGAGCATCTTGAAACGAAAAGAGAAAACTGGATTCCCCCGCTCTAGTCCACATTGCTTCCGCTAGCTCGGGTGCACGCTGCGTTGTTAATGCCGCGCGGCCAGTGTTCTGCATGATGCGACCTGGCATGAGCAGAACGGCTCAGGCTGCGCGGGCAGCGCCTTGGTCATGTGTACCGAAGACGTGAACACCTGCGGAATAATAGACAGGGAGGGTTCCCACGATGGGATGTGCGCTGGTTCAATTGACGAGTTCGATGAGTCATTGGATGAACGAGGGGAACCCGACTCAAATGCAAATTCGGGCACTGGCTGCAGCTGCATCTGCGTCCTCGAGTCGACGCGCGGTGCTCGGCCCAAGTGGTGATATAGTGTGGTCGCCAGAACAGTTGACATGGAGAGGGATGCTTGCAATGATTGATGAAGGGGGCGACACCATGGAAATATATGGCCAGATTTGGCAGCAAGCTCGGTTTGATGTTGATTAGAAGTCCAGATTTGTTCCGCTGAACCTGAGAGGAGTGGGGGGCTTTTCTAATCGTTTGCAAATTCCCCGACATGCAGGTGCCACTCCTCCACCAACCAGCCAAACAAACATCAGGGGTCTTCCTTGCGATTGCCAAACACGCCAAGATCTACGGAGTGCAGACGGCGTGGCTATTGCATGGAAGACGGGAGAACAGGGGCCCTCCCGGAAAATCACTCCACTGTTTCTCCTTCTAGAACAAAGCCCCCCCCAAAAAAAAAAACTCATAAAACGGAGAGCAATACACGCAATCCGATGCCGTTTCAGGCACCAAAACCAAAGTATCCACGGGGTCCTTGAAACGCGACGCCAAGCTGGGTCCATTCAACCGGATTTTGTGATTCTGTTTCACGTTTCTAGGCCATTTTCATACTTGAACAACTGAGCTCTGGAGTCAGCATCATGACACCACTGAGTCCGCGACGGCAGTGCCTTCGCAAGGCGCTGGGCCGCGACGAAGCAGGTCTATCTCCTACCACAAAAGGTGAATAAAACCTACGATGTCTTCCCTTCATTCACCCAAGTCTCATCTCTTTCTCTCGCCCATGTTTTATTCTTTGATCTAAGTTGCCGCCTTCGTTTCTTGTTTTACGCGCGTACTTTCACGCCGCCATTTATGGTGATGCTTCTTTTTCTCGTCTCCTGCCTCATGGCGTCGGTGTCCGTAGCTGGTCCTATGGACACTGGGGGCCATCTTGGGCATCGATGTGCTACCCGAAGCCGAAGCCCGGAGGAGCGCGAGCTGTTTGGGCGGCAGCCTCCTCAGCCCGACAAGGGCGACGCCATCAACTTGGGTTGCGTTGTACATCTGTGCTGCTTGCAGAAAAACAAATGCCCGTCGGTAAGCCTCCTTCCCAGAGCCCTTTGAATGACAGGCAATGTCCCCATGCTAACATGTTGCCCAAAGAACGGGGTCGCTACCAAAGCCGTGGACCATATGAACTCGCTCCTCCACGGGTCCAAAATCAACTTCAAGCTTGAAAATGTTTCGCGAATCGATAATGAACTTTGCACGAAGGGCTTGAACGATGACAAGTCCATGAATGAGTTGAAGGCCCACTTCCATCAAGGCAATACAAGCACTCTCAATTTGGTTTACGTACCGACGAACGAGGGCGCTGGAGTTAAGGGCAAGTGTGACATGCCGGGAGCCGAAACCAACATTGCCGCGACCTATGGCGGCACGGACGGATGCGTCATCGCCATGGACACTCTGCCGGGGAAAATGGGTGGACTAGGTGCAAGGAACAGCGGCGAAAGACAGCCACGAGGGGTTCCCAGCCGTCTTTTTAGCCGCCAAACCGCCGGCTCCAGTGGCAATGTTGGTGATAGTAGCGGAATGTCGATAACAACTACACACGAGATGGGCCACTGGCTCGGCCTTAATCATATAGGCGAAACGCCTAGCCAGAGAGGTTTGGGTGGTCTTTTTACACGACAGAGAGGCGGAAGCCAGGGAAACATCATGGAGGCTGTTTCTAGGTACGTTTCCCCTCCTACAGAGCGTTGAAGTCGGCCACTAACATGACGCATTATAGTCCTGACAGGCAGTATTCGTTCAGTCAAGCCCAATTCGATCAGATGCGCCAGGTAGCGCTCAGGCGCTTAAAAGATCGGAATGTCCCTGTAGGTAACAAGGCACCCGGGTCCGGCTTTGGTGGCCCAGGCCAAGGTTCCGGGCCCGGCGACGGCCCAGATTCTTCTCCAGGACGCGACGGCCCAGGCCAAGGTTTCAAGCCTGGCAACGACCCAGATTCTCCTCCAGGACGCGACAGCCCGAGCTTTCCCTCCAAGGGCAACCTTCCAGGCAAATTCCCCAAATGCAACCCACACGACTCTCCAAGTATACCCTCCGAGGACAAACCGATCATTCCTGGAGATAGTTCCCAAAGTACCCCCCCTGAAATCAACCCGATCTTCTCTGGAGACGACTCCCCAAGTATGCCCCCGAAAGACAACCCGATCTTCCCTGGAATCAGCTCACCAAGTATGCCCCCCAAGGGCAAACCGACCATTCTTGGAGATAGTTCCCCAGATATCCCCCCCAAGGTCAACCCGATCTTCTCTGGAAACGGCTCCCCAAGTATGCCCGCGAAAGGCAACCCGACCATCCCTCAAGACAACATACCCAAAGGCAACAGCCCAATCTTCACTGGAGACAACGGCCTAAAGCTCCCTCAAAGTGTTGACCCAAGCTTCCATGAAAGCAACAGCCAAAGCTTCACTGGTGGCAATGACAAAGGCTCATCTCAACGCGGTTTTTCTGCCTCGGCTCAGACCGAGACAAAGGAGGAGCCCTCTGGTCCGGTGTACATTGCTCGCAAGTAGTTGGGATACTTTACATCATGTTGGGGCTGGCAGCAGGGCTGGCAGTAGCCGCACGGGATGCCGACTCACCCATATCCTGCAATACCACTACACATGTAGATCAGATTCTTTCGCATATCTTGTATGGATGCGATGTTAGTGAGACACATTTTGCTCCTGAGCAGTTATGTTTTGGGAGGACCTGGTTGCTCTACCTACGTCAAATACAGTACCTTATAGGGCATTTCCGGTACATAACATGTTTATATCAGTGTTACACAATTAGAAACGAAAACAATATACAACAATAGTGTCACGCAGCGTTCATTAAGTTGTAGAGGCCGTGATATAGAAGATACTCTGCCAGCATCTCTTTCCAAGTTGCCGAGAACAGGAAATCTTTCATCGGGAGATACCTCGAAAACCCTAAAAAGGTCAGACAGTCTACAAAGAGCGGACAAAAAGTATCAACTTCGCGTAGATTTGAATGTCGGGTGTATTATTGTTGTATGACGAGCCCTTACTGCGTAATTAGAGTAGGCAGAATGGCATAAGCCGTGGCAACCGAGCAAATATGCCCAGTCAGCTGCGCAAAGGAAATCGCTCCAAGATGGCGCAGCTGCTGTTGTTGGATCAAGTGTGTGTGTGTAGACCGGATGTGTGGATACACGGGCTGTGAGAGAAAGGTTACGTGGCCTCTGGGCCTAGGCAGGAATTCAGGACGGAAGTGTCTCAGATTATAGGGGTATTTATAGGTGGATTTGGACAGGGCCGTCAGACGAGGAATTCTTCCTCCATCATCACAGTAACACTGCACATCCCATCAATGACAACGTATTTGAACCTCTCTTGCCAATTCCAACAGCTGTAGCTAGAATTGCTCTAGCAACCAAAGTCTCCAAGCGGAAAGCGGTAAATACAGGCATTTGCAAGATGAGTTGGTCGAGTTTTTCCGCGAGCCACGATGTGTTGGCAATATTCCAGTCCTAATAGTAAATTAATTGTACAAAACCAGCTAAGGACAGTAAACCTCATTTGGTCATCCACTTCCCATCGGGAATTCCCCCATGCTCTCCGCGAAGAGCCCCCGCTGATGCAGCCGCTTCATGATAGATGAGGCCAGGCATTGGTTGAGAGGTGGCAAGAATGCGCCGACAAATGGGAGGTTGTGCCGCTATCTCGGGGACACATTGACGCAGAGCAGAGACATAAGCCGCTAATAAAAAAAGAGAATTGTTATATAAATCATGAAGAGTGTACACATCTTCATTTAACGAATAACTGTGATCACCTTGCTTTAAAAAAAAAAGTAATCATGTAGTCATGAAACCGATTGAATCCATCCGTATATTTTGAACGCTTCAACTCACGATTGACGCGGAGTGTGTGTGTGTGTTGGGGAAAAAAATAGCATAAGACGGATCAAGGTTATCCTAAGCAACTTTCGTCTACATGACAGTTTCCGGCATAAAGCTGTACAGCTACGACGAAGTTCTACTTAGTTTCCCTTAACCCGACCGTCAGGCTGGCCATCCTTGCGCAACCCATCATGCTCGGTTGGTTTGTAGTCCCCCCCGGAGCTGCCAGTGTCTCCAGATGAATTCTCCGAATAATTGTTACTACCATCTCCAGTGGTCTTTCCGCCCGCCTTTCCAGCCTCATGAGGATCTACCTTGCCGTGCGCAAATTCTGGAACAGATTAGACGCGACATATGTGAAGAAAGTGCACTGACGTACCTCCAGTGCCGACTCTTTTATCGGGTGTACCGTCTTGCTTCAAGCCATCATGCTCTAGGATCGGGTTAGTCAGCGATATTTCATCTAGCGAATCTCACCTACCAGTGGGCTTGTAGTCTGACATCGTTAAAATTCGGTTGATTCGTCTTGTGGCGTACGTAATGAAGTTGGTAGCTGAATGTTTGAAGTCTAATTAAATCGCATGATTGCAATTCAGAGAAATGTTTGCGGCACATATATTTATAGACAAATTTAATACCATTCAATGTGTGGTCATTTAGAAGTCAATGACGGCTACATCTGTCTTGCATATGTATAGCGCAATATCCGGAGCAAAGCCTCCTAATAATGACCAGTATACGCGGATCGAATGCGGCCGATCTCCATGGGGATCGGCAAGCCCAACACAATTGTCAGGTACTTTGTAACGGGGCCAGTGCAAAACATGCCGCAACTTCAGTGAAGAACTACTGGGGCCGTGTGAATTTTGCTTTTGATGCAACATTCGGGATCAAGATGATCAGCATCGCGCCACAAGCTCCGGATCGGCAGTAGCTGCTGCATCTGACCGTTCACCGCTGCTGCGGGGCCGTTGCTGTCTTCCAAGTGCATCGGACGTCCATGGCGACCGTAATGCATTGTCATATATTCCTAACCAGCTACGAACGGAGCGATGTAGGGTACTTCCTTGACCTGCGAAATTGCATTATACTAAAAGTACATATAAGTATATAAGCTGCTGCTGCTTATGTCACGTTTTCACGCTCAACAGGCCGTCAGGGCAGCAAGTCAGATTTTGCCGTTTGTATATGACACGGATGACGTTTCAATGACGACACCAGATGCTGTTTCCAAGCTTTGGCAATGCTCCTAAACTAAGTCTTGGCCAGGTTGGTGAATTCGTTGCAGCTCGTAAGTCACGCCTTCTTTTGGGGCGGCGAGGGAATGCAGGCTATCATATGCACTGGTATAAGCATCCTTCCGACAGCGTGGCATGTCGCGACGAGATCTTATACTAATTTCTGCGGCGAATGTCGAATAGTACGTATCGCAAGATAGGGATCGGCACCTTCTTTTGTATGTTTGTACGCAAAAGTCATGCATTATTTGTGAAGAGCGTTCCAGTTGTGGTGCATGACTGACGAAATCCTACTGAAGACCGAGAGTGAGAAGTCCAAGTCACCACAGTGGTGGCAACCTAGCCTTGCGAAGCTTCTAGACCGACACTTTGCGAGCAACTGTCGCAGGGCATAGAGAACGGCAGGCTACACGCCATGGCGTTTCGGACCTCGTTTCCGTGCATTTGCAGTCTCTCTTATATCTTATATGCATCATTGGCACTTTTTAATGTAGCTTTGTTCAGCCAGTACGACTTAGCCAGCTTAGACATGAAGAGGTTTAGCGCATGAGCGCTCATCAACTGAACATGACTGCAGCTTATAATTCGGCCCCCATGTACGAGGCTGAGTGACAATCTTTAAAAACAGGACCGATCAATGGCCAAGATTAGTGGTTGGGATTTGCGCAGGTGAGAGCCGACCTGAAACCTATCGTACCTATGATGTCCAATCCAAGCCGCAAGACCCCAGCACGCTATCTCATGTGCGCAGCATTAATTCGTACAGATTTCAAATCATGGATTGGTTTCTAGTGTTGTCAGGGCTTGCAATTTGAAAACTTTTCGGCCATGTTGGAGCACCTCCACACTGCCACTTACTTACTATGGAGGTCGTGGACACAAGACGGCCGTGTAGCACATAATGTCCTGAAACACTGAGTGCTACGTAGCACGGGACAATAGATCAGCAAAGCACAAAGGTCCACCTGGGATGCGAGCCCTGCGCGGTGTCTAAAAGAGAAGACACAAGATAGATTTCGTTTGTAGGAAAAGGTTAATTATACATCCTTCGCATTGATTAGCTACGAGACCTGCTAGCTTCGCGTATGCAGGTGTCCTGCAAGAAGATGGAAAGACAGTGGGTTATACTGAATTTGTATCTTGCCCGAGTCATAAAACCCTGTGGCTTCCAAAGATGGCCGGCAGGATCGAACCCCCTGTCGAAGACGTTATATTAGGCTGCCGCGCTATATTTGATGCTCCAAGTTTTGGTTTGATCTGATATACATGTGCAACTTGGCTGTGCACTACATATATTACACACAGTTTATTAATTGCCGCAGTGGATAACGAATATTTAGCCAACACAATGCTCGAGAGCTATGAATAGTATTTTCATAGCATAAAAGCAGAATAAAGTACATCCGCACACCGGAAGCCCCGGATAGCATCCTTCTCCATTCACCACCTTCTCACTTCCAAATGGCACGCTGACAAGTGGATCACTATAATAGCTCAAGCCTTTAAGCTGCAATAGAATCTATAAGAAGAGAGTAATCTTACTAGTTTCAACGGGGAATAACGTATAGCCCCGCCCATACTTGCAGGGCAGATCTGTGGTACCAAGTCATCGTTCAAAATGCAGAAACGCCATTGAAACTGGGCGAGCATACATTTGCACGTAAGCCCCTTGAATGAAATTCTGAGAGAGGAAGATGACCGCACAAATTTTGTGCAATGCCGTGATCTGAATCGATAGGCAGCTGGTCTGTGAAGATATATAAGCCTAATCTGTCTTTTGCGCCTCCCTTTTATATTAACAAAGTGATAAGCGGACTGCCCAGCACTAGAGTACTAAAGCAGCTAGTCCAAAGCGCTTTTACTTATTCTACTGGTCGTGAAATGCTATGTGCACATGACAATGTCTGAACCTAGTAGATCTAAAGGAAGGAATGGAGGTTTTGCCTCAGCAAACGATCCGTACGCGCTAATGCGCGATTGTAATGCCAGCTCACGGTAAGATCCCGTCCATATCTACCGACATTTGCAGATGTGTTCTAAACCTTGGGTTAGGCTCACGGCCCAGCATTATCTCTGGAAAGAGCTTCTTGGATTTCTTGTTCATCCAGACATTTCATCTCGAGCGGTAGATTTAAAAGTAGCCGACGTCGCCACAGGAAATGGGTATGTGTAATCCAACAAGATGTTTCCCGTATCCGACTTCTCATTCTTTCCAGCATTTGGCTTCACGACCTGGCCCGGAATAGGCCAACTCCTGCTGAGTTTCATGGATTCGATATAAGTTTGAACCAGATCGGCCCCAAATCGTGGTTGCCGGCGAATATGCATTTCCACGCATGGGATCTTTTCGAGGAACCGCCACAGGAGTTTGTGGGTTATTTCGACATCGTGCACGTTCGGCTCATTACAGTCGTCGTCAAAAACAACGACCCGAAGCCCATAATTGCTAACCTGACAAAGCTGCTAAGTACAGAAGATATCCATTGTCCGGCTTGAAGCCTCCTTGCTAACATTTTGTCTCTTATAGAGCCCAATGGTCACCTCCAATGGGACGAAGTTGATACTATTGGCTGTTCCATTAAGACCGTCCCAGGGACTACGGCAAATGACCTAGATACATTGTTCTCACAACTGAAAGGAAACGATTCGTTAGTTTATTTCTCTACCTTTCCTGATCATGTCTTGCCCACTAACCTATCTAGTTGGAAGTACCAGCTTACCGCGGTACTAGATGAGAACGGATTCAAAGACTCCCGCCTCTATACCTACGAGTATGGACTAGAAATGGCGCGACTCTGGAGTGATATGTAAGCCCTCACACACGACAATTTTAAGTGACAGTCTCTGGGTGAGCTAACCTTCATCAGCTACGTTAGCACTTGGAAGGAGTTTGCAGATAATATACTCAAAACGCCGGAGTTGTCGAGTGAATTAGAGACCAAGGCAATGGTAGATACAAGAAATGGAGCAGCAATCATGGTCCCCAAGTTAGTATGGGTTACCACCAAGATTTAAATGACGGACGGTTGCGTTGGGCATCTGTGATGTTTTGAACTGAAATTAGGCCCCAGTGGCCATCCTGGAGACCAAATATATTACCAAATTTAGCAAAAGATGAAGCTCCACACTAATACCGTGAATATTGCACGTTATATAGCTCGTGACAAAATATAACAAAATTCCACGTATGCTGGAACCTCAAGACAATTGATTTGCTATCATTTCTCTTACTGAATATATCTGGCCTATTCAGACTTGTCAAAGAAGGAACTTGAAACCTTTCAACTTGTGGCAATTATTATTTTATTTTTATTTTGCTGCTTGTGGACTTGTATCAATTCGTAAATCTACAGTAGGTTCTAGGGCTTACCTTGCCGCAGGACATTGACCAATAATTCAGTCTCAAATTTATTCATTATTTAAAAATAGAAGAACTGATCTCAATAGTCATGGTTGTATAGATTCGTCTCAGGTCTGGACTGACCCAAGTTGTGGCATATCTTAAAAATGATATTCTACATAAAAAGTGTAGATACTATGATCCATACCACCTTATAGTGCTAAGAAGCCATTGACGAAAGTTATGATCTGCGCGGCTAAAGCCTCAGGCTGACTGACGAAGGGCATGTGCCCGGTCTTGAAGTTGACCACCTCCCAACTGACTTTTGATTTCTCGACCCATATGTCCTGCAGTGATGCCGGGTTGCAATGGTCGTCCTGTGTACGTACGTAGGCCCGTCTGCCATCAAACATGGTGTCTGCCCAGGCTGGAGCCGTGGGCTTAGTTTCAAAGGCTATATATGAGTGGCAGTTCATGAACTTATCGAGCTCTGGGCCAAGGGCTGGGTCGACATCGCTGTACAATATGTCCATTGCGGGCTCGATTATAGCTAAATTTTTCGAGGGCTACAAAAATGATTTAGCTCAATTACGCATGGATATATCGCAGGGGCGGTGTGTGTCACGTACCTTGTTTAACTGGATGAACGGGGGATAGGAGCCACCGACGGCCTCCAGTAGAGTCTCTCCTTCAAGAGTGATATTGCCCGCCACGTATATTAGCCCTACCACGCCAGTGTCGCCATGGCCATTGGCGCTGCGGGTTTGCTTATCGAGACCTTTGGTCGCCGAGCCGGCAACGACGCCACCATATGAGTGTGCCAAGACGATGACGTCTTGCTTTTTTTGGTCTAGCAGAGGAAGAAGGACATTATCACGTAACGAGTTGATGTCTCTCAGACAGGTTGCAGCAGCTGGGTTGGAAGGGTTGCAGCTCGGATAAGGTCCCGGGTGAGTTGTGAAGCCCGCTTTGTGCAGATACGGCAGTAGTTTGTCAAATCCTGCTGGGGTTCCAAATGCGCCTGGAACAAGTACAATCACGGGCAGATGTGGGGATGAGGACATAGTAAGTATTAGAAGCAGAGAGTAATAGAAGAATGGTTTAAAGGTAGCCGCAGAAAGATTCGAACAGACTGAGGAAGAGAGAGAATATGATCAGAGGCATGAAACCAAGATTAAATATTGGCTTATGCACGTCGGTTCAAGGCATAACAACATGTCAGATTTGTTATTCTGAGGTATTTAAAAATTGTAACAAGGATAACCAAGAGCTCGGGCCGAGAGGGTCGCTCAGCTTATTACTCAGCACAGCTGCAGCCTCACTGGCTGGGCGACAGTTCGTATTGAGGCATATATATCAATTTTCCATGCTTGCTGATGTGAGCCTATAACATATATGCGATGGTATAATAGCCGACGCCAACAGTGGTCGACACGGAGCAAACTTAACAAACCCCTCATACTAACCATCCCAGCAACTTGTATTACATGGCGAGATTATAAAACATGTTCATATGCAGTCAGAATTACAATCCACATTGAATCAGCTGCAGTTACGAAACGTCTTACATGGTGGTAATTAAAACTGGTACACTTTTTCATATCGAATCAATAACAATGACCCCGTTACTAGTACTGTTATTTATCAATTAGCCTCCGTCATCTACTTGACAAGTTACAGAGCTGGAATTCACAGTTAACGTTCTCTTCCCCTTCTATTTATCACTTTGTAATCTAATTACTAGTTGGATTGCAGATGGAGTCACTCACAATTTCCGAGGCTGACCTATCCGAAAGCTTTCAGCCTAGCCTTTATGCTTCGTCTACCATTCCATTATTCTTTTCCTTTACATGCGTCATCCTTCGGTTCTGGTGCCGCCGGAATAATAAAGCTGGCTTCTGGCTTGATGACTGGCTAATTTTTGGCGCATTTGTAAATTTATCACCCTTGCTCTGGGGTAACATCCGCTGAAGTTCAATGTAGATCTGTGCTGCTGGTTTGACAGCCGACTTGCTATGGTGTAAGACCACAGATAAATCTTTTTGGTGTCCGTCTAAATATACTCATGCAACTAGGGATACCTCGCGGCCTAGGAAGACACATCCAGACTTTTAGCGACGGTGCAAGGCACTACTGGGCAATTGGTCTTTTTGCCGCCGAGGTGACTTATACTGGGGTGATTGTCTTTGTCAAATTCTCTATTCTCGCACTATACTGGCGAATTTTTGGGAAGAATACCAGCATCAAGTTACCCATCGCCGTATTAGGTGCAGCAGTAGCTATGTGGGGCGTCGCCGTGGTATGTTATATCATCCTCGTCCAAATTAGCTACGGCCAGGACTTATTCTAAGTTAGCTGAAAACAGTTCTTGCTGACCCTCCTGGAATGCATCCCAATTCAAGGTTTCTGGGACAAGAAGATCAAATCGTCATGCGATGTTGACGGACAGAAGTTTCTCTTTTCGATCTCCATCCCTAACATTCTGATAGACTTTACCCTTCTGGCGTTGCCCGCCCCCTACGTGAACAGACTACACGTGTCAAAAGACCAGAAAAAAATCATTCTTTTAATGTTTCTCCTAGGCGGCTTGTATGTGAAATGCCCTCTCAACCGCCTTGAAATTCGGGCCTAACTAAATAGTGTCTGCATCGCTTCTATCATGCGGCTAATTGCGGTGGTCAATCAAAAGAATAATGCAGATGTAACCTGGGACTACATCAATCAGGCAATATGGGCAACAGTCGAAGCTAACTTTGCCATCATCTCTGGTACGCCGAAACTACCCTACAGCGGAAACCAGCCGCGGTGCTAATGCATGAATATTTCAGCCTGTCTACCAACTCTGCGGCCAGTCTGGTTAGCTATTCGACCCAATAGTTTGCTACTATAGTCTGAAATCTTAACCGTATGATATACTTTGTGCGTGGTTTTACGATCAACTAGGGTAGTCGAAGATGCGTTAGTCAGTTGAGGTTAACGATGTAATTAGTTATCTTTTCCGGTATGTATTTTGTGGTTGAATTTGAGCACCCCCAGGGTAGCTACGTGGAGTGAGAATTTTCTTTGACAAGCATGATTTTAGTTCGCCTTAAAAGTGTATTTATAGTTAACGTAGCTCCCCTCAGAATAAGAAGAGATTGCGCCTTCTTTGTGAAGCAAATTAACACTTTAAGATTTTAACTTTATCTTTATCTTTAATTACAAGCAAACTTACGAGTTTTCTATACAGGAAGTCCTGTTAACCGCGTTCCTTATTAAAGCCAAGTTATCTAATTGCCGCTGCCCATGTGTTTATTTCGCTGCAACCTGTTATCGCTGGGCTGGTGACATATGACAGATGCACGCCAATGCCAGATAGTGGGTCCATAAAAATTTAGCGGGCCATTAAGAATGATTCAGAATATATTCTTAAGACTCGGGCCCTATTCTTATCCTTAACCTTAAGTTTAACAATAATTATGCATTAAGCCTTAAAAAATTTATTTATTGTTAGGATGTCTGCTGCCAACCGAGCCTGCGAAACCCTGACATATAGCAGCATCGACATGACATTCCCAGAGTAAAATCTTGAACTTTCAACTTAATGGAAAATGAGTCAACACTAACCACTAAATTCAAAACCCTGCTAGTACCACCATGACCATAGCGCAATAGATAAACTCTCACCTGAGCGAGGCAAACTGGGACATCTGGAGTGCTAGAATAATGACTCAAATGTCATTCTAGGAATCCGTTATTTGCCAGAACGTTGGGAGTTTCTTGGCGTGAATCTTTGCTCTCGCTGTAGTCGATTGTGTTCTCTATGCCATTATTGACAATGTAATTGCAAAGAGTCTTGGGGCTCTTCCCAAGCCCGAGCAGGTAAGCACCCAGACCAGCTACATGAGCAGCAGCCAGTGAAGTACTAGATCCTACAATTACTTTGGACGCTTTTTTTACTCCTAGTCGTTTTACACGGGAATCGAGAGTTTGAATTTCAACCCCCGGGGCGAGAATGTCGACATGCTTTCCGTAGTTTGACCACTTCCATAGCCTATCGTTACGATCGGTCGCCCCAACGATGCAAACACGAGGATCAATAGCTGCAGTAATCCGCTCAGCCTCTATTCCTCTGTTTCCCGCAGGAATCACAACGAAGATGCCGGCATCAGCAAGGCTAGAAGCAGCTTTTTGAAAGGAAATCGAGTTAAAATCACCTTGTGGTAGAAGTACTGTTATACCTTTAGAGCATTTGAGAGTCGGGGCGACGTCAATGATGTATTCCATGGCTTTAATAACTTTCAAACTAGTATTATTAATGAGTAATCATAAAGTGAGCTTTGATTGGATCTTTGCACTTACTGCTCAACCCCACAGTACATATCATTCGTTACCTTGATGCTGTAGATTTTAGTTCTCTTGGCGACGCCATATGTCTTGCCGCCAATAATGCTGGCGAGTTGAGTGCCATGTCCGGAAACGACGTCATTCAAGCCGCGACTAAATGTCTTCAAAAACCTAGCACGATCTCCGAACTCCTTTTTACATATTAGTTAAGGCTCGTCATCATATCAACACAAAATCTGCGCTCACTGGATTCTTTGCATCAATACCAGAATCAATTACAACGACACATGTGTCCCTTCCAGCACTTCCATGATAATGGTATGCTTTTTGGTTAGTCTTGGCATGGGAGAGTCTGGCAAGACCCCACGGTGCTTCATTTTGCCATTTTTCCATATATGATCGTATTTTAATAGTCGATTCAACATCTGAGCTATCATATTCGCCTGCACCAATGGTGGCTGTTGGCTGTCTGCTTTCGAGCTGCTGAGATCTTTTAAAAGAAATCTCGGGAACTTCAAATTCGGGAAACTCGAGTTCGGACAAAGGGGTGAAGATGTTCTCCTGAATCCATTCGACCTTGTCTCCTTTTAGTTATGGATCTTTACCTCATTGATTAGTCAGACAATTCTTAACTTACAAGACCTGACTCTTCGAACATCTTTTTAATTTCTTTGGATATTTTAACCACAATTCCAGCAAAAGTTTTAATAAACTTGAAATTTATCTTGGCTCTGAGTTTAGAGACTAGTTGGTCTTGTTGTTCAACACTAGTGCTATCCTTGAATCCGACAATATATGTTTTCTTTTCTGGGTAGCGCAAATGCTGTGACAATGCCTTATTCTCGCATGCATTCATGCCAAAGATAGTAGGCAGAATGAATAAAATAACAAACATAAAACGCATACTGGGTGTGCTTGTAGAAAACAAAGTTGGTGGGAATGATCAAAGAAATTGGCCGGGCTCCGGTTATCAAATATTTATCTTACAAAAATACAACGCCACAAATTAAGTACTTACGAACTTATAATATAGAGTAGAAACTAGTTGAAATACACGCACCGGGCTAACACAGCGATTCTTTACCTGCATGCGCGGTTCATGGTATTCAGGCCGTTGCTGCGGTGTCATGCTAGTAATCACAGGTAAAGTAAATATGTTGAATAACATAGTCTTGCGTCTGAGTGTGCATAAAATAAAAAATATGGGGTGAAATATGTTATAAGATCCTCATCATATTAAGTATGTGGCTCCATTATTGTGAAGTATGGGGGCTTTGCAGGTTTTTAAATAACCGGCCGAATATTTTAATAATAAGACGGCCGGTATGATACAGGAGGCTTAATGTTCGGAGCTGTGACGATAAAGCTTTGCCCACAAGACTAGCAGTATTTGGCTAGAGGCGTTGATTCCCACACTCCCCCATACGATATCACACACAAAGTCATGGCACATCACGCCTCTTGAAAAATGCAATCTGTCAACATCATCAGCATGAGTAACTCTCGGGGAGGAGTTGACCCGCAATTTCGTTTTTTAGAGCCACTAATCCTACATCCTCTTTTCCATAACCACACACCTAATTTAAGTGCGCCGGCGTGGGATGCTAGATATGCTCCCTGAATTCAGACTGCTGTGGAGATTAGAGTAGCTCCTGCGGAAATTACCGAGGCCTCGTATTAGCTAGAATCGTACGATAGTGGAAGTAGATGGCAGGATCCTGCATAACGTAGGCCTAGGGCCACTAAAACACGAGCCAATGTTCCGGCTGCTGAAGGCCTATATAGGAGGATCATAGTGCTCTTCAAAAGAGGCATAATCATCGTTGTTAGAATTCGTCACTTTTCAGTCTCTTTATTAAATCTATTCAATTAAATTCAACTATTCCTGCCGATTGCCACTATTGCGAATTGCTTCCTTTCACCCATGTAAAGGCACATAACGCAACAGCATCACATCCGGCTCTGGTTGCGATATTGCTGTGAGATCTCTTCACACGAAGCAGCCCTATCCCGAAGCTGTCTTCTAAATGACCAAACAAATTTACTCATGGTTTAGCCCCCAATAAAATAGAATACGGTCGCTGCAGGCCGTGTGTTAGGCTATATGTTGTTGAGCATAGTGAATTATTAGTCATCAAGCAACTTGTTCACCCTTAGGACAATCGCCAACTGTCGAAATCACCCTCACCAGCAGTAAAAGTATATGCACTGCCCTTGTTTTTTCGTCGGAGCAGCCCTTCCATAACTCAGATACACCGGCCAAGAACATCACCTAGAAGTTTGATACAAGCCGGATCAAACATATCTATTAACTCATATCAAGAAAATCGTGTGTCCGCACCATCGATGGAAAGCTAATTTCAACAGCTACGAGGCCCATTTCCCCAGCTTTGTATAAGATTCACTTATTCTTAGATTTCAGAACTGATAATGAGAGTCTCCATTTCTATCTACCTCTACCAGTTCTAACGTTAGCGTCCTGCATCTTAATTACGGCAACCAGTGGTTTACGTGAAACCTTTACCAGATAGTGAAATCTACAATATCCTTCCCAACTGCCGCCTCCCCATGCATAATGCCGTGGATATAGCACTCGCCTAGCAACGTATATTGCAGCGACTTTTCAGCTCTCCTTAGCAGGAATGGGATAGGAGATCCCAGAAAAATAGCCACAGTATCTCCAACCCTACAGTCGAGCGAAACAAGACCAACAAAACCGGCGGAAGTGATGATCAACGCCCTGTTAAGACAGCGAGACCTTATACTAGTGTAGAAAGAATCTGTCGCCGTATCGGAGTGTGTTCTACCCAGAGTCCAGTCTTGAAATCGCCTGGTCCATTCTTCATTCGTCGTCTGTCCGGTGCAACCACCCAATAGCGTCAGAGCCAGGGCTTGTATTTGAACTTCTTGATTGCCGTATGGAGATTCATGTAGGCAGGAGAGCCGTTGCTCCCAATTTAGCACCGAGGCCTTGACTCGGTCCTGCAAAGAGCCGAGTTCGGGTTGTAGCGAGTAGTTCGAACAGAGTCCTGTAGGAATCATGGCTGTCACTTCATCAAACTCGAAGCCTCCAACCACAGCGTGAATGCCGCGGCCGATAGAAGATTTGAGTCTCTCAGGGTGGCTGGCATTTATTTTCTCTAGCGTATCATTGTAAGCAAAGTGCACCCGTCTTGCAGCTTCACCGCCGGCTCTGAATGGCCTGCCGTGTCCGGGAGCGGTTAATGGGGATGAAACACGTCCCAGGTGTCTTGAATTGCCGTCCAGGCACCAGGATGGAAGCAAGAGAGCTTTTGGTAGGCAAGGCAGGAAAGTGTCGATACGGACAAAGCCGTATGTCTGCACCACATGCATAAAGAGACATTGGAAAATAATCTCGTCCGGACTCGTGTAGTCGGGATCTATTTTGAGCTGGTCGTAAGGCGATGACAACGATAGCAGACCAAACAAGGCATCTCTTGGCAGAGACTGCTTGAAAAGGCGAGTAAGGGCTAGCCATTTGGGCAGCGGCGCTCTGTAGACGGCAACACCGCCGGCTCTGAAGCTCAGCCATTTCTTGAGTAATGAATGAAACGGGCAGTCTAGAAACAGAGATTTTATCGACTGGTGGACGCCAGGGTTTTCGGAAACATATTTCTCGTGCCACATAGCGAGTTTAGCAAAGTTATCCATGTTGGCAGCTATTGCTCCAAATGCAGGTCGATCATAGCGGTCACGGTCATTGCGGCAATGCCCAGATAACGAAAATCGTGGTTTTGGCGCCAAAGCAACTAATGGTATCTTGGACAAGAAGGCTTCTTGTACAACCCATCGCCTTCCCCACCATGAATGAGCAAGCAAAGCCCTCAACGAGAGTAGGAAGTCCATCTGCGACGGCGAGTCTGAAAAGACGCTTAAGCTGTGGGCAGCCCTTTCGAGACTGCTTTCAAAGACTTGCCCAAACCCCCGTCGTCTCAGGTTTGAAGTTGGAGTTTTGCACGCTTCGTCTCCATCAATAGTAGTTAATCTTTTGTCCACACTCCTTAAAATCCGGATGAGCTTCTTCTCCGTGAGTTTTCCAATAAATTTCATGGCTCTCAACTCGCCAACTGTTCCCAGTCCCAGCCAGATGATAGTTGCAGAGGCTTGCGCGTATATATCGGCCATGAGACGTATTTGCCACTTCTTCTCCATGGCATCATTCTGGTTAATGCATATGGAGTCTACCCATACCCATTCTGAATCCTTTTTATCGCAGACCTCTAGGAGGAGAGAGTAGAGGTTATGGCTGATCATTGTCCGCAACCCGTTGATATCAATATAGATGTCGCGATTGCCAGCGTGATGGTCATTCCACGTATAAGACACGGCTAGGTACGCGGGCTTGTCTGAAAGAGAAACAGTTTTCAGAGCGCCGCTGAGGTGAGGGTACAGGAGTCGCTTGCGGTGATGCTGTCGTTGTTGTTGCTGCTGCTGCGGCTGCACAGATGGCCGTCTCGTCCTGCTGCCATGGACTTTGAGGAGTCGTATTTCACGTCGCTCGCGGCACAAATAGCTATATTTGGCGCCGAGATTGCCATGGTGAACATCAAAATCGCCTGGGAAAACGCTGACAGATGGCAAGAGCGTAGATAAAGAGCACGGAGAAGCGGTATTGTTCTGGTGCTGGACTCGAGTCATTTCAAGGCGGTAGAGTAATTCGGGCGGCTATCAAGTAATGAGGACACTTCGAGCTAGGACACTGCTGGGTCTTTGCCCATCGTGGTGAAAAAGTTAGGTTAAACCTGCGACATTCGCCCGTCATACTCAAATATATGCGCATTCAGACTACGGAGTGGAAGAGGCAGCCATTGTGGCATTGCTGCGCCAGCCTCTGGTGGAGGTGGAGCAATCTGCAGGCTGACGTGAGGCTGCGGGGATGGACGGGCTCCTGCCCGTCCCGACCCTCAACATAATTGTATTATGCGGGAAAAACTACGATTCTGCGTCGCCGCTTTTAGTCATCCTCGCTCAGGCACTACTCAGGCGCTACTCAGACACTGCTCAGGCGCTACTCAGGCACTGCTCAGGCGAGCTCAGGGAGCCATACTTCGCTCACTGAGCATGCCCTGAGCCAGTTCCACATACGCCTGAGCTTTAGTCGGTTCTTATGCAATCATGAAAAGCAGTTATAAGATGCAAAGATACGTGGATAATTAATTCCTTTATAGCCTTATAAACTAGGCGCGGAAATAGATCCTCAAGTAGCTATAAGAACCGCAAATTCCCCATCCAGGCACTCTCTCTAACTTAGCATGTTTAATTTCCTAAGATAACTTCATAGATCGCTAAGGCGAGCGAATCTCGGAACTTCTATGAACTGTTTAATTAGGTAGCAAAGGATGGTTTACGCCTAGATGCATTTAATGTTGACCTTTCTAGGGCGTACTAATAATTATTATTAAGAAAGAATTTTACAATAAATTTGTAGAGCCAAACGTTATATTATCCGGTTTTAGTTCGAGCAGTTTGCATCAAGTCTGAAGCAGCGCTGACATCTGCCGCGGTCATTTATCAACATGCTGTCCGGTGCCGGGGACAAATTGCTCTCTGCTCTTAGGATTGATATGTTATTAGTAACGGTCTGGCACTGAAAGTGTTTACAAACCGAGGTCCTCCAACATAACCCGAGAGAAAGCAGTTTGTAGATTCTCACAAGTATGGCAGCTTTTATGCGAAAAGAGATCACGCTCGCTCGGTTTACAAAGCCTACACCTCTTCTAATCTTTATTCCCGTAACTATTAGTACTCGGCATCAATTACGAGCTTCCATATGGCTTGAGGCCAGTGTCACATACCACGATCCAGTTGGTGCTATAAGGAAAGGCGGCAGTCTTTTGAGAAAACTTCTGAAGCGGACTGATGATACTCCGAGCGCCGTCGAGCCACTTAAAACATCTTCATGTTTACAATAGAGAACATTGAATACAGTCGATGGCTTCTGACCCTCAGGGCATGAACATTCTCGACCAGCAAATTAAAAAATAGGGGGATTTCAAAGATGCAGTTTGTATTATAGATATTCAAAAGTGCTCAATGTTACCTATTATTTCACATTCATAAAAAGGAAAAAGGCGAGCACGTAAACCTCGCATGACCTCTACTTGTGCACATGTTTATCACTCAAGCCACATCCAGTGGATAACTGGACAGGCACGGGCACTATCTTCTTTGAATGATCAAGGCAGGGGCAGTGATGCTTGTGCCCCTTTTCCTTTTCCTTGCCAGCCTCAACGTTCGGAGGTTGGGCAACCTTGTCCTTGGCTTCAGCTTCAGCTTCCGCATCGGCGCAAATGCAAACAGCAGTAGCAAATGCCCCGCCGACGGTGCTAGGGCCTTGCGGCTGATACCATGGCGGGCAGAAATCCGGAAGAGTCGGAGTAGTTTTGACCTTACCATATGGATTATTGTTCGCAGAGTAATTCGATTCGCCAAACCCATCGAAGCGAATCTTCCACGTCATGGGGAAGGGTACGAATTCATCCCAGGTTGGCGTAAGGTAGGTATCGGCTTCAGGTCTCAGGATGTCATCGGTGAAGATTCTCTTAGCCTCTTCATCCTTCAGAAGCCTTACTTGCTCCTTGATCCACCTCACCCGCATAGGTGCCATGTAGTTGGCGTAACCCTCGGGTGTAGAGTCGAGACGAACCCTCTTGAGTCTCCCCTGTGCATCATGGCCGCGACGGGGATTCTTCATCTGGGCGATGAACTTTATCATGCAAGTCAACGCGAGAGTGGAGAAGCGTCTTGGCGAGAAGACACCATACATGTCGGCAATGCTGAGCTTGGAAGTCAAGAATTGGAACCTAGCCACATCCTCTTCAGCCTCTGCTTCTTTAATGGCTTTTGACTATAAAATCTTGTTAGTCTGGATTTTAGGAGCGGGTTGTCAATCGAATAAGCTTACAAGTTCGAGAATGACCGTCTCCCCCTTCTTTACCTCGACTTTCTTTCCGTTCGCTGTCTGTCTAAACGCATACTCGCCCGTCGCGGTGGCTTTGCGCACGATCGGCAGTCGAACCGTTTCTTGGGCCATCAATTGGACCATCCGTTCAAGATCTTTCGCAGCATTGCTCGAAGTGCTGAAGGCACATCTTTGAACATCGATCCACTTTGGTTCTTCTGACCTAGTGGTAAGAGGTGCAGGATCTGCTGCCTCATAGAGGTCCCTCATGTAGCCGTCCAATGTAGCCGTAAACTGGTGACAATTAGTCTCGTTTGGTTTGCAAGACGAGAAGACACTTGAATCACTTACCGAAACGACCGCGTTGTAGGCAAAGTCAAGACAAACGAGGAGGAGGATAGCAGCGGCCTTTTTTTGGTTCTTCTCATAGTTCAAAACCTTCTTCGCGATGAAGACTCCGAGGTCATGCATGGGATTGGCCTGCTTCTTGCCGAACCAAGCCCTTGTGAAGCTCCATTGGGCAAAGTTCCAGATGGTCCCTTTCTGGGTCAGATCGATCAACTTTTTCATGGAAGTTTTGAAAGCCTGGCGACGCTGCAACCACTTTGTTTCGTCCGCATTGTACGTCAGGAAAATCTGGCAGTTCGTGATGTGCTGATAGATTTCGTTCTCACTGTACATGTCCTTGACATTGGTGGCAACTGTGCACAGCTTGTCATCGAAGCCAAGAAAGGCAGCGACATATCGCGTGACTACGGGAATGGCAAAACTGTCGACAGGGTCAGTCTGGATCTCAGACTACAGTCGAGGCAAGGAAGGGTTGCAAGACTTACTCTCTAGTGACATCAATCTGGTATGTCGAATTTGTCATGGAAATCGACTCTCTCTTGACGATATACCTCATCAACTCGTCGAGATACTTCTTTAAATCCTTCTCAACATTACCAACATGTTTTTCTATCATGTTTGAGATTGCAGGCAGCTCCCTTTCCGGATCTGGGTTCAAAACGGCTTTCACTACTGGCGGCAAGTTTGCCTCATGGAAATACGCTGGGTTGGTGAAGTTCTTGCTCTGTTCTCCCTGCAAGATGATGGAGATGTCGTGGAATTTGTCAATATACCACGGCTTCTGTGGCTTCTGCACCGGGGCCACAACGATGTCGGTCTTTGGCTCCTGTTTGTGTGACTGCTGCTCTGCCGTCTCCCTGAACTGATCGCCGTAGCCTTGAGCCTCTGCATAAATCGCGTTTTGTTTCGCAGTGTAAAACGGGTGGAAGAATCGGATAGTGTCGGACGGGAACCATCCCGGGAAAGCACGTTGGATCAAGCGGTGGAAGACTGAACTCTTGCAGACCTCATTATTTGGTGTGACTTCCTTCATGCCCCAAGAAGTGAGGGAATTGGTGTTCCAGTCAACGGTGTAGAAACGATCCGAGCGGACAAGGGTGATGGCATCCGAGAAGATGGCAGACCAAAGCGCGGAGCTCGACTCGCTCGGGCCGGGGTCCAGCCCCATATATTCATCCGACTCGCAGAAGATGCCAGGATACAGCTCAATTTTGTCGGGATGCTCATAGAGATCTCGGAGCGCGTTCTGGATCTCGGCGTTCTTGGTTACGCTTTCGAACGTCGCATGTCTTGGCAAGCCGAAGAAATCTCTGAAGTCGTTCAACGTGCCGGTTTCCCATTTGCGCGCTTGCAAGATACCCATGATCTCAACTGCCTTGAGACACTTGGGGACATTGCGAGGGCCAAAGTTGGAAATAGGATCGTCCATAGCGGAGGTGAGTTCATCCAGCATCTGGCGATCGTCGAAAAGATTTGTGATGGAGTTTCGCGTGAAATGCTTAGACCTCTTAGGTTTTTCCGGAGCGGCATCGGTATTCTGGGGCGCTTCTGTGCCAGCCACACCATACATGGATATTCCGCTATCCGAATCATCATTCTCGGATGCTGCGCTGCTACCCTTACCGGTCGCGGGCGCTGCTGGCTTGGGTGCATCTGGGATACCAAACGTTACTTCCCATGGCTCGAGATCCTTTTTACCCTTCTTCTTGTCTTCTGCAGCCTTTTGCTTAACTGCCGCCATGGTCTGGAGGAAAACCGGGAGCGGTGTATTGCTTGGGTCCTTGAATCCCAACACTGTCTGCATAAATTCCTCCGTGTACGCCTCGTCCTTGAGGGAGATGGCACAGTGGAAGCGGTACAGCAGATTGAACTCAACGGTAACTTGGTTGCCGATGCCGCGACTCGTCTTCTTCTGGTCAAAGTCGGCGCGAGGATCAAGAGTGAAGTTGGTGTTGAATTGGTGGAAGCCCATCAGTGCTCGCAAGTAGTCGTGGACGGAGACCTGGATGTACATGCCGCAAGTGATGAGGCGAGCGGTATTGAAGAGGTCATCATCTTGCTTGTTCCAAGCGGCCTCCCAGGCAGTCTCGAAATGCTTGCACTTTTTTTCGAAATCTTTACGTTTTTGGGGACATTCATCATCAAGCCTCCGCTTTTTTTCCTCGAGGTGACGCTCGAGAGATTTTGTCAAGTCGATGAGCGTCTGGTTCAGCGCGGACTTTTCGAACGCAGCAATGGCATCGAGAGCCTTTTGTCTTTGTTTCTTCTTCGCCTCGCGCTCTGCTTTCTCTGTGGGAGTTTCTTGTGGCTGCTCTGGAGGCGCCTGCGGTGCTTCTCGAGGTCTTGCTGCTTGGGCTTCTCTCCATACCATCTCATACTCAGCGCAGAGGTCACGGACATTTGCATCAAGTTCATTCTTTTGGCCATATGTATGGCGATCAGGGAGGTGTTCATTGATCAAAGAGACCAGCTTCGTCTTTCCGTACATTGCTGGAACTCTGAAGCGGCCGTTCTCATTGATTCGAAGGAGTTGTCTTGCAACGTAGTTGTGGTATCGGTTGTACATGACCAGCATGATGCAGACACCGGGTGGCTGTCTCAATAGTCGGTCTTCTGCAAATGTATCTGGCTTGAGAAGACCGAGCTTGTACTTGTCATCCCGAACCTTGCGCTGCATCTCCGTGGTGTATCCATAGAGAGGAGACAAGTCAAGATAGGACGAGCTATCGGAGATGTTCTTGTCGTCGTCATTGGTTCTGAAAATATCGTGGATGATGATGGTAGCATGATAGATGAGCATGGAGGAAAGTCCCGACTGGCTCTCCCGACCACCTTGCTCTCTCGCCATCAACTTGTCAAAGAGGTCGGAAGGGTCAGGGAGAGCGCCGAGCGGAGCTGATTTTGACGGCACTGTTTTGGCGTATGGAGCACCCGCCTGACCAAGATGTGGATTAATGGCGCTGTTGAACTTGCCATCCGCAGTTCGGTATTGGAAGGCATCGCCGAGATATGTCAACGGTGCTGATCAAAGTCAGATTAGCTCCGATGGCTGATGGGTTGAGACACGCAAACTTACGGTGTAACATCTTGTCATATTTGGTTTTCACTTGGCCATCGATGAGCTTTTGCCGCTGCACGCTGTAATTGGAAAGACTGCCCGCAATAGTGGCAAGACTTTGTCCCTACGCTCCATGTCAGCAAACAGTCTATCGCGCGTGCCGTCCAGACAGCTCACGTCAAGTCCCGTGCCCTTGATGAGTCCATCGGCGGTCCGCTTCAGTGTCGGCCAATTGCTGGGCTGCAAGACAGCCTTCAAATCTTCCCACAAGCCAACTTTGGGAACAATTGGATTCTGTATGGGCTCTTAGCAGCTGAAGTCGAAAAAATAAGTGCCTCTCTCACTTACCCCGATGAGGTTGTCTCCGTGGAATGCTGCGTATTTCACAGCTTCTTTCTTGTTTCTGATCTGCAGGGTGAGCTGCATCAAATCGTCATCTTGCTTGCTGCAACTCATAGCAGCCTGTGCTGCATGACCGTTCATGATGGAAGGGTTTCAGCTGGTTTCCAATGTTGATGATGATGATGAGGGATGGTGAGAGCAGTAGCACATCGGAGACTGAGGCGAAGCCGAAGACTCAGTATTGCTGCCAGATGAGTGCACTTTAAAAGAGAATATGAGACTTGAGTGTACTACCAGACTTTGCATGAGATAGTGCAATGTGGCCCCTATTATCGTACCCCAGTTCGCGGTAATTAAGCAACGGCAGAAAAACAGTCGTTGGGACGATGATAAAGCTGACCTTTAGCTTGCCGCCCGCTCTGTCCCATCAGCGCCCACTCTCGGACGTGATTGCCATCCCGCGAGGTCTGGAACGCCAAAGTGTATGTGCTTAGCACATTGTTGGCCCAATCCACGATGAAACTTTGAGCTGATGATGCTTACATGCGGCGTGGCCGTCACTCAGTCGTCGCTAGTTCGACATGATGATATTGCCGGATGGACGGCTCGTAAATTCATCAGAATAAACGAAGTAGCAGCGCCTAAGAGTGGGGCCTTACCCGATTAGGGTAAAATAAACCCTTATTGTTTTTCGTCCCGTCCCGGCTGTCAATGGCTCGGGTCTATCACACTCCTAGGTTGGCCACTAGTTATCTTTTATCCACTCAGCTCATTGCCGAGTACGCCATACACGCAGCGCTATTGTTCGCTAATCCCGAGGTCATTGGAAATACACAGAGCTCAAGTGGACGCCACACACGCGAACCTACAACAGTGATGGGGTCTCGGCCTGGCCAATATGCAGAGCCTTACCACAATAGTCGCATGCGGGGTCTGTCTCGTACATCCTTCTTTATACCGAGTACCATAACACCCTTTTGATCATGATGGTCATCGCCATTCCCATCTCAAGCTACCGCTTGTCCTTCAACCCTTGAGTGATCGAGTCAATTCAAGCACTTCTCGTCAGAGAAATCTTCTTTTTTTCCAGTCTCGGGCTTTTCGGTTCTCATTTCATCAAGTCCCCCTTCGCCCGCTTGTCACAATGTCTCCCTTCCTGGCTGTTGGAGAATACGCAAAGGCACCCGCAAACGCGAGCAGGAGTCCTTGTCCCGTCGTCAACGCTCTTGCCAACCATGGTTATCTCGAACGGAGCGGGCGCAAAATCTACGTAGAAGATCTCAACGCCTCCATGAGACACGTCGGCATGAGCCGGCTTCTCGGCTCTGTCTTTGCCGTGCCGACCTATTTCGAGTATCAAAACCCGGCCAAGGCATATATGAAGAAACCTGTCAGCACTTGGCGGAGAATCTGGTCTCTCATCAAGAATCCTTATTCCTTTTTCGACTACTTTGGTTGCTGGAATGCCAGCCAGATCAGCGACGGAAGAAAGTATCTCAATCTTGTGGACCTCGCTTCCCACGGCGCCATTGAGCACGACATCTCTCTATCCCGCCGAGACATTGGTCAAACGCAGGGAAACAATGATCCCCAACATGATCTGATTCATGACATGTTGGACTACTCTTATGACGGCAAGTCCCTCAATATCGACGAGCTTGGCAATTTCATCAAAGCCCGCATCCGGCAACAGCTCGTGGACAATCCAGAACTAGTCTATGGACCGGCTGAGCACCAAGTGAATTGCGGCCAGATCGCGTTAATGATGGGCTGTTTCGGGGATGGAAAGACGATTCCTGTCAGTTACGTCAAGGCTCTCTTCGAGGACGAGAGACTACCAATCAAGGAGGGTTGGAAGAAGAGGTCCTGGTGGACCATGGGGCTTATCGAGTTCTTTGGTGCTGTGAAAAATTTAGTTGCAGCAGTGGGTGTGCAATTTTAGCTCGCCATAGTTTTTCTATTTATAATTCCTTTGTCCGTGGGAAGATGGCACCAGTCTTGCTAGATTAGCCGACAATGTATTTATCTCAAGAATATGCGGTCTTCTTCCCATCTACTCAATCTACGATATCTTGTCCAAGAACTTCAGGAAACTTTCGTGAAGCGGTGTTTCTGGTCATGTGTACCACCTCATGATGAGCTATGTAGGAAACTAGTCACACGAGTTTAACTTGGCTAAGAACAATAGGCTTTGGGAGAAATTGCATGTCCCCGTCGATACTCTCGGCATGTCTAAACTTTAACTGCCGGTGTCGCAGGTTAAAATATACAACAATTGCTGCGCAATTACGGAGTAGAGCATGTTCTTTTTTGCGCCGGGTGTAGCCAGCCACATGGACCGTACTAACCCGGAACTGCTCGTGCAGCCAGCCACACGTCGGTCTCGATGCTCGTGGGGACAGCAGACAACGCTTGAGGAAGCCGAGTCGCAGCCGCTACACTCTCGTGACTCTGCGCATGCAGAAAGCCACAGATTTGTCTTCTGGATATTCTTGGGCTAGAGCCAATGGCAAACGACCGATTAGCAAATATATTGTCGCTAGTACGTCCAGCTCGTTTATGGAGTACGGACTACCGAGTTTCCTTTCTCTCCTCTCTACTCCATACCCGGCTTTCGAATCATACCAGCTGAAATTCCCCAATATGGAAGGGCTAGACCGCCGGCTCCGAAAACTCGGCTCTGCTTAGGTCAACACCAAAAATCGATACATGTCGGGGCTACAATCTCGCTTACAGTGCGGTTCCGAGGCGCCATCCAAAGCTGAAGATTCTGATTTTTAAGGCTTCCTTCGCCCGCGGCCGTTACGTGTCGACCGGAATCCGCTCGTACCTCCTTCATTCTTCTCAAAAGCTCTTTTGTTAGTCGACTCCAATTAATTTATCCGTGTGGCCGTTTCCGGGTTCTTGATTGTCGACTGAAGGTTGCCCTGTTCTGCTCATCTCAAAAACGCTTTTAGCGACGTTAATCTCTTCAAGTCAATTTACTCGCATTGGTATTCCCCTTTTCAGCGTATAATCGCCATGTCTTCTATTTACCCCTACCTCTCCGCCCTCAAAGGCATAGCAATCGCCGGCAGTCTCATCAACGGCGGTACCATGACATCAGGCTACCGCCTGCTACCTGCAGTCTACCCAGCAGTGCAAAAGTCGCCCAAGGATGCCGCAAAGCAGTGGGAGTACTTTTATTGGTCCATGTCTGCCACGGTGCCGTGGGTTGACTTGACCACCATTGTCGTTATCGGCACCCTTGCCTACGCCGAATACAGGGAGAACAGAGCCGGTCTGCCTTGGAGGATCTGGGCTACGGCGGCGGGAATTATGCCCATTGGCTGGGTCTGGGTTAGGAAGGTCATGCTAGTGCCATCGAATCAGTTGCTGGCGATTGCCAATCCAACCCCAGACGAAACAGAGCCCTTGAAGAACAGCCCGCAGAAAACGCTGGGACTCTTACAGCAGTTCAATGCGCAAATGAGCTTCAGGATGATGTTTCCATGGGTAGTTGGTGGGCTTGCTCTGTGGGCATCTTTGGGGTTTTAAAGCAGTACTTAGAGGATAGTCAGACCATTTTTGAGGGGGGGTATGCGCCGTTGCCTTTTTATTGTAAAACTTTTGAATAACTGGGGACTCTTCTGTTAATTATTTCTTATCACAAAATTCAGCAACAGGTGAAGCTCCACACTAATAGCGTGAATATTGCATTTTATATAGCCCGTGACACTTCTTTTGGAGAGTTCGCCGAGGTAGTGGATCAATTTGCCGCCAAGGTTTGCCAGCTTTGCATAAGTACGTTGGAGCAGCTTCAAGCGGCCAGAAAGTCGGGATTAACTATGTTTCTGACTCGTCGTCGAGATTTCCCTAACTTTCAAGTAAAAGGTAGAGACGGGCCAGCCTGTCGAGAAGCTAGTACAAGCTTAGCGAGACCACAACACGTTGCTCGTGGCCAAATTCAAAGGACTCGCCGCAGAAAAGGGGATGAGTACGAGAGAACTTATAAGGAAGAGAGACCGCGGAGCAAGGCGGCGGAAGATCAAAATATGGCATTCCGAGAGCAACTAGATAGATTGGGCTGAAGAGCAATAACGATACGAAGCTCGCTTTCGGTCTCAGCTGACAGCGGAGGACATCAAGAGTGGGAACAGCTAACTTAGATTTCAGGGGTAGGAACTCAAATACGCCACTCTTAATTCCCATTCGATTAGGACTCGCCGGTCGGGAAAGCGATCGTTTGGTGGAAACAAAGTAGTCATGGTTATACAACAAGTTACTCGAAATCTCGTGCTATACAAGTGTGTTTATCCGGGAACCTTTCTGAGTCTTTCATGGTCTACTTTGTCTCTCGTGGCTCAAGTATGGCTCGTAGGGAGAGATTGGGGACTATCGACGTCGTCCAAAAAAATGCCTTCTAATTTTGCTGCAATTGTTTGGTGTTGTAATTCTCAAGGAAATGAATCATGACACGCTTGATAACATCGGATGCGTACGATCTTTCCGGGCTATAGAACGTCTTAGCTTGTGATGTCAGTAATTATTGGCGAAGAGTTTAGTGCCATCCACGATTGACTCAGTAAACCTCAGAAGGGATACTTTCATTTTGCATCCGTGTATTTTCAGACTGCGTGCTCTCTGACAACCCCTGTCGCTGGGTGTAGTCTCACTGTTTATTTTAACATTCAAAATATGCCTATTGGCTTGGGCAAATATGACCCTTTCCAAAGCTCTAATTCCTTCACCTGAATACCTCAGCACCTTGAGCATGAGCTGGGTGGTTGTGAAATACACCGTTATTTATTAATCTATCTATCGCTGAGGCAGGCATCGGCATTAACCCCCCGTTGATATCCCAGCCCAGTCTTTAGCCAACAAAATCAATGTCCAGAGAACCTTCATATTAGCGGCAACACCGCTGTCGCCGATCGAATCTACATTACCAAGGCCAGCAGCAAAGAGAAGAAATCGTTCCGCAGCCCACCGCGACGCCGCGCCAGCTATTGCAAGGATACAAGCCGTGTAATACTTGCAGTCCAATAAAATCCGGAGCGCTTCGACATTATTTGCTACAACAGCCCAACCCAAGGATCTCGCTGCAGCAGGGACATCGTACTTCCATATCACCATTAGAATGGGAAACAGCTTGGTGTATGAAGAGACCAACAGTGCCGTTGATACTGAGTTTGGACGTGCGTGCCGTGGCATAATGCCCAGTGCGTTCAAAGGCGAGTATGGCGAGCATGTGAGGAATCGAATACTTAAATGGAACGCCAGTGTTGAGATTGTGCATAGAATTAGAAAGAAGAGGTATTGTACCACGATAGGCTGCTGGGTCAGGTTCCCCAGGTTGCCTGCACCGGGAAACATAGCCGGGATTGTCTGTTTTTCGATGCGCTCCCATGTCAGGTAGACATCAAAAAGCAGCAATAGGACGCCAAGCCGGATAATAGAAGGCTATTCAATGTAAAGACAAAACGTGATAGTCAGTATATGTTCGACTAGAGTAGATGTACGACGGGTAGTAAATAATGAGCATATTTTAACGGGTCATAGATATACTGCAACGGCAAAGAAAGGTTATACATACGTCAAATCGATCCCCATCTCGCATCAATGTGTTATGGAGAAGATGCCTGTAGACCTATTCGAAATTAGCACGGAGCCCAAGTCAATCGCCAGGGCAAAAGGCATTACTACCTGTGGCTTGATCAAGACCAAGTCTATGAAGACGACAACAAAGTCATACTCGACATACTTGTCACAAAAACGACCACAACTGCGACACACAGTGAGCCGAATATTATGTCCGCTAGACTGATCACCAGCTCCCGAATATTTAGTCCATAGAGTCTTGACCGGGCTTCTGCACTCGATACAGATTGGCATATTGTACGAACGATATTGTGGGTAGTGTGGATCTCTGGTGGTGCGGATCTCTCTGGTGTGGAGGATGAGAGAGATTCAGGATGATGTGCAGCAGACAGAGCGAGAAACTTGTACGCCGCCCATGTGTGCGCTTATATAATGCCACACACAGATACGGGGCTGCGGCCGCAGAGGCGCTTTTGCTGCAGATAGACGCGCTTTCACACGCGTTATTCTCTAGCAATTGCCTATTCAGCGACAGTTTGAGGATTGAAAATACAAAATGTTCCGCGCTTTCGAAAATTTATTCTGATGGAGGTGTGCTCTGGCCACTAGAGGAACAGCGTGTCTCCTAGACCAAATGTATCGTGGACCCATTTTTCTCCACTTTTAGCTCTTTCTCCCTGATGACTTCTGGCAACCCACATAGCCAGCCAACCCTTTGGGGCTGCAATGTCGCAATTCGTTAAGAACTACTCCGTAGGCTACTAGGACTTTAATTATAGTGTAAAATAGGTAGCAGACTAAGTGCCTTCTAATTCTAAGTCTTTGTTGGCTGGAAATCCTAATTGATGCATTTGAAGTTCAGGGCTTACTGGTCAAGCGGAGCCTGTTTCATTGCGCTGAGCGTTTTGCTGTCGATAGTGTTGATAACAATACCTTCGGGTACAATATATCCCCGCGCATGATCATATTTACCTGTCCCTCAGGCTCATTTCAGTTATCATTTTGCCTAAGGCCATCAAAATTCCACGGAATCCTTGCTGCAACTCCCTTCCCATTATGTCCCGGAGTATAACCGCCCCCAAAATCTACAACTGCGTCCCAGCTGTGTGTATTATGACGTCCCAACTACTCCAAATTGGTGCAGTTGATTCGCCATTGCTTCAGCCTGTCCTCAAGAATTGGTTTCCTTCCTATTTCGTGAGCAGCACTAGTAGTATCCATCCAAGTGAGATTTTACTTGGACAGCCTCGAACTGAAATACCAATCTTCGCTGCCGCCAACTCTCCTTCGATCCACCAACCCCGTACCTGGCCTAGGCAGGTCGCAGTCGGCTCCTGATTGGTCGAGGAAATCCAGAGAAAAGATGCCAGCAGCCAACACGGATAATTCATCTTGCAGCTGCCATTATATCATCGCGGCTTTGCAGTGCGGGCGCCTTTCCCTGCATGTGTAGCGAGCAGCGCCAAACGGATTGAAAGCAGACAAAATTGGCCGGCTGGGTCGTTTCATCCGAGACACCACCACGATGCTGGCTCTTCCGACCGTGCTGCTAGGCGCACTGGCAGCCAGGGGGGTCGCTGCCTCGAAGGACCATCTCGACGGGCTGCCGGCATATCATTATAATGCGCCAATCAAGGTGGAATGCATGAATCGCAGCTCGTACGCCTCTCCTCCCTCCGTCCTTCCACATAAACAAACACACATAACCATGGTGAAATTCCATGTGTGCTAACGAAGCTCGGCAGAGAAACCGGCGAGCACATCGAAAACGCCAACCACGAGCTCCAATGGATCCCCTTCCCCGTCTGCAACGAGACCGGCAAACCCCTCGAATTCCACTACGGCTATGAAGGCGAGGTCAACTGCACCCTCGAATTCATCTCCGACCCCTTCTTCCACCTCCTCGAGTTCTACATCCACAGCGATGCCCCCATGTCATGCCGTCTTCCCGCTCGACCCCCCGCGCACGTCGAGATCGTCGGCGAGACACCGCCGCCGCAAGAATATATTCCACTTGTGTTTGCTCTGGCTGGGACTCTACAGATGAGTCACATGCATATCAGCACGCACATGAATGTCTTGCTTCACAGCATGCCTAAGCACCACCTTCGACCTCACGACAGTGGCGTGCTCGATTCGGGAATCGCGTACAGCACTAGTCCACTGAGCCACATGGAAGGAACGCAAACTGCGCGGATTATTCCCGGGGAGCCTCTTCCCTTGAGCTTTTCTGTGCGATGGTTCCCAACGCCTCATCTACCCAAGACGGAGGGCAAGGTCGAGTGGAAGGGTCTCGGAGGCCATATCTACGCCAGTACCGTGTTTTACAGCCTCGTGTCCTTTGGAGCTGGTGCTGCTTGTGCGGGCTTGTATACGTTGGGGGTGGTTCTGCCGAGACGAATGAAGGGCCGCTCTATGGGTGGTGCCACGCCTTTGGGGTACGGCGTAGGGAACGGATGGGGATATTCCAAACGAAAGGATTAGCTAGCTTGGCGGGCGGCTTTGTTGGTTTTGCTCTTTTCATAATTGCGTATCTGGGACATGACAAACTAGGATACCTGGTGTTTTGGCCGACTGTATGACTATGTGGCTTGCTGATGGGCTGGGACGTTGGCTGTATTATGTTATGCTTACGACGGCAGTGACCTTGGTACATTTATGTATTGACATGATACATCTAATGATGCGTCTAATGAAACTTCTAATTATATGCAAACGATTTGTATGGTGGTGAAGCCTTGCGGAGACTTATGGTCGTCCTACTTTGACACAGTACGTACACGGGGCAGTAGCCTCAAGTACATGTCGGCCGCCATAAAGGCCGCTGATCAAACGGTTAGCTTCTTCCACATCTGCACAGAAAAAGCGCCTTTGCCACTTACGAATAACGGCAAAAGGTAGATACGTCCCCCAAAATAGCTGCCCCTTCTGCTTGTCGCTCACAACGTCCGGCCCCATGTGCCAGATATCATAGCAGCACACAGTGGCTCCCATGGATGTCACGCACCCATAAACCAGACCGGCCAACTCGGTTGGCCCAGATGTCGGCTTATATGAAGCCAGCTTGTACGCGAGGTACACCGTCAGCGGTAGCTGGACCAGCCCCTCGACGTACATGAGGGACTCAAACCAGGGCTCGTGCGTGGAGGCAGCATAGTAAGGGTCTCCAGACCGGGTAGTCCACCACGTGCGGAGTGACACGAGTGAGTGGAGGGGAGACGAGGGTGTTTGCCAGAGAAATTTAGGATAAAAGGGGACGAGATCTAGGACTAGGACGTGGCGATTGTTGGTTACTGCGTATTCCGGAGGAGAGGGTAGAATGCCCGCGGGAGCTGGCAAGTGGGGGAGGGTTGGAACATACTGAGCATGCCGAGGAGCTGGACAGCTACTATGGGCAGGTAAAGCTTGTCGCGAAGGTTGGAAGACATGGTACAATGATTTTGGCTTTGTGAGGTCAGTCGTGGAATGGTGATGGTGAGGGAATTGTCAGTTGTGATGTTGGTGGATGTGAGCTGTGTCTCGCCAGGGGTATATTGAAAGCTGGAGTTGATAACTTACTCATTCATTGGTGTTTTGCGCTGATGATGCATTGGTGGTGGGTCGCTCAGACTCAGCCCGCACAGGCCATGAAAGCGAGCGACACTGCCGTAAGGTATTGTCTTGTTGTGTTTTTTATTGGATGCTCAGCGCCCGCAGTACATGGATGTAAAGCAGTCTTTTCACCATTCCATTACACAGGGGGACTTAATCTTATTTTGGGGACTGTACTCCGTAGAAGTGGAGGGGATGCCCAAGGAGCCCACCAACCTCAACAGCGCCGTCTACCTCTCTCCCAACCTCATCTCTCGTCATGAACCCCGTTAATCCCGTGTGCACATCTACAACCATTTTCATTCTCTACATATGACGACCAAGCGACTCGGTTTTCTGTTTCTAGAATAGTTGTTCGTCGCGGACAGGAAAGTACCCGTGGGTTAATTATCCGGCGGGCTACGGAGACGAGGCTGTTAATGGATCGCCATGACGTCGGTGTTAATTATATCGAGCCATCCTTGCATGACTCTATTGAGGTGCCGTCACTGGAACAAGCCATTCTCAAGAACCAGTCAGGAATGGCAAAGGGCCTCATCGCAAAATCCGTTCTGATGCTTCGCAAGCCGCTTGCGAAATCGGACATTTGGACCTGCTTAAGACACTGTTGGGACCGCCAAGTGTAGACGTCAATAGTCCACACTCCCACTCGTAAAAGCCCATTCTTCATACCGCAGCATATCACGGCAGGTTGGATGTATTCAGTTTTCTATTGGATAAAGTTGGATCCAGGTTTCGGGGCTCGATATGCACCAGAACACTTTGCTACTGGTCGGATAGAGGAGAGCTCCCGGTTGGAAACAGCATAAAACGTGCCAAGATCTATGGCTTCGAGCCGCCGACAGGTGATAGCACAAGCCTGCCCGGTAAAGACTATGAACTCATCGTTCGCAACATGGCGGTTCATGACCAGAACATGATCATTCGAACCAGACTTACGCGCCAGAAACTATTACCGGTACAATGAACACAGAGGGCGAACCGTCAACAGTTTACAGCAATCGCATGCAATCTACTAGACGCGCTAGATCTGCGGCTGACACAAGATGATGTCGACCTCAATGTTGATGTCTCGAGCTTCGTTCATCGGCGTCCATGGTGCTGCTACCAACTGCACCTAGCGGAACCGCTATCCCACGCCGCCGCGTACGGAGATGTCGCCATACTGACACGGATTCTTGCAGACCCTCGGGTTATGTGAGTGAAAGGAACTGGCTTTGGCGCAAAGTCTTGCATTATGCATTATGCTGATGTCGGCGTATTGTATGGCCGTACTGTTGACGAACATATGTTCCACTTCTTGCCCGACCAGCCTGGCGTGTCCACCGCAGCGGAGGACTTTCATGGTTTCAATGTGCTACTCTTTACGAGTGCTCAGTCTTTGGATGAACGAGATGACCCACGAATTAGCAACCTTGGCAGGGCTCCCACCAGAATGTTGTCCAAGAGGGGTGTCCCCATTGATGGAAGGTTCACCCATAGGAACACTGTTCTACGTTTCGATCAGAAACTCACACGAAGACTTGCGAACTGCCTTGTATTCGTTAGATCCCGAGGCCCATCCACGCACAGTTCCCTTGTCTGAAGGTTACCCCCACACACACCCATGGTGTCGAGGACATCATGGCTCCTCTTGATCACTGTCTGTTAACCGCTACTCGAAAAGGCTTAGAGAAGGAACGAATTCGAGTTGTCAATGCACTACTCAATGCTGCACGCAACCTTGAGGACTACAACTACGACAGAGAACTAATCATAGCACCATTCCGGGAAAGCAAATCCGGCGTGTCTCTTTCGTGCACAGCGCTCGGCTACGCCACTTTTCTAGCCTAAAGTGAAGCATGTATGCGCATTCTTTCCGCTGCCAAAGTTAGTTCGGTTGATTTGGTGTTCCGATCTCGATCGACGAGTAACAACTCAGTATTCCGGGGGGCTCTGCCTAGCACCGACGACGTACGCGGATGTATTCCAGATGATGAGCTTGACGAGGCGGTCGTGTCCAAAGTGAAGCCGCCGCTATAAAATCGAGTCCCTTTCAATGATGAGCTGAAGATAGAGCTAAACCCTCTGTTTGCGGCGTGCGGCGCGCGTCGCTGCTGTTGGCGGGCAATTTAAACTGCTTGACTTCCTGTCGGGTTACTCTTCTGCCGACAACTGCCAAGCCGGGGCGTCTACATACGAGCCCATTCGCTTCGCAAAACGACATAGGACCAGGTTCTTGAGGCATATGGATCAGATATAGGAGAAACTTGGCGGCTTCCTGGATAACGAGAGAGTTCCCTCACCATGGGGATGAACTCGAGAGAGATGTGCGGTAGCGAGAAAATACTCCACAAAGCACGGGATCCATGCGAAGCCATATATAGGCAGTAGGTGCGGCATCCATTTTGAAGAATATCGCGCGTTTGACGGGGGACGAAATGGAGATGGCTTTGGTTTCTTTTCGAGGATGTTTTGCAACATCTCGCTCGTGCGCGGAAGTTGGCAAAGAGACCCGGGATGGTGTCTACATGGAGACTGGATACTCCGCGTACTGTCAGGGAAAACGCAAATCGAGTTGTCTGTTTCGTTTGTATCCTTTGAGCTAGTTAGTGCATAACTTGCCAACCAAGGGATGTTACTGAGAAAAACTCATGTCTGTCACTGCAATGCCAATGTCTTTGCCGATGCTAATGCCAATGCCAAGAAAGAAGTACTATACCCATTTAGGCCGTAGCCGAGGAGGCAACATCATCATCGTGGAGACGGCGCGGAGATCACCCATAGTTTAGTTGCTGCAATGCTACGACGGAGCAACCCAGGGGTACCCCCGTATAGCGCCCTTGTTTGTGCCTCCTGCTTAACAATAGGTTTGTTACCGAGTGCTCCGTGCAGACATATATTCTAAAAATGGGGTCATTTAGTTACAGCTTGCCCGTTGTAAATTGCGCCAAGGTCAGCGCTAACTAAACAAGTCCCCCAGTTTGGCTACTCCGTAGTTAGTTGCACTGACGGTAAATTTCGCACTCAGTCAGCACCGCCAACATTGCTTCTTTTTCTTCATCTTTCTTTCTCTCATGCGCGGGGTTATTTGACAACCGGCGCTGCCTCTCGTTCATTCTCATTGCGTCCTTGTTTCTTGTTCCTCTGCTCATTGATCTGATCTTCCATATCCCCCCCCTCCAAGTCAGCCGCATGCGGTTATCTTTCCAGCCATGAAATCCATTCTCTCGCTTTGCGCCACTAGCCTGGCGATCGTTTCTCTGGCGGGACGAGGAGCCGCGGCGGCCAAGTCTCAGTTCTCTCTCGAGTCCAATGGTTAGTTAGTTGGTTGGTTGTTGGTTACAGCAACGCGACACAAAATTATTCCACCGCCAACATTTCAGTCAATTCTACGGCCTCTGCACACTCACCATTACCAGTCAGTTATAACTAACTCGTTCCTCATTGCGTTTTACCTGCAGACGACATCAAGAAGACAACAAGCTCCCTGGCACACGATGTCCTCCAGTTCTACCAGGGCAACCAAACGGGCCACACGCCAGGGCTGCTCGCGGAGGGTGTCTCGCGAGCTGTCGACTACTTTTGGTACGAATCGGGAGCCATGTGGGGGATCCTGCTCGACTACTGGTCCTACACGGGGGATTCTACCTACAACGACCTAATTACGCAGGGCTTATTGTGGCAGGCGGGCGACAAGAATGACTTCCTGCCCCAAAACGTCACGGCAAAGGTGGGGAATGACGACCAGGGCTTTTGGGCTATGGCCGCGATGATTGCCGCAGAGAGAGGGTTCCCGAATCCGCCCGCTGGGAAGGTCTCGTGGGTGAAGCTAGTTGAGAATGTGGTGAACGAGATGGCTCTTCGGTACGATGGCGCGACTTGCGGAGGGGGACTGAGGTGGCAAATCTTCCAGTTTAGCAATGGCTATCAATACAAGAACAGTAAGTTTGAGTACTGCTTTTTTGCCTGGTCTGACTGAGGCGGGCGAGGCGGGCGAGGCTGGAAGGGCTTGTTTTCTTTTCCTTCCTGCGATGTATCGGGGGAGCAGTTTGCTGATTTCATCCACCCCTGGTTTAGGCATCTCCAACGGCATGTTCTTCACCCTGGCTGCCCGAATGGCTCGATTCACAGGCAATTCCACCTACGCGGACCTGGCGGACAAGACGTGGACCTGGATGGAAAAAGTCGGTCTCTTGGACCCAGAAACGTATAGTATATACGACGGAGCCCAGACGGCAGACAACTGCACGAAACCAGCCAAGTTTGAGTTTTCGAATGTGAACGCCCTGTTTGCCATGGGCTCAGCATACATGTACAACCATGTTCGTCACCTCCTCTCCCCCCTGCTCCCTGTTCCCTGTTCCTGTTCCTTAGAGATCAAGCCATCTTTTACTAACTTTCCGGTGTGCGTCTACAGACAAACGGCGGCTCTGAATGGCAAGCGCGCCTCACGAACCTCACAGCCCACGGCCTCAAGCAATTCTTCCCCAAGGGCGTCGCCGTAGAAACATCTTGCGAGGGTGCGAAGACGTGCACCCCCGACATGCTGCTCATGAAGGGGTTCACGCATCAGTGGTACAGTAACGCGATGCAGGTTGCGCCGTTCCTCGTGGACAGGGTATACCCCGTGCTGAAGTCGTCCGCGGAGGCGGCTGTCGCGCAGTGCACGGGTAGCGAGCGCCAGGGCCAGGGCGGCAGACAGTGTGGCTTTTCATGGGCCAACGGCACATATGACGGCATGGGCGGCAGGGCAGAGACTGAGATGAGCGTTTTGGCCGCCGCTCAGGGGTTGTTGGTGAAGGGCGCGAAGGGCCCGTTGACGGCGAAGACTGCGGATGATACCCCTGGGAACGGAAACGGGACTGGCAATGCGAACGGGACGGAGAAGGGACAGGGCAAGAGCGGAGGTGATTCTGCCGGTGGGCGAGTCGAAATGAGTATAGGAGTTGGAGTCTTGTCGGCTGCGGTGGTACTGCTGTCGACTTGCATGTAAAGTAAGTAGTAGAGAGCCGGAGCGCATGCCATGGCATGGCCTCGAGGACAATCCGACGCCATTGGCTTGCCGCAAACGTACTGTACAGTAACAAAAATTGACTGATCTCAACGCCACGTGAAACGTCGAAGCTCCTCCTCCCGCGGATAAGTAAGTATGCCCAATATGGGCAGTGTTGTGGTGAACGAAGGGATGCCTGTCCCGGGATCAAGAGCAGACAGCTGCGTGCATCGTAACGCAGTAGATTCCCCTTGGCACTCCATCTCGAAAGGCAAACGTCCCTGTTTGGAAGACTCGACAGCAGCACCCAAGCTTCTGAGCTTCTGTAAGTGCTGCATTTGTGCTGCGGTCAGTAATGGACTGGTGATGACAGTGCAACTGAGGCCACACAGCTACTGGCGCTAGCATATCGCCATTTGTGCGCACACTGCACTTAGAGAAGCAAACTTCAGTACGATATACAGAGTCCCCATGCGTTCTTGTCTACGAACGTCAGATAATGTAACATGTTCGTCTTTGTGGGACTTCTTGTCTAGCTGCGTGATAGCGCAGGTCTTTGTCTTCGCTAATTAACTTGGTTAAGTAACCTCTCTCAGTATACGGTGCCAGCGCGCGTGGCGACACAGGCCTTATAAATAGATGTAACTTGCACTGGCGGATCTTTCCAGTCTATTGAGGGCACACCTTCCCATTCATTATCCCACACTTAGTTCACCTCCCTTAGAACTGTATTATATTAGTTAAACGCTATTAATTGATGACACATAATAGAAAGAAGCGTTGAGATGCTATGTAACGGGGCTAGGTACGAGCTCTGTGATTAATGGGGTCTGGTCAAGCAGGCTGGGCTAGGAGACGAGTGCAAGCTGACGGTGCGAAGCCGTAGTGAGCGAAAGTTGTAAACTAATTTTAGTAATGTTTTAAATTCTTGGGTTGTCCCTCATGGACTTATTTGATGATGGTACAAACACATTAAATACCGGCTGTACCCTGCCGGAGAACATTGACCAACAATACCGAGTTACAGTAACAGCAGCAGTAACGGACACGCGGATGTGCGTCGTGTGGCGGCGTGCGAGTCACACCGTGGCGTCAGTCTAATTCTACTAATAATAATAAGTATTAGTTTTACTTGGAGTACTGTAAAAAAAGGACATCTAGTTTTCAGAGAATTTTTCGCCTCACCGGTGTTCTTACTAGTTGTCAATGCACTCCGTACCCCGTTGGTGGCCCTGCTTAACGTGCTGCAGCGACCCCTCCTTCCTCTGCCTCATAGAAGTCCCATCGATATACATACCTTTGCGCCATGATGAATAACCACGAGTTTCTCGGGGCTCGAACCGGTCTTGCGCTTCAAGATTTTAAGTCACTTGAACCAGTGCTCTTTGATTTCAACAAACATCTCACACTGCCGAACCTTCATCCGTGGCTACACGCTGAGCGAGAAAGACAAGAGCCTATGGACCATCCCCCGCACGAACAGGGTTGCCCTTGGGCTGATCCGGCGGTCTGCATTTCTGAACGTTACTCGATGGTTCACTCACCTCGAGGTGGCCTGTTCCGAGATGCATGGTAGAGCTGGAGCTCGTCAGAATGGGGCAAATGCGCAAACCGAAAGTCGCTATGGTATTCAGCTTCAGGATACGGAGAATGGGGCCGTCACTCAGTTTCCGCCCGGGCCGAAACGCCGTCACCCATGGGCCGGACAATTCTCTGGGCTGTGAACCAAAAAGCAATTGATATAATTGCCCCCAGGCACACAGCAGTGGAAATAAAGCATCACGCCTCTGTCACGGTTATCGATGGCCCTAATGAGCCCCGCGACGAGACTCGACCCAAACATCCAAACAAAAACACCCAGCAGTAGGGACCAAAGCTGTAACATTTGCTGACAAGATTTACATGGACCAAGCCGATGTTGCTCTCCTTACACAAGGTGAAGCAACCACCATCATGGCGTGGGGTAACGCGCTCATCAGGCATATTACCAAAGCCAATGATGGAAATTGTGACTGATGTACGGAGTAATCGTTGAGCGTTATCTCGAAGGTCATGCGGCAAAAACAGACAAGAAAGTTCACTGGTTAGCAGCTCACGGCAGCGAGCTTGTTCAAGCCGAACCTTGGGAATTCGACTATATTCTTACGAAAAGACACTTTGGACAAGGACGATAACTTTGAGCGATTCCTTCATCCTATCGCCGCAACGACGATAAATGCAATGCTGGACTCGAATTCGGCAACGCTGGCTGAGGGAGGTTTAATCCCATTGGAGAGGAAAGGCTGCTTCCGCGTGGATAGGCCTGTTAAAAAAGGGCCCCGATGGCAAAGTTGTCTTGTTCAAGATACCTAGTGGCAGCACAAAAGGATAATGTCCAGCACCGGTGAAACTGCTATTCGTCTTTTACTACAGCTAGAACATATCGAAATCGGGCAGACGTTGAGCAGGCGGTTGGCCTCCAAATCGTCGTCACCCCGTAGCAAAAGCGAAGCTAGCGACCGTAATCCTCCAACACTACCGAGTAACTCTTGGTTCATTGACCTCCAAAAACGGACATCAAAGCCTCCGTTTTTAGAGGAGCACACCGCCGGCCAGGCCAGGAAGCCAGTCAGATATTCTTTGATGTGTAAGGTGCGCACCTGCAACACCCACACGCCGGGTCGCGTAGGCCCTTCTGCCAGGTGCTAAATCCCATCAGTTCCAAGGGAGTCTTGTAGTTACATGTTTCCAAAGTACCTGCCGGCCAGGTCTGTTAATATCGTTCTAGACGCTCTATATGAATGTCATCTGCGCAAAATTCAAGAGACCCATATCGTAGTATAAGTACGAACATAGATTCAATAACACGCAGCAAGACCATTGGATGTACAAGTCAGCCTCTCGCACGAGGAGCTTGTGTCTTGCTTGGTCCATGGCCTTCTACGAGCCCGACTAACTAATTTGCCGTAGTCGTCTTTTACCCAGTTTCAGCTTCGATTATACAGCAAAGAGGAATGTTACAATCATTCCAGCTGGTAGTGCATTGAACCTCGGCGGATCAATACAACGCACACTTTGGTGCTTTCACTCCATCGCAGGATGGACATGCACCTACAACCACGAGTAGTTAGTGTTGTCGGCCCGACGCAGAACCACGCAACCACCAACCAACTAGTTATATCCTGCTCGGCTTGAATACATCTCGTCCTAGAGTAGATATTTCCTCAAAACACTTATCCAACCTCCCCCATCGTCCGTAGTGACACCACCCACACTGTCTCTTATCGCCGATGCCGCAACTACCACATCTGACCCGCTACTTAATAGGTGGGTGGTATTGTTGCACCCAGTAGCTGTGCATGTGGACGCCATTGTTAATCGGGCATAATCTACGTATACCGCGAAGCATATACACTTTGGGGATTCGCCAATTCCAGTGCCTCAAGCGGGACGATGCATCCCATCGAAACGCATTCCCTTTACTCAACGAGAAAAATACCGAAATGGTGTGGGTCCCAGCATAGTCTAGGGACTCCTACCAGCCGTCAGTGGCAAACGTGTCCCAAGGGGTCATGGATTCTCTACGTGCCAACGTACTCCAAGTCGGCGAAATGGTGGCAATCACATGCAATCACGTCTCATGCCCATATATGCTCGCATGTCAAATTCACATGCACATCACGTCCTCTGAATGAGCAAATCAAATGTTTCCAATTGCTTCCTATTCCACAATGCGGTACACAGCGTCTGCCTGTTTGTCCCCGATACCCAAAATAATATAATCCCGGCCAGTCCGCATCCCAAAAAAAAAAATCGTAATATGTGTTACGCTTCAATGCGTGTCGTACCGTAATGTTGTATGTACAAAAACCAAGTGCTGTGGGAACAACAATTTCCTATCTCACATGGAGGCAACTCGAGAATCCGGACGGTCCGTCACTTCTCCACCGAATGTTGTAACCAAGAGACGTGATCACAACGTGGTCAAGATCCAAAAGCCACAGATTTTCCGTGGCTATAAATTCTGTCGCTCATCCAACATTCGTCGCTGGCCTCCGCCTTCAAATCGCTGTGTGCAAGTTTGTGTGTCCGTCTCATCTTCGCTTGTACCACGCCCACTAGAAATGGTGTTCCCTTGCCATGCCTTAAAATGATAAAATAAAGTGTCAACGCCATCCTGGTATCTAGGAAGAATAATGCCTATGTGCAAAAGCCCACTCGTATGAAGCATGGACCGTGTAGTGTTTGAGAAGTGAAAGTGATTTCATGTACTTCATCACATTTGTGTCGTCTAAGGGGTTATCCAAGAAAAGAAAATGTGACACAGGAGACATCCCGTCACAGGATGCAAAATGCAAAGGTGAAACCCCTTCGGCGCCAAGGCATATCAGCGGGTGTCCTAACCGACGTCGGGGTCAGGATTGGTGGCCCGCAGAACCTTGGGTTGTTGGATTCTTCTGGAGTAGTCGTGATCGTCACGGAGGGTGCCAATACTCTCTCGACTGCCATTGCGGGCATACAAGCTTTGTTGAAAGGGGTTCATGCGTGGATCAACCGGGAGAGTACTGCTTCGGTTGCCGGTGGACCCTGGGGAGCCCGGAGCCCGCGACATTTCAGCACGACCAGACCCCATCATACCAGACGAACTGCCGCGAATGCTCGGATCATCTTGATAGTCCTCTTGTTGCTGTTGCTTCTTGCGGCGGAAGTAGCAGAACATAATAAAAGCTGCCAAGGCTAGGACGCCACCCACAACACCAACAACGATTCCAACGATTGCACCAGTTTTCAGTCCACTTTCCTGAACAGTGATGCCTTGGTTGTCGCCTGAAGCATGGCCAGTTACGGTGGGAATAATTGTCACTGTCTTGACCGTACCGTCGGCGGTAACCGTTTCGATGGACGTAGTGGCCGGCTTGGGCGTTTTCGTTTTCGTCGTGGTTGCTGTTGTCTCTGTCTCTGTCTCTGCCTGCGATGTGGTTGACTAAAGGGAAGTTCAAGTTAGTGAGTAATAATCGCAGTGTGATGATTGTGGCGCAGGACACGAAGGGCATATGAAGATCATATGAATTGCTGTGCAGTGAAGTAGAACAGGGCTTGCAAACACTGTTGAAAGGGGGAAGCATTGTACCATGGGCACAGAGGTTCTTGAGGGATCAAATGCAGAGATCGAGGGGCTTATCAAGGTCGAGCCTACAGTGTAACTGCTGCTTGTACTGCTACTGCTACTACTGCTCGTCGGAATCGAGGAGCTAGACGTAGAGATAGAAGAAGATGTGGCCTGCACCGTCTCAGTCACTGACGCCATGTCGCCATATCTTAGTATGCAGAGTTAAAACTCCGACAAATGTGCATATTGCCTTGCCAAAAAAGACGAGTCCATGTCAAAAGGCTTGCATGTAAATGAATGAAGCAAAAGACCAATAAACAAAAACGACAACATAGGCAGCACACGGAAATCCATTGCCATTTCCCCCAGCGGCAGGTTCGCATATCCAGACTAATCACATAACGAAGGACAAGCAAGGCGGATGAAAGAGGGTGGCGGAATTGCAAGAAAAACGACGAAAACGCAACGTGGCGGCAAACATGCCAGGCAAGTCAAGGCTGAGGGAAACTTACAGGGATGCTTGATGGGACGCTTGACGGGGGAGTACTTCCGCCTTTAGTGCCAGACGGCAAAGCACCGTCAAGGACAATATAGGCATATAAACCAGGGCCGCCGCACTTCTCTTGAGGATAGCCAGGACAGTTTGAATTGCATCTGGATGTGCTGACTTGAGTGGACCCGTCAGGAGTGAAGCTGGAACACCAGCAGCTGTTGGATTGTGTGATGGCATACGCAAAACCACCGGGTGCGCAGAAGTCATGACAGAGGCCATTGGTCTGGTACATGCTGACGTCTGATGACATACTATCGTTAGTTGGAGCGCATTACAGCGTAAAAACACGCAGGGGCTTCAGATGAACATACTCCTGTCCGACGATGCAGTATTGAAGCTTGCACAAATTTTGGCATCGAACGCGTTGGCAAGGCCTGTCCAAATGCTAGCTATAGCCATGAGACTGCTCAGGCCTTGGCCAGTCATCAAGCAAGACGGTGACATGGCGAATGTCATGATGGTGACGACAAGAGCGAGAATGAGACCTTTAGTTCAGAGATGTGAGCAATTCATGTTGACTTTGAGTTAACGGTCCCACGTAGGGCTAGAGTTGTTGATGTTTTCTTTACCTTTTGAAGATTGCACGACTTCACAATGAGGGAATAGGTGATGGTGGGAGTTCACCACATAGTACACAAAAGCTTGAAACGAAGTTCCGTTTAGCAGTTCGCGGCCATTACCAGGCCAAACGAGCTCGGGTACCGGCGACGTTCTTGTTTTCGAATCAACTATGCGCACCAAAAGGGACCAACAACAGCGGGTGTTGGTGTAACTTCCACCCGTCCAGTCGATCGCTGGAAGACAGGAAGTTCGGGCAGTGCTGTGGTTTGGTGCGGGATCGGATGGACAATGGGGTCGTCCAAGATTCGTATCGTAGATTCGACAATAGTGATCTGAGATCCGAGAATAAATCGACGACAAGAGAATGTGAAATGGAAAACTGATGCCAAGCGAGAGGCGTATTACGGAGACAGGAGAAGGAGAGCGAGTGTATGGTGGAGACTGGATGGCCGAGCGAAGGAGATACCCAGAGCGGTGCAAGCTTGGAACGCGGTTCACAAGAGGTCACGAGCTGCACGAGGAGCTGTTTCTTTGTCAGAGGTATTCGCTTTTCTCCGAGTCTTGAGTGTCGTCGGCGAAATAGTTGTGCCTGTACGGGCGCGGTTTGTGTATAAGGCTGCGCAGGTTGTCCAGTCACGGAGACTGGAATGTTGCTAAGTCCGCAAACAGTCGAACCACAACAATCGCCGGCGTTGACGACTGGGACACGGTAATTAAAAGCCGACGACGACTACAATCCAAGCTCCAAGTCAATTTTTCGCAATTGAAGCAATAGCCAAGAGACGCAACCTGTTGATAGGAAAGGAAGAAGGAGGGAAAACGAGAGAATTGTGGTTAGGTTAGGTTCGAAGAGGAGGTGCAAGTGGAGAGCGGAAGGAAGGACTCGACTTGGCGTGGTGGACGGACCAAAAAAAAAAAAGATTCACATACACACACACACACACACGGCAGACACCACAGCAGCACATTGAACAAGTAGAGAGGCTGGTGGGCGGGTAGAAAAGGAGCGAGGCAAGGTTCTAGCAGATGGTAGATACTAGCACGGGCATTTGGGTGCGCGATCGGGTTGTCGAAGGCGGCGATTGGCATCTTGAGGGGTGTGTGAGGTACCCACGGGAATACGGAGTACAATATGCACAATGTGTGTGCAAGGGCCCCATAGCGGATAAATTCATTGCTACCTACGGAGTACACAGATGGGGGTCGCCAGAGGGAAAAGTAACGACCATTTGCACAAGCATTGGACGCACCGGGGACTGGCGCTGGGTGATGGCCATTTATCATGGGAATCATGAGCGGCTTGGACAGGGGGGGGTGACATGGGAGGCGTGACGAGACGACCACACGGGTGGACAGTCATCGGTTGAGTGGTTGAGTCTGCGCAGCTGCTCCGCAGACTCTTTGGCTATAGCAACTCCTGCAACCACGGAAGGTAGCCACTCCGGACCAAAGCGGAAAGTGGAGAGGCGAGCCAGGGTGGTGATTCACTGAGGACGACAGAAGAGTGGGCAATGCAGCGGCGCCGGCGTCTCGATCGGTGATGCTGCTACTGGTCTCTGCAGCAGTTGGTCGTACCGCTTTACGCGAGAGGCATTGAGAACAGATGAGGCAGCGTGCATCGTCTCATGCCAGATTCAAGTTTGGGAAGGGAACTAAAAGAAGATGCAAAGAAGAAAGGGTCCTCGGAATTGCAGGATTGTCTCGCGAGCGGCGTGGCATCTGCCAGTACGAGAGTCGACGGACAAACCCAAGTGTTTCTTGAGAGTGCAACTTCGTGTTCAGAGGTGGCTTGTAATACGATGCTCGTAAAATCTTCACAACAAAGCGTATGCCGCCTCGCTCCTGTTCAAGACTAACCACTAGCCAGAAGAAGACAGGGTCAAGCTATCAAGTACTCCGTACTCGGTACTCCGTAGTTTTGTGAATTATAATCCGAGCATAGCAATACAATACTCCATAGCCTGAAAATAGCAATGAGGCTTGTTGAGACACTAGAGACACGGAGCAGAATTAGGTGTCGAATAGTTACACACGTACATAGTTGGTTGCCTTCAGATGGTTTCCGTGGTCCAATGTTACATCTCTTCGAGTGTGCAAAGGCTTCTTCGGGCCCATGGGCCCACAACATAGAGCTTCGGTGATGCTTGTTAACGAGTAGTTTTGTCAATTTAGGCAGGTTGCTCTGCTTCAGATGAAAAGCTGCCAGCATTATTACCTGCTTGAGCCCTTGCTGTCAGGTCAAATGCTGCTGCTATCAGCAGCACAGAGTTGTCGGACTGCCTGCGGAGCACTCCGTACCGTCTCCTTTCTTTTCAGCTGCCAAATTGCCGGTCGGACAGCCATGGAGAGAACTGCCACCCACCATTCTTTTTCCATGGCCACATTCCGGAACGCCGGATACCAAATTCGGGGCCAGCGCTAATTAACACGATGGGGCCGACATGGAATATCTTGGATGTTGTCCACTAACTAACCCATGCAGGAGGACGTGGTGGTCCGCTCGTTCTTGGAATCGCGCTGGTGGCCGGCGCCATTGATCGCGTAGGATGTCGCGGACCCCTGGCCGCCCTTGATCCTGCTGTTGCCTACCAATTGCCACCCTGCATTCTGCCGGTGTCTTTTGCCCTTGAACCTGGCAACCTGGCTTATTCTACCGGTATTCTATGGAGGTCAACAAATAATATATGGAGAGTGGAGGGAATGGCGTCACCGGCACGCGGCAAGCAGAAGGAACGCTTGGGCAGGGCGAAGCATCTTGCCATTTACCAGCAGAAACAAAATAAAATATAAATAAAATGCACGGCCCATGGGCATATCCGCGACGGCAGAAATTGTCTGGCAGGTCGGCATCCACAATGGTTTGCTACACAAGACATTTCCCGCAACAGAGTGCACAAACAGCAGCTGAAAGTGGCTCTGAATTTGCGAGGGCAGAGTGCTCCGTACGGCGTATTGTATTGTACTAGTAGCTACATCTTGTCGCAGCAAATTCTAGCCACTGGTTGAACCACGGTAGGCCAATGTGTCGCAAAAAATGCAAATCGTAGCTTTCACATCTACAAAATGCTGGGAACATGTACATGGAATTTAACAAATATTTTCTTTTGGTTTTTGGCTTTCTGCTAGCTATTGGCTTTCATCTTTTCTGTACGGAGTACGGAGTACAGGTATGGACAAACATTACGTTGGGGCAATGCACGTGCACTCGAAACTCTATGGTACACACAGCTTAAACTTCGGTCGTCCTGCACTGCCAGGCTTTCAGGGGCAAACAAATAATTGTCAGCAGAAACAAACACACTCGTCCAGTCAGAGCTCGTTTCTTTTTTTCCTAGAGTGCCGTCACCCGAACACAGCTAGATAGCCCCAGAGATAATGTCGAGCATCAAAGACCAAGAGCCCCTCTATTTCTGCATCCTTCATCTCGGGCGTTGTGCTCCGGATAAGCAGCCATACACCAGATGGAGTACTCCGTACGGAGTGCAATTATTGTAATACGTTAATGTCGGAGCTCGGAACACTCTCCCACGTCTCCCACTGCTCCGCCAGCCCTGCAGAGACCGACTGGACTTCACACAGACAGCAGCTGTCATAGCGGCTCCATTGATCTTCTCTGCGAGATTGCGATGTTCGCTCCTCCCAAGGAATCCACATGTAATTTGTGGACGCCACATTGTTTCCATTGCTGCACCGTACTCCCGACTCCACAAACTGATGCAGGCTTCCTGCGGCGACCATTGCCCGCCAAATCAATCGAGCCATCCTGCAGCAACCTTCGTGGTTCATTTAGCCACAACTATCACAACGGACGTCGGGTTTCAATGAGAACGACACAAATAGATAGATAATTATCTGCTCGAAGGGGATATGTATTTTTCACCAAGAGAATTTTTCGCCAACATGAATAATTCAATTTTATACCTCTACCTACCACATACGACCATACCTACTAGAATATACGGGATCCCGTCAAGATCTTCTGTCGTGTTGTTTGGCCTCATCTTATAGAGGTATGTGCCTCCACAAGTTGAGGTTGCGGCGTCTGTTGTTGGAGGACGACCTACTCCGTACCTTCTCGCGATTGCCATTCTGATGAACGACATGTATCTGGGCTCTTCATGACGAGCCAAATGCGATCTGCCCGCAGGAGACTACTTTGTTTTACATATTGTATCTAGTATAACAAAAAGACCCTTTGTTAGGATTTATTGTGCGCATCAATGATAACCCGGCGTGCCCGATCGGAAGCAGTTGTCTGTCTCTTTCAAGCATTAATTGTCTGTATGCACCACGAAATTAGGGCTTAATTTAAGCTTTGCAAACCTGTGCGGTTTGACACGCTGCCCGGTCGAGTCATCGCAATGAAGCCTTGACACGGCAGCGATGTGACTCTTTCACGATGTAAAAGTTCAATGTTGAGTACAAACTCAGAACCGACATGTTGAGTGCAAACCCAAAATCGTATCGCAGGAGACTACATCAAATAGAAATCCGTAGCGTAAAGCTTGAACAAGAGCGAGAGAACTTGACTATAAAACGACCTCTTTGTCGCTCCTTCGCATTAGCATCAACCTTTCTACTCTGAAACATCCCTCAACTTCTTTGCAATGGCTTTTCAATCTTCCACCACACAATGACTCTATCATGGCAAGCACTTTTCCACCAATCACACTCCGGATACCTACCCTGGCCCCTCGACCGTTGCTCTTCCACCCACGCAATTTCCAGAATCACAACGAGTACAGGACAGAAGGGGAAGAAATGATGAGCTTCTTCTTCACATCGAAGGGCAAGCCTCCGAATGCAATGGAAAAAAAGAGAAAAAAAAAGTGATGGCGCGTCACCTGAGGTAATGTAATACCAGAGACACAAAGAAATAAATCAAAAATTATGCCGGGCACTTACCAGGCCTACTAATCATGCCAGGTGTTAGACGCCTCACGCAGGGCCTGGCAATCTTAGTACCCAACCTGGCCTCCTGAGCGCCAGTGATGGGCCGCGGGGGACCATAAGGTCCGCCTCATCTTATGAGGAGAAAGAAAGGAAAAGAGAGGAAAACAAGATGAGCATGGAAAGCATGGAAATTTATACAATTGAAAAAGTATGTGCTCGCTTGTTATTTCTTCTTTGTTCAGTGGCATGCGAGGTTGATCAAGGGAAAGAATCATCAAATAGCTAACAAAAATGGCAGGCACAGCGTCCGCTAGGCAAACTCTTTGCATAGTTGTCAAATGGGAGAAAGCGCTGCCTCCAAGGCTGGCAGGTCCCAAAACTGCCACATGCCTCGCTTGCGTCAGGAGCGCCACTCGTCAAAGGACGTGAGAAGACGGTCGAGATGGGCGTAACTGAATTACCAGAGTCTTGCTGGCAGCTCTCGGTTAGCTCTTGGCTGGAACATAAAGCATGACGCATGAAGCATGTCACAGCTTGGCCCAGCGTAAGGAACTAGAGTATTGGGCAAAGGCACCTGGACACACTCGGCAGCATGAACAACTTCGCCCTTGCGCTTTATCCATGGGGAAGGCACATGGTGGGCAAACAAGAGCTTTGGCGGAAACCACGGATACATATCTGCCTACCTACCTACGTAAGAGACTTTTGGTGTCTGGTTGGAAGAGGTTCGGAAGTACAAGGGGACGGGTCGAGGACGAAGATGGAGGATTGCCTAAAGAATGAAAGGAAGGGGAGGGAGAGGCGTGGCAATGCAGAGCGGGCATCATCTTATACCTAATTTATCCCTCGCAGTTGCTGAGGAGAGCACCTGGACACACTGACGAGCGTAATTGAACCTCACGTCTACTTTGTGATGCGTATCAACACGATGTGATTTTACTGTCCGAACTTTCTACGACCATAGGTGGTAGAAAGCTCGGGATCCCGTCACGCTCTCTCCCTTAATCAAGCTAGTAAAGGGACGATTAGTAGTTGGGTCGGTGACGACCAGCGAACACCGGCTGTTGTATGTTTTTTTTTTTTTTCCAGTCTTGAACGGTTGTTTTGAGATGGAATTTGTGATGCTGTCCAGACATTGTGCATGTGATTGCTTGCCTGCGCGCGCAGTCAATTGGTGGCCGCATGTCTGGTCAGACGGCCGAGGGTGTACGGTTGGGCACCAAAAATTGGCTAATGGCTGCCCGCCAACCAGCCGCCCTCGCACAGACGGCAGTGGCACGGCGCAAACATCTGTAGCTATCACGTCACTCTTGCCCTCATCTAACTAAAATGTCAACAGCCAATGCATCCGTCTGCGATCATGTCTCTGACCGCATCTCAGAAAGAGCCCACGCATTAATCACACAGTTCTAGCCGCATTCTCCAGATGATTTCGTTTCAACATATGAAATGTTTAGGACTGATTATGTTTCGCTGGAGTATGTTTGAGCACAGGGCAATAACAGGCACAGACAGAATTGGACCAAGGACGGAGAACTCCGCAAATCTTAAACCATGTAGGTTCACGTTGACGCCAGCCTACAGAGTGCACAGGAGAGAGCGAGAGAGGGAGTAAACAGGAGCCTCTGCCGCCGAGATGAATTTCTGGTTTTCGCCTCGAATTTCCCTTTTTGCTCAGCCACGAGGCCATTTGGACCTTTTAAGGTGAGGAATTAACTAGTAACTATACGGTACGGAACAGTCAACGAAAACTATCCAAACTGGACGAATACTTGACCCCTGATCCATCGCACAAGATGAGCCAGGGCCCAGATTTGACCATGATCAGCTGGATTTGTGACAATGGCCTGCAGGCCGTTCCCGCCGATCCGATGGGGCTCTCACACGCCACCACCTCTAACGATTGGTTCCGTTGTTTTGCAGCAAGGACACCCCCGGCTTCCGCGTTGGCAGTGCTCCCGTTGTAAAATTTGAGGCAAGCAGGGGGGGAGGGGGGTGGTCAAGGGCGCTGGAACCTTGGCCTCTTGAAAATAAAACCAGGCTGAGACGCCAAACTTCTCTCGGATGATCACCGACTTCTTCGAATTGAGCGGACTGGAAAGTAAAAGTCAAAACGTGTTCGCTTTCTCCCTTCCAACTGCATTTTATATCTTGGGAATCTATCCATGCCTCGAAGTCGCTTTGAAAGCGGCCGGGTCGATGTCCGTCGAAACTAATGTTCGCCTCGTGTGGGCTGCTGTACCCCATTTGGCATTTTGTTGATGTTCGGTGGCTCTTCCGGCAGCTTCGCGACGGCTCCAGGTACTGGTAAAAGGAAAAACAAGCCTTGCTAATTCGTAGTGACTAGATTTGATGCCAGACAACAAGCGTCGCGTGTCGCGGGGATGTCCTGTTGATCGTTGCAGCACGAGTACTCCGTACCGAGACATCCTTCCTGTGCAGCGCTTACGATGGCCGTTGCCGTACTGTGAATTGATAAGAGATACATGCCACTGACCATTATGGATACAAAACAGCTCTGCCATCTGAATCATTTGTCGTACCGTTATCGGAGACCCATGCATAGCACTAAATCTGAAGTGCAAAGAAAAACAAGGTATGCGGCCTCATTTCACAGCTCAATTGCAGGTGGCAAATTGGACAGGATAGCCCTCAAGTAGCTGAGCGTATCAGGCTCAATCCAGAATATACTACGCAAAGCTTTGTAAAGGGAAACTCAATATACCACCCACGGGGGGGCATATTGTAATTTTTAATATTCAAGTGAAACAACCGCACAAGACAGGCATTCACATGGTTATTGGGCGGGCACATACTCCTAAAGGTACGGCTTCTGTACTTCTGTGGGTGTCTAGTTAACCCATCCGATTCAATGCAACGGCTCTGTACAATGCCATTGAATACTCGCGCGGGCGAATTCATCTGTATCCCAGATATTGCAATCGTTGTTATGTTTGGACGTTGATGAATTTTTTTCTTGGCCGATACAAGGCGGGAATTACATAATGTCTGTCCCGGGTAAGTACCTACCTATGCACAGAAGTATCAACCGAATTGTAGAAGATGCAGACCATTGACTGTACTCCGTATTGTCGACAAATTCTAGAGTTACACACTGTTAAGTCTTTTTTGGGTTTCCGTAGTGGGAGGATAAAGAAGTAGCCATGGCCGACCACAGATCACTACGTGATCGGCCTTTCCTTGCACACAAGTGTGTGGTGCAACTCATCCGCACGGGTCGTCTCAACGATTAGGACATTCATTGACCAACAATCTATTATCGAATTACTCGTCAAGGACTGTTATCAGCTTACAGCCGTCGTAGAGTGCCCATGCATTATCAATCTGCCGTCCGCCAATCATGCCTGCCAAGACCAACCCGTCAATCAAGGCTCGTCGTACGTTCAGAATAACCGCACTCAGCGCCCCGAACCATAATATTTACGGAGTACTCCGCACCGGTTAGTTCTCAGCAATCACAAAGGCTGGTCGATAAAGCGTATGCGCGGGGGCCGCATATGCAGTCCTCCCGCGTGAGGGGGCCACACGGGCCAGGAATGGCACCTCGCAGAGTAATACGAATGCCGAACGCATCATTGCTGGTAGATGGTGTGGATGCATGCCACCAATGTGCATCCTCGTGCGCGTGAAACACATCCGCGAACCATTATCTACTCGCTAGTAAATAGCTGTTCCAACGATGACAGACAAAGGAGAGACCAGCCATTCGATTGTAACTTATACTTCCTCTATCGGACACCCACCCCCTCGATGCTCACAGCTACCAAAAGGTAAAGTGTGCACCAACAAGACCAAGGCAGTCCAGTCCAACGAGCTTGGCAATGCGTTGCGGCTCTAGCATCAACTAGATTAGGGTTTGGGGCTTCCCTCAGCTGCACAGAGAATGTGCCGTGCAGTAACAGCTAGAGTGTAAAGAGCACCAATCCCACCATCGCTGTAAAAGTGGCCCATTGGGTTTCATCCGGTGCTCACTCTGTATCTATTGACTTTTCCAATGTGATGGTGTGAAGGGAAAGCTGTTGATAGAAGGTCCGAATTTGACGGGGCTAGCGAAGTTTAAGTATCGGCCACTCCTTGATGTGGTATTGGGGGGAGCATCGCAAAGAGGAGGCTGCCGGTGTCATTGTATGCGCAGTATGACTGGCTGTTACAGTGGTTCGGGGACATGGGATGGGTTAGTTTGGGGGCTGGAGACGGCTCTCCCGGATGACGGATCTGTTGGGGAGATGGGATGCTACTGCTTTGGTGTTTTTTGTGGCACGAACGACGTGGCTGTGGCTGCAATGAAGCTGTTGCGCATCTACTTAGGGTAGGGGTAGTGGCTTTGAGGACATTCTTGATTCTTTACGGAGTACAGAGTGCAGAGTATGCGTGGGTGCAGTTAGTGATAGGGGCAAGGTCTGCAACCACAGCAACCAAAAAATAATAAATAACTAATAAATAAAATAAAAGCAAGAAAACAGAAATTGACATTGACGGGCTCTGAAAGCCATTGGGTTTTATGAAATGAGTGCGTGCAGTTGTGTAGCGTGGCGTGTAGTTATGTGAGGGAGATGGGTTAGGAAGGAGCGAGCATGTCTGCCGTTTGGCAGGCAACTAATTAGGTTAGCGGAACGTTGAAATCACGGTTCAACTGCCATAACGCACAACTTCATCAATCGACTGTTTTGCCCGACGGTGCTGCGGCATCTCTATGGCGAAGTGGCCTTGTGTCGCCGAGTCTGCGCAATCAGAATCTCAAAGTCTCCACGTGCAGTCGTCCAGTCATCTGATCTGCTGTCTGTCGTTGAGCAATCTACGTGACACGACACGCACGACATGCCGTCGACCAACCTCGCATCTCCGCAGCTCGACCGGCGCAATTCACCATCAATCCATTCGATCCGTCAATGAAAAAGCGCCATCCAAACCAGATGCAACGTGCTGCTCCGCTCATCGCCGAATGGGACTTGTTCTAGACGTCGGGCACGGCACCAACGTTTCTGGGGCTGAGCAGCCGTCGGGGCCCAGAATAACGTCAACCTCATCCCGAGAGCTCCAGTTCTCTCCGCGCCTGGCCGGCTGCGCTGCGTGAGTGCGGATCGATCCGTCCAACCCGGGCATCATGGCCATCTCGCTACATAAGCCGCATGCCCTCTCCTCCCTTCCGACACCTCACTTGCGTCTTCACCACCACTCGCCCCGGTCCGCACGGCATTTGCCCTTCTTCATCATGCTGTCCGGCACATGCACCATGGTGCTTTTCTACGTGCTCCTCTCGCTGGCACCTTGCATCGTTAGCGGAGCATGCTACAAGGGATACGAGAGCGCGTACAGCTTCGACGCCAACAGGGCCGTTTACCCGAGCTGGATGAAGGGCCTGCCCAATCACGTCAACATCACCAGCCTCAGCATCCCCGGAACCCACGACACCATGACCTACGACATCAAGAAGTTCAGCCTGCAGTGCCAAAACTGGGACCTGGCTACCCAATTAAACGCCGGGCTGCGCTACTTTGATATCCGCGCTCGCATGAAGGACAACGAGCTGCACATCTTTCACGCCAGTGAGCCAACTGGCCACTCCTATCAGGACGTCCTCCTCGCCATGTTCGCCTTCCTGGGCGCCAACCCTTCGGAAGCCATCGTCATGCGTCTCAAAGAGGAGGGCCGGCCCGTTGGCCACAACAACCGCCGCACCTTCCAAGAGGCTTTCAACTATGCCCGTTTGGACAGCCTTGCCACCAAGTCTGGCTCTCAAAAGCATCTCTACATCTACAACGATACTGCCCAGCCGATCCCCACGCTCGGCCAGCTCCGCTCCAAGATCTTCATACTCCAAAACTGGATAGACACGTCCAAGAAAGCCGGAAACCAGACCTACGGTCTCCAATGGGAAGGACCACAGATGATGCTCGAGGATAGGTGGATCATCCCTTCGCCAGCGCATCTCGATCAGAAGTGGGAGGCGATTGAGCCCGCTCTAGAAAAGGCAAACAGGGACCCTCTAGACAATCAGCACATATACCTGGCGCATATATCTGCATCAGTGGGCGTATTGCCCATCGAAGCAGCAGCGGGCACCAAGAACGGGACTTACCCAAAGGGCATGAACGACAAGACGGGCGAGTGGGTAGACAGCCACTTAAAAGGGGGTGTGAGGACGGGCATAGTTATTTTCGACTTTCCGGGACGGAAGGCTATTGACGGCGTTATCAAATGGAATCGGCATCTTGTTAAGCGCATGGGCTTATAGAACGGAGCATTGCTAGCTAGTCTTTGGATACAAGGTTGGGTTGTGTTGGGCAGGCATGGAGTTATGAGAGCCCGTAGTCGTTTTTATGTATATCATGATATGCCAGTTTCATACGAAACAGAATCCACAAGAATGGATGCTTCGCGTCGGTATCTCGTTGTGTACTGAATTGCAGCAGGTGTGCTATGAACGTGACGGATGTGCAGGACGATGATCGAGGTCGTTCGGAACGACAGGCCAACCTACTCCGGCATGACAGGGCACTGCCCATCTGAATCTCTCCTGATAACCTGGCTCTTTCCCTTTCCCTTCCCCTTCATCAGCAACTAGCTGCACACGCCTATCTTCACCATCCACCTTCCTGCAGCGCCATATGAAGATGCCGCCTCGTGGGGATTTATAGTAGGTGGAATAGTAGGGGAAATTAAGATAAAAAAAATTTGCACACCCACCTACCTTCCTATCTTCCGCCCCAACCAACAAGTTTGCAGATACGTAATGCCATATACTTACTGTATGGATTATATGCCCCTCATAATATGAAACAGGTCTTTCGGGACTATAAACAGCATGAAGGCTCTACTTACTCTGTATTGTGCGTCCTTGCAAATGATAGATAGATGGAACGGCTTACTACAGAGTCTCGAGGCAAAATGTTGTGCATATCTCGTTTCTCTCATCTCCCACCGCTCATTTTATTCACAAGTCAGTCACTAATCGCTGGTGATGGCGGCGCAACGGGTGGTAATAAAATGTCCATAACCAAAAACTACCCTAGATAAATACATTTGAATCTCCATGAACCAGAGCAAACCAAAACCCCGTCGATCCATACCCGTCAAATAATAAAAGCTAAAACTCCTGGTTTGTTCTGTTGTCCGTGTCCGCCAAAAGATATCACTTCCCCCTGGTCGGACTGCCCGACTGGCTGCCTTCCTGGCTCCTGCTTTCAATGCTGTCCACCATCTCGAGCACCCTTCCTCTCGGCTTCTCAAACCTCACCGCCTCGGCCAAAAACACAGCTCCCGAAGACCTGCGCCCCGAATCATCCGTCGAGTGGCTCCTCCTCCCCTCATGAACTGTGTCAACATGTAGCAGCTCGGGATCCTCGATGTGCGAGTGCCTCCCGCGCTCACGCTCCCTTTCCGCCGATATGATGCTTTCTGAGCTCGATTTGTCCGGGTCAACTATCTCGGCGACATGCGGCTCAGGCAGCTCCCCGACATTCGCTTCCTTCAGCTGCGCCCTCTTGCTCAGTGTTTCGGGCTCGTGCTCAGAGTCGGGCTCCTCGCCGCCATTAACGACGCGGAGCCTTTCCTTTGGCACGGTGAACATGACTTGTACGAGACGCTGTTCGACGGCTCGTTCGATATCCCATTCGTTCTCTTGGGCTGCCGATGGGCCGCCGTCTACGCCATCACGTACTTGATTAGCCGCGTGATCTTCCCAGTCCTGCCGGCCTTGCTTCCTTCTAAGAAGCTCGCCACGTAAGCCTGTACTAGGCTCGTAGTCACCGCCATATAAGTCCACGTCCTGTCTGGTTGGGCTAAGTTCGGGCGATACGGTGGGTGGCGAGCCGCCCGATTGGGAGAACACGCGGCCAAGCGAGCCGAGCCAGCTTTTTCGGGGCTTTGTTTTGGAGGGTGATGATGGAGCGTTGGTATCCTCGTCTTCGTAGTTGGGGTTGGGGTTGGAAGGTGTTGTTCCAGTCAGCAAGGCTGGTCCCTCGGCTTGGAGGGCACCGAAACCAGATCGTGCTGTGTTGTAGCTGCTTGATGAAGAACTACTGGGCTTGGGGTGGTCCACGGCGGCCCCAAGGAGCATGCCGCCGAAGAAGCTACTTGCTCCTGATCGTCGGTTAGAGTGCGACCGGCGGAGACTATCGGCCGCGCTGCGATTAGATTCTGATAGGTTGGAGCCGCTCCTGGATTCATCGTCTCTGAGAGCAGCTGAGCGGGCTGAGTTGCGGCGAGTGGGAGATTTACGACCCTGCCGAGAGGTGTTGTACCGATCGAGAAGAGTGTCCGCGGCATCTACATCAGATACCCAGTCCTGCACGTCGGGGTCATAATGCCGGCCTTCAGGGCTAGGCGTAGCAGAGGATCGGTTACCCGGTGGGAACATAACAGGTGGTGCTGTGGCAGTAATTGGCGTCAGGAACGGATCCGAGTGTACTTCTGATGTAGGCGTCAAGGGCTGCTCGTTGGTACGCCGCCCCTGGTTATGATGCTCCTCCTCGTCATCTTCCATGATGGGATGAATTCTTCCAGGCGGAGAGACAAACGCGCTGAGGCGAGTTTCGGCAGGCACATAACCTCCTCTCATGGCTCGCGACATAACGGGCTTTCTTGTAATAGTGGGACGACCATGACCATCGTCGAGCGATGCTCTCGCGCCGCGGAGCGACTCGTATCCCAAGGATCTATCCCCTGCAGCTGCGGCTGCAGCATATCCATCGTTTCTTGGAACGTACCATGGATAGGCATCATCCCTCTCTATCATCTCGTCTGTATCATGCACAAAATACTGCGCATCTTTGGCCATTGCCTGAGCTGCGTCTTCCCGAGATCTTCGATGATTCTTCAGCCTGATTCTCCATCGGAAAAGAGCAAGAATGATCCCCAGTAGTAGTAATAGGCCCAAACCTAATCCTAATCCCAGACCAAGACGTCTGGACTGCTCTGAGCCATCACCAGCTGGTGCGTCGTGGTTCCCCTTCCCGAGAGGAAGCTTTCCAGGCGTAGGGTTCGTATATGAGTTGGACCACGACATTGTCGTCATGTTGAGGAAGCGTGGGGCAACAACAGACGACGCCTGTCGCCTCATTGCAGTTCCAACAGGTGGCGCCGCTGTTTCCCAGCCGCCATATACTATCATCACATTCCCGGGTAACATCGCGGCCCCATGTCCATAAACCCCCTTGCCATCTGGCTGCGCCCTCGGAACAGTCCACTTCCATGACGAATACGTCTGGCTAAGCTGTAGAACCGCAAGCTGAGGCTCAGCCGGTGTGTTAACATCGCCGACCCACCCCCCGAAGACGAAAATTGAGGCTCCATCCTCGGACAGCACGGCGGTATGGCCAGACCGACTTTCCACTTCCCTGATAGCTCGACCGTAAATATTATTTCTCCCGGCCAGTTCATTGCCCGAGGTTTCTGGTCCGCCGATATTGATATACGACCACGACTGCTCGGGGAGGTTCCACACAGCCGCGGTGCTCATGTTGATAAACGCCTGCTGAGTATGGCCGCCCAACAGAACAAAGCCAGCCTCTTGGGTAATTGACCCAGATATATTCTTCATAGAAGCAGGAAGTTGAGTGAGCGTAAATCCAGCGATTGGTGTGCGCGGACCAGCCGTAGAGGCTACGCTGAGTGCGTATGCCGTATCAACCGCCTGGCTATTTGGGGCCAAGCTCATCATGGTCTTGGTATAATTGGCGCTGGACTGCCAGCTCGTCGAGTTTGTGCCAGGCGAATTGCACATGCCGCCGTATGTATAAATGGTGGGCTGATCCGTGGTCGGAGCCAGTCTCGACGAGAAGGCCAAAGTGCCACCCAGGAAATATGGTCCTCGAGAAGATCCCTGATCGCTGGGAGTGGTCGTTTTCTTGCTCCAAGCACTGCTCCCTTCGTTGTTCAAACCAGTTGAGTAGCTCCATAACGAGCCTGTTGTTCCATCGCAGGCTCCAGAATACACTACCACAGACCCGTTACTGATTCGCGCGGCTCCGAATGCTGTCGTTGCGGGTTCACCTTGAAGAAAAGGCAGATCCGTCGTTATGGATGTGAGTTGCGCATCTGCCCCCAACGTATTTGAATAGTTCAGTGCCGAAAATCGTACCGCGCCATCATCGCTTTGTGAGAAGATATATGCCAGGTCTGCGCCGCTGCATGTCGATTCGTTCAGGCAAGCAGGCGGCATGAGAATCTGCGTGGGCACATAAGGGAACACATGTGCTGCTGCAGTGACAGGCTGCATGACGACAAGGCCGAGAGCAAATAAGCTGGATACAGCACGTGTCGTTAATGATGATTTGCCCCTCGTCGTCATTCTTTCTCGCCGCCCAGCCGTGGCAGTCCTGCCTGCGCGGCTTTCTCCTCGCATCGCTCCCTCGCCCAGCGACTGCCAAAAAGTTTATTCCGTATATGTCGTTAATATTATGTGAATCGATCGTATATACTATTCTGCTTCGATAGCGGCTCAAATCATCGTTGCGGCAATCGTGGAACAGTTTTGCAAAGAATACGTCAAACTGGAATTCGGCGGGCGGAGCCCAGAATTAGTGATTCAGTTTCGAAGCTTCACTCAGGGTCGCCTGCCACGAGGGCCTTCCCGAACAATCCCTTTGTTCGCTCCTCGCCTGTGAGAATGGTCGCCTCTCTCGCCTGGCTCACAATTCCGGTCGCACCCGGATCTGTGACAATCGCACCAGGTCGACGAACGGCCACACAACTATTCGTCTCAGAATTGAGTCCCAAGGCTCCTGCCAGCGAGCCTCGGGTGCTATGACCAATGAATCGAAGAAACGCAACGGCCGCGACGAAACGTAGCCAAACCGTTGAGTCCGTTGGAAATATGTACAAACAAACACTACATCCAGACAAAAACGTCCAAAACAGAACAGATACAGAAGTGTAAAGAAAGTCAAAGTTGTGGAAAGGCAGGCACAACGGTTGCCAGTCGCCTAGCTAACGATATAGTCTCCGCCATCCAAGTCGCCTCGAACCTGCATGCAAGGCAACACAATCGAGGTGAGGGGTCTTTGGACTTGGGTGTGCTTTCGCACAATAATTTACGCCACAAAGTGCAACAATGCCGCCTGTCAAATCAGCTTTCCCAGTCTTGGCGTAAGGTTCATAGCTAGACATGGGTTTCATCTTGGAAACCTGACCACTGTCACCATGGACCGCCCAATAGCGTCTTATGGAGCGGGATGGGCGTGTGCCAATGCGGGTACATGGGCGCAACAGGTGAATGTCGGTGGTGATTCGTGTTGACGGGATGTTGTTGTGAAGCGCGGTTGCTGAGGTGACGGTGGGGCGTGGAGTTTTGAACGGCGGGGCTCGAGGTCGGTGGGAGAGCTGCGCCTTCCCCACCGTTCGTGGGCATGCGCGTAACCATCTCCATCACAGCTACTGTACGGAGTACATTCATCATTCATGCATTATGTTAACTTTTGCAGGGAGTATTGCGATGCCAGTACCGGCATATCTACTATGTGAAATAGTAAAGTGCATAGACATATTTTTCGGGCTTCTTGTATGAAAGCTCCGCATAGTACTCCGTGCTCCGTAGCCAGATATCCTTCCTTGCATCATCACATAGTCGGCCCACGTCTCCCGCTCCTACCCAACGAGCAAAACAATATACAGAAATATGTATCAAATCTCCCTTCAGCCGCCCAAGCCACCATGATCTACTGCCATGTTTAGACTTCACGCCATTCATTATCCGTCTGGATAAAAAACAAAGCGTTGCAATCACGGCAACTCTGTTACCTATGATAAAACCTAACAAGACAAAGTCTAGACCCTCTTCCCGTGTCTTCATCTCACGGTCCGCTTTTTGTTTCATGTGATAAGCCTCCTCCTTCCTTCACCCTCTCTACACCCTCCACACCTTCCACACCCTTCACACCGTCCACATTCAGATAAGAACACGGTGTTATTATTGTACGTTGCACGGGGTAGTCCTTGCGCCATGCTGACTACCTACCTAGGCAGGTACGTTACCTGCACTTCCGTGAGCATGAAACTAGTCTTGTTGACTAGCAATCTCAGCTAACTCTCCCGTCGACCACCTTCAGGACTTTCCAAATGTGATTGGAACGTTGAATTCTTTGCTACAACAGAATTGGCTTGTTTGCGCCGTAAATTACTTAAGACGTGATATATTAATCGCATTATATTAGCCGACCATAAAGCATCGGGGAAAAGAACATGTTATTCTGTCTTGAATCTTAATCACTGAAATGATCATAATCTAGACGCATTACTCCTCATCCATTGTCGTAAGCCAAACATCAATCCTCCCGCGGAAATACTCTCGCCAAATAGTCAAGTCACATTCTTGGCACCTCCAAGCCGGCAGCATAAAACCTTCCATTCAAACGGGGTATCAAGTCAAAACAAACAACCAGCAATTAGTAGTAAGTCTTCTCGGTGTAGATGGGAGGCAAGTCCGCCTCATTGGATAGGTCCTCGGACCAGACAACATTGTTCTTGTCATCCAGACGAGCACCCTTGTCGCTGATAGAAATTACCCTGCTCGTGAGCGCAATTTCGTGCTTTGACACACCGAGAGGATCTTCGGGGACCCAGAGATGAGGGGCCTCGCTGTTCACAGACGGCGGAAAGTAGGCATCTCGCTCAGCCAGCTCACCAGAGTGCTGCAGCTGAGCGAAGTCGATATCGTGCTCTTTGGGCACCATGTGACGCAAAGTAGAATAGTCTGAGAACAACCAGGGCTTGAGGAATCGAGTGAACAAGTTGCCCTTCTTTTGAGCACCATAGTCATTGCCGTTTGATGCGGCTTTTCGGTCGCCATTGGTGCCGTTCGTGCCATTGTTGGCTACGTTGTTAGCCACTTCAGGCTCGGCATCAGTGCCGTGCGACTGGAAAATCGATTCTTGGGTCTCGAGAGTTCGAGGCAAGGCGTACAGCAGCGGGCCAATGCTTCGGGTGAACGTGATGTGATAAAGAATGGTAAAGACGAGGAAAGCTGCCATAAGCACGGCCGGACCTGGTGACTTGACCACGGAGAACATTCCGATCATGACAATCTCTCCAATGTAAATGCCGACGAACAACTGCTTGAGGGCTCGTGGGTAAATTAACCCTTGAGTGTCCACGGCGGTGTCTGAGACAAACAGGAGGTTGTATCGGTAGGCTAGGTAAAAGAGGAACAACCCGAGCGTTGACCAAAACAGGACCAGCGGAGCAATAACGGAGTAGATGATGCCTGTAGCAGCACATTGTCAGCAACAAGCTCTTCCCTAACCTAGTACCACCATGCGGTAAACTTACTGATGCAGACCATGTTTGTATACACCGGAAGGAGACTGCCCCAGAGAATAGCAGACAGAGTGGTCCACTTTGTGTACTTGGCTCTGGGTGTACTGGCGAGGAATTTGTAGAGTATCCTAAAGATGAATAAACCCACGACCTGTGTCACTGTGCCGGTTGCAATTGTGATACCCTGGACGATGAAGTAAGAAATGTAGAAGTTGGATGTTGTTGGTAGAGTAGACCCTAAAAGTGAGAAGACTGATCCAGGGTCTGCAGCAATTGCAACGATAGCTCCAGTGGCAGCATCAGCAATGGATCGCCAGAGGAAAACCTGAACCACCTGGAAAACAAAATAGGCGTTTTGGGTGAACAACTCGGCCTCCGAATTCGTCTTGCAACCGGAAACCTTGGCCAAGCCGCGCATGAAGACGGGTACAAGCGACATCAAAATCGCGAGAGCAACGGACGGCAGCAATCCAGAGATAAACCCCAAAACTTTCTATGTTGAGGGAAGCAAAATAATTAGTACTTATTTAATAAAGCACAACACTCATAGCGTTGCTCACCTCTGGTATATCTTTAATCCAAGTAAGACCCTGAATATTCTTGAGGGTGTCAACATTGGAAATGAGAGCGACGATGGCGACGGGAATAGCCCAAAAGATGATCATAGCAGCGACGATAGCGTAGACGGCGTAGCGGCGAATGATAAGTTGCCACCAGGGGATAGACAGATTCTTCCAGATGACGTCCTGGGGTTTGACCCCAATCGCCTTGGGGCTCATGTGAAGCGCATGATGGTGAGTAATGACCTGGAAGGCAGCCTGTGCATCAGCCTGAGTATGGAATTCGACGAAGAGCGAGCCAATTTTGGTAAAGTTGCCATTGTGCTTCCACTCAGTCTGTGCTCTCTCGATTTCCGGAATACTTTTCTCCAATTCGGCACGACCCCATTCGATTGTGTCCACCTTTTTGCCAAAGAGACCCAAGGGGCCGAGGCGGTGCGACGGGCGCTTCTTATCGGGGACCCATCGAGAAATAACGTTGCCCGTTTCTGCATCCTGCTCACTGTCACCAGCATTGCCGCCCTTCTTCATAGCCTTTGCTCGGGCCTTGTTCACAGCGACAATCAGCTTAACCTCGGCACCTTCTAGCTTCATGGCAGCCTTGTCCCGTTTCTCGACCTGTTCGTCCAATTCCTTGGTATTTCCAGCGATCCAGACATTCTTGACTGCGTTGTTGAACATCTGGCGAATCTTGGCTTCGTCGAGATACTCCTGTGGCACCGCGGTGAAGAGGACGGTTCGGGCCGAGATACGTTTGGCATAGTGAGGAGTCAAAAGGTAGGCCTGGCGCAGGTTGATGTAGAAGATACACTCGCGCGTGATCATATACATGGCGAAACCGTAAACAGCCCAGGCCACAAAGCAATGAGCGAAGAAATAGTTTGGCTTTGTGTCAACATTGACATTACTGTAGGATAGAATCTCGAGCTGGTCTGAGTTGTTCCCGCCTGTGGCGTTGACGGGAAAGAGAATGGGCCAAGTGATACACAAGCTGACGAAGCAAATGACACAGCAGATCTTCAGATACCGTAGGAATAGGAAGGCATCGAGGGACTGGTGCGTGAGCGCATACGCATCTGGAATTTTCCAAAAGGAGCCAAACCAGTTGAGAAATCCATGTGGCATCTCCGGACTCCGTTCACTGCATGGCGATGGTTAGCAAGTTGGATTGCTAAGAAGCAGAACTAAGCTGCGAATTAATGCGCAGAGCCTGTTGGCAGATTGACAAAACTGTGTATACCTTCTTCCACCTATATATGTTCGCGGCGCATAGAAACGGCGCTGAGATCTTCTAAATATCAAGAAGAGAGTGATCCAAACGAGGGAGGTGGCCAGCAACGGGCCCAAAGTAAGGATCATGCCTACACAGCACTCAAGTCAGCTTCTAAGGCTTGGCTACGCCTCCATTGACGATGGAATGGGGATAAGTAGTAGATAATACGAACCCCATAGGGATTGAGGTTTATTTTTGTCACTGCCCGCATTGCTACCAGCAGTATTGTCCTTTGGCAAGTTCTTGTTGAGCCAGCTGATGAATGCCCCCATCGTGACGAAGTGGCAGCTATGCACTGCTCTTTAAACCAGAGCTGTCGCGATTCGATGGCCGGTGATGGCGTTCCGAGCTTGACCGGGAGCGCGTCGTCGCAAGGAGTATTAGTCTCGTTCTTGATTTCAGCAATTGCTGCGATGGCGAATATATGGGCCAGGAAGAAACCGACGAGGAGGATGGGAGAGGGGGGACAGGCATTCGAGTACTATATGTACGATAAGTCGGGAGTAGCTAGTAGCTGTGCTACGGAGCAGTTACTAGTAGCAGTAGCAGTCCAACCTAATAACAAGCCACAGGGTCGGGTCTGGCAGATTGCAAGGAGTCACTAACTACCGATCGCACGATGCTAGCTGAGTTATGTGGCTCTGGTGGCTGCGCTGGACGACTGCATGTCTGGGACGAACCACGAGCTCACTAGTTAGCGCGTAAGGCTCAAAACCCAAATCAGCTGCGAAGGGATGCCATGCCAGCGTGGCCAGCAAGCAATTTGCAGTGTGCATGCAGTATTGCATTGCAATGTGACCTGGTGTGGTTCAGAGGCCGCTGGTCGTTTTAGTTTGAGTGCTGAGTGGCTGCGGCTTGAGAGGAGAGTTGGGACCTGGAGAGCTGGAGACCTCGCCCGGCACAGGTAAGATGATGACGAGGGTTGGAGGGCAACCAGTTGCCAGTTGCGAGCTGCCAGCTGCTCAGACTCGATCTCGAGCTTCTCATTCATCTGTACCCACTAATAAGTCAGTGTCTCAGCTGGTCTAGTCAAGACAAGGGGAGATGGTGCGGTGGATCTACGCGCCATGGAGCTTGTGGAGGAACCAGAACGACCCAAATTTTGCCAAGTCTGATCAGAAGGTAATTACAAAGGGGACCAAGCTCAAGCTTCGAGCTGCGGATCTCGAATAATAGTACGGATGTCGTTAGTTACATGACACAGCATTGGATGATATCATGGAGCACGCCCTGGCCGAGACGAGCGAAGCCAAACGAGGGCAATGGGCCAGTCGGTTGTCGAGGGATTCGCGCGTTCTCGCTCTCTGTTTTTGGTTCTTCTCTTGGTACTGGTGCTCTAGTCGGTAACATGTCTCAAACCTCAAGTGGTCGGCTGCGATGTTGTCGGTCTAGATGTTGCTTTGTTTTTGTTTTATCTGGGTGAATATCACAACCAAACCTGTCGGTCCGCTTTCAGCATACCAATTGAATGACCAAGGTCGTGGTCGTATGGCCATGCCTACCGATGCCTCTGCCGCAAGAAGAAAATTAATTTCTTGTGGCCGTCCATGCCTCCTCAAAATGAGGCACATTGGACGAAACGGACAACACCGGCGCCACGGCTACTATCTGCAAATCAAAGTGACCCCGGCTTGGTCCCATGGGCCATGCAGCCAACCCCTGTACAGCTGTGCGCATTTGACTGGCACCATGATTGATTGAGCGAAGATGATTGGAGGCGTACTGGGCTGCCTCGCAGTACTCTGCAACACTGCAACTCTCCAACGCTGCAACTCGGCAACCTGGTAGCCACGTCTTTCCAGGTAGAGAGTGCCGAAATCACAAACACCGGCAGTTTTCGTCACAGATGTTGTGATGCGGGCACGAACCAGCAATGTCCATTTTGGGTCTGCATTGCATACATACAACGGTCGCACAAGTAAATCTCGACAAAGGAGACTGGGCTCAATAGGTTGTGCGAACCTGTGTACAGTGCTGGAAGGCGAGCGCAAAGCTGTCGCATATGCAGTATTGCACTAGTATGTATTGTGTAGTAAATATTGCAATGCGCGGAAGTCCTCCGTACCGTCGTAGCATCCCCGATTATCATAATTATGGAGTGGATAGCGGCTAAACAGCCTTTTGACGAGGTCCGACGCGCTCGATTTTCCACTGACGGTCTGATCTCTGCATTGCCGGAGACACGACCGCAATAACAATGTAGCACAGCAGGGAGCCCAAGATCACCGATACAAACGGGGTACTTTGGAACGCAGAGTCTTACGGAGCACTCCGTACAGTAGTCGTGATGTCACATTTATCCCCGCTGCTGCGACCGGACAACCACTGACCTTACCCGGAGAACTCCACTACACACACGTCAAAGCAGCGCTGAGAACTGTCAATTAGTGCATAAACAGGTAGACAACCGCGTCGCCGGTCCAGTTTTGTAGGTTAATGCTAAAACTTAAGATGGCTTCCTACCCGTGGATGTATCGATGTGCTGTCGATTTTCCAAGTCCAGCCAACCTTATCAAGCGATGGCTGGTTCATGTATGGGCTCCATCTCGCAAGATGGCATACTAGTATGTTGGTCGACTGCTTTGCGGTGGACCCAAGACAGTCTGCAGTTGGTGTGATAAGCATCTCGTTTGTGAGGCGACCGGTTATCCTGTATTGGAAAGGTGCGCTACTTGGTGCAGGCACAAAGAAGCTTCATCAAATTCGGCTGGCACAGGTCCGAGGACTAGTTACGTTATAAGGATCCAGTACTGCCCAACCAGCAGATGACGCTCTTGACGGATCTAGACAAGGGTACACCACAGTCCGGTCATTATTGGCGCTCCATGGAGTATCGGGCATCGGCCAATTTTCTAAAAGACAGCCTCAACTTTAGTACATGGACGAAGGAAGGTAGCGGAATCTTCAGAAAGGCTTTGTTCGGTCGGGAACGGCAGCGATGCTGGTTGTCTGGTTGCGATGCCGTGATATCGCGACAGGCATGGCGCAAACTCAAAGGCCCAGTGCCGACGCAAGAGGCGCATTTCTCAAAGCCCCCTTTGGAACCAAGGGAAAGGTGATAGAATAGCTACCGATCCAAGTTGAAGGACTATCCAGTCGCCAAAATTTGCGTGTGCCGAGTTTTGTCGAATCTTGCACTGCAAGTGTGTGGTGACTGTGAGTCAACCCGGCTGAAACCGAAAAGTCACAAGTCCGTCATTGGATACTCCGTACATGCCTGCAGTGTCAGGCCATAGCAATCAGCCTTACATATTGCAAGATCAAGGTTCAAAAGAGTAGGAAGGGTCGCCTTTCAGCACCAGACGCATTCAATGCCAACAAACATCAATATCGAAACACATCTAGATCGTTCGAGAAAGCGCCCCACGCTGCACAGCCTGACGTTTGAAGCTGGGAGTGTGGTGTGGATTTGCGGATATTAATTAATTGCAAGAGCATGCCCAGCTGAGCGACCCCACTTCGACCCCAATTATGGACTAGTGTTCTGTGGTGTCAGGCAGTCACAGAGCAGAGCCTTTGGGCTGGCTGATTTCGCGCCGTATAGGATATCGTCGCCGTGATGCGACAATTGAAGAAAGTCTCGACGCGGCGACATGTAAATCCGTCAACTGTGACAATCGGTCATTTAGGGTAAGGGTCTAACTAAATCCAAAAGTTTTTTGAGTTGTGACTGGGGGGTTTTTTTTTTTGGAGGGAGGAGGGAGGAGGGCAGAAAGTGCAAGACATTTAGTGTTGGAATCCCGCTGAATTCTTGCTTGTACTATAGTAATATTGTGTCGGAACATATCTACGACATACGACCATTATTATGTACCGTCCATCATGATCTTTAATCCACTCAAAATCAACGCTTGGAAGTCTTCTTTCAACAGCCAGCATTTCGCACTTGGATACTAAATATAAGGCTAGGAAATAATGGTATAGGGTATCTGCATATTGTTCAAGATTCTACTGGATATTGAACTACCGTGGCAGGATTGAGTTCTCTTTATGAATTCGGATGGGCATGTTGACTCTTTTATCTGCCTGGTGTCAATGTAGATCTCACCTTGTTCCAGTTTGATCCATGGATCTGTGGGAGAATGAGAATGGTAATTCGTTCTACCACTGGCCAGAAGGCTGACAGTTGGGATAACAACGTCGACGAAGCTAATAGACATACTGGTGTAAGCTCCTTCATAACAGGTCAATATTGAGTTTGAATAGCTGGATCCTAGCAGTTACATACGACCACAGAGAGACTGTGGCTGTGTGACACGTGTTTTGTTGATGAAATCTCCGTTGTTTAAGAGAAAAAGTATCATGGGTCATCTTAAGATCGTTCAATTGTATGATATATGTGTTCCATATAAATTTCTGTATTGCACTATCCTCTGAATGCTCCATATATATGATCTTCTGATAACGACAATTCCGGTTTTCGAGTCGTCTAAGAGCATTTCCATTGCCAGTCGGCCAAGTAGAAATACTGATAGCAAGTTAGCCTTTGAGGAACAATATGAGAAAGACTACAAAGGAAGGTGTATTGGCCCAAACCGCTTCTTTGAATGGGCCACTGCCAGTATGACTGACGAACAATTTTAAAGCTGATACCGCTTCGCCAGATCTACAACAACAAGACATTTTCCTATTCTGCAGGCGGTGAACTAATATCTACACGTGCTTCTATAATACTCGGCAAGTAATTTTGCAAGACACAGACTGTGGGAACTAGAGCCTGACAGCTCTAAGGTGTTCGGAAGATGCATACAACCTTACAGGCCAGCCCCGTAGCCCTTTGCGAGTCGATTCGATCTATTTTAGGCTGATTGCTTTAAAGAATCAAGGGATATAACACGGCTGACAAGTGGAACTGATTAGCAGGAGCTTTGGTGTGAGCACTGTGGTTTGAGATGGTGGCAACCGGCTTGGAGGATTGAGTTGCGGTACATTGCCGTGCACTGTGATGTGGGATACATGCGACTATGCCGATGCTGATAAAAACAAGGGGTCGCAAGAATTAATCGCTTTTATTGAATTCATTTGCAGATAGGGGCTTATAGATATGAGCAAGCGCTTAACCTACAGGTGGAAGCCTTTGGCCTTGGCTTTCCCAACGCGCGCCGAGAAGGATATCTGGTATGGCCAAAGCGCTCCACCGCCAAGGTAAGTACGGAAGAAATGAAGTTTCCATTAAACAATCCTGGATCTTCGAAGGAAAGTGATCACGGGAAAACATTTAAAAGTCATGAGAAGCACGAATGACGCTCTAATGACAAGACGAAAGGCCAGAAGTCAAGCAAACGTACAATTCAGCTCTCAAATCACAGACAAGAGCATTCGCAATCATCCAAACGTATTGAAGACCACCGGTTACGTCGCCTGTGTACTGAGTATGGATGAGAAGTACGGAGAGGCCAAAAGACCGAAGAGGCGCATCGAAACGTTCTCAACGCTACAATACCATTAAAGGGAGGGGGGGTAGTTATCCAGCTATTCAGGCAAACATGAGTTGACTCGACGTATCTCAAGGAAAGCCTGGAATGGTGTAGTGTGATGCATCACAAATTGATCCAATAGTACGAGATGTTTGCGTCAAAGTTCTTGGCGATCATCACCCTCTTCAGCAACCAACAGGTGGCTTTCAGCTGCACTTGTCCTGCGGAAGAGTTACGACGAGACATATAGCCAGGATCGTGAGGCGATAGATCTCCAAACTGAGAAATTAGGAGCTCAAACATCTAAGAGCGGATTGACCAGCGGCCACTTGGGCGCATGTTGTTTTGCCGCGGACAAATTGACAGAGCCAAGAAGCTACACCAGCATGGGTTAAATCTTTACAATTGAAGGACTCACATTTCAAGATAATGCCGAGCCTGCACAAAAGTAGGAGTGCATCAAATTTGTAAACATGAATGGGGGGCTTTCGTATTACAATGTGGTGTCGGGTAATGAGCAACCAACTAGGCTGTTGATTTCTCCTGGTGATAGACATTCACCACTCGAGCTGCACCTACATTTATGATCCAGTTCTGGAGGATGCACAGAACTCTCATTCGACTCATGAGCCTCTGGGCACAGAATGACCAAGTATAGCAACCCAAGGAACTGGCGGTGTGCTAACATTATTATCCCCAACGTGAAGTTGAATGAGGCAATATCGGGACCGACGGGTACAGCTCGTCTGGGGCGGCCGGCTATTCCTGGATAAAGCGGTATGATATTTTAAGTGCATATTTTAAAAGTATGTGTGGACCTTCCTCCGGCTGAACACCAGCCCATCTATTGTGCACCTCCGTCCGACCAATGACGTCTTGTCTGTGACATCTTCCAACAACGACAATAGATTCGAAAGCTTTGTCGCTGGACGCCATGAATATCAGCTCTATTGCACGTCGTATAGGCATCCGGACGAGGTCTCCGGCGACTCTTGCGTCACAATGTCGGCGGCGTCTCCATTTAGCCCCTCCTTTCCTCATTGACGATTATATTCCCCGATATCAGACCCTCAGCTCGCGGGACGAGGCCAAGAAACGATCATTAGCGTACGCTCACCTGCGCAAATGCAACCTTTGCCCACGTCAGTGCGGAGTCAATCGATTTGAGACAACGGGCATGTGTCTCATTGGGGATAAAGTCAAGGTCAATGTGATAGCACCTCATTTTGGAGAAGGTCTGCGTCAAACCCTGTTTGTATACTCGCCAATGAGGACAGAAACCCACCCACACTGGATTCATGCCATATCATCAGACTCACCCCATCCTTTTCATTCCTTTTTCTAACAATACGTATTGTGACTGTACAGAGCCTTGCATTCAGGGCCACAACGGCAGTGGCGCTGTTTTTATGAGTGGCTGCAACCTACGGTGTATCTTTTGCCAGAACTTTGACATCTCTCACCAACGGAATGGCATGGATCTCACGTCTGAGGAGCTGGGGGAGTGGTACATGAAGCTTCAAGAGGTAGGTAAGGTGCACAACATTAACATTGTCACACCAGAGCACGTGGTCCCGCAAGTAGCGTTAAGCATTCTGCATGCGAAGCAGTTGGGCTTGAGGCTGCCCATTGTGTACAATACTTCAAGTTTTGATTCACTGGAGTCTCTAGTGCTCATGGACGGACTGGTTGATATCTATTTGGCGGACTTCAAGGTGTGGGATGCCAAAACGGCTAAACGGCTGCTAAAGGCAGACGATTATGTACCCACGGCAAAAGAAAGCATCAAGGCGATGCAGGCGCAGGTTGGTGATCTGCGATTTACAGCTGACGGCATCGCCAAGAGTGGTGTTCTAATTCGGCATCTTGTGATGCCGGGAAAGGAGGCCGAAGGGGTTGAGATTATGAAGTGGCTAGCTTCGGATGTATCTTCGGATTGTTTTGTCAATATTATGGAACAATATCGCCCTGATGCTCATGTTGGCAAGAAAAAGAAACGCAATAAACTTGGCGACGGGGTGACGCAAGAAGTGCGCTATGCTGATTTGGATCGGGCGGTCACAGACAATGAGATCTCGGTTGTGCGCCATGCGGCGGTAAGCTCTGGGCTTTGGCGGTTCAACGAATCACCCAAACATGACGGCTTCTCCATCTAAGTACCATGAAGCTGGGAGGGTGGGCTTTACTTGTTTTTTTTTCTCCCCCCCAATATCACAACAAATATCACAACAGAGGGTTGGTTGCGAACGCCACAACTATGGGTCTCCAGTTATCACCAACAGCTCAGGCTTGCCGAAAACGTGGCTCTCAGTGTTTGCCTTGCTTTTGGGGCGCCGCGTGGCTTGCCCGATGGGCTACGAACAATACCAAGGGCTGGAACATGGCTGGAATCAGCTGCAAATATTGGTGGCGAGGTGACCTATGTAGAAAGCTCGACCTTACGGGCATCGAAAACAGATCTATTAAGGATCGGCGACCCGTCACCTATCCCGTGCAACATCCCAGACTAATCATCGTTCTTGCACCCGGAAGCGACGGGTTAATCTGCGCAATTTAGCAAACATCTAAGCTATTAAGACCGCCGTCGTGGCACTGTCGCTCAGCGGTTCCAAGAGGAACCATCATCAACTTCCTGAAACCGACTTTGACATGCAGCAGCCGGGCGTCGACACCGATTGTCCAGCCACCACGACGCTTATTTTATTGTGCGCAGCATTATGCTTAATGTTCCAGAAAGGCAAAATGGACTCCGCAGTCACTCAGGAAAAACCCAGCTGTTCAACATCTCTGGGAAGTCAAACGGATGAGGAAAGCCTACATGCTGACGCCATGTCCATCCCATCCGTGCAACAAGACAACCAGGATGCCCAAAGCACGGGCTCAACGGCATCACATCCTCTTCACCACGGTTCAACCCGACCATATAAACAAGAAACTGGGGCCCACCAGCAGCAGTCATCCCCCCAACAAGCTCGTCAGTCCATTTCGTCGCGCCACATGCCCATTTTCCACCCGCGAACTTTCGATCAAATCTGCGCTGAGCAAGCCTATCTCAGGCTGACCCTTCAGTCACAGACCAGCAGGCTCTGTGACTTGATCGGAAAATATCACCTGGCTGAGCTGCAGTCAATTCACGGAGAATCAAGAAAAGTGAAACGACTGGCTCGCAAGCAGATCGGGCTGCTGCGATACCAAATCGGACTTGCCGCGGAGCAGGAGAAAACAATTTTTATCAGACTGAACGAATTGCTTCTCGAGATGAATAGTCGAGACGCGCGGCACCGGACTGAGCTGCATTTCCATGAGCAGGCTGCCAGACTTGCAACTTCTGGCCCGGCTCACGTCCAGGAACACCAACCCACATCACCATCACTATCACGCCTGAATGGTGCCACAACCGAGTTTGTACCCGGGAAAAGCAGGGCAAACAACCAAGCCGTTCCTGGTGTTACCATTTCTGCAGCTTGGGAGGACAGCATGGAGAGGATAGAGGATGATGGGCAAAGCAATGAATTTGGCAACCATGGTCTTGAATTTTCATTCGAAGACAATGCTGAGGCCGAAACTGAACGGAAACAACGGCAGTGCTTCACCAGAGATGACTGTGTGACACCCACGCCGTCTCGTCGACTCAGCATGCCAAACATGAAGTTCGGCTGGCCATAAGTTTATAGCTTTGCGTGACGGATCGCTTGTTGTACGATAAAATTAGTAATGAATCTGATGTGATGTTTCCTCAGATGTATGGATATCGCTTATCTCGTATAGCTGAGCCCGACTCCTCCGACCGTTATGTACATGTATGAGTTTCTGCCACCAGGCTATGATAACCCCCCGCCCTCGACAGCTGCATCAAATTATTGTTCCAACGATTGCTGTATCCAGCCTAAATAATATTATCGCCTTCTAGCCCTTCCTCTACTACTCACGCGAACTCCCCGAACTGACCATCATCAAACCCCATATCCCTCAGGGATCTCCTCTTCCTCTTCACATCCTCTGCTGTCGGTGGCGGCGGCAGCGCAAATCCTCCTTCTCCAGCATCCGACGACGCCACCGCAGCAGCAGCAGCAGCAGGAGGCGGCGGCAAAGCGAACGACTGCAACGTCGTGGGATCCGACGAACTCGGCGACGACTCAGGCTCCCTCCTCCTCCCCAGCTTCTTCCCGATATTCACTGTAATGGTCTCCCCTTCCTTCAAACTATAATCCCTCTTGCTCTCCTCTTTGCCGCCACTCTCCCTCCGCTGAACCCCCTCCAGCCCCAACGACCTTCTCGCTTCCTGCAACGCAACCGCCAGATCGAACGCCTCGGATCTCTCTTCAAAGCCTATCCCCAGCGTGGCCTTCCTGCCCTGCGGGTCGCGCACCGTCAGCGCAAAGAACCGACTGCTATCGAGGACAGGCTCTACGGCAGAACTGCCGGTGTACGGCGCCGCAGCGAACAACTGCCCGTTGGAAGCGTCCTCGAGAACAACGTCAACCTTGAGCTTTGATTCCGCCGACGTCTCGTATGCGGTTTCGACGACCCGCAGACGCGCCGTGAAGATGTGGCGGGCTGGGTCGGCGGTCCAAGAGGCTGCCGAGTGGCCCTTCATGGAAGTCAGAGGAGGGATGTTGTACACGTGGACGGTGTTGGCGATGAAGAGGACACGCTGGATGGCGTCGTTGGGGAGAGGTTGGCCGGTGGAGGGGTCAAGGAGGTCCATTTTGGAGAGAACAGTAGCTTAACTAGCTGGCTGATGCCAATTGCTAGGAATAGACAAGAATATGAGGGGAAAAAGTGTGGTTGAGAGTGAGAAATTGCAAGGTTGGACTGCCCAACAAATCACATGGTGGAGGAGACTACCAAAGGAAGATTTTCTTTGTGATACGGGCTGAGAGGGGCGGTGATGCATTCTGGCGACAAGAATTCAGGGTCGCATTGGGGGTATTGTCCGGTGATGAGGGCCGGGGGTCCACTGGTGTACGGAGCTGGGGGCTCGTGGTTGAGGGGCAGACAGTGGTTAGTTAACTAGGCAGGGACCCTTCTTTGACGACAATTCTAGCCGCTGGAGACTACGGAGGAGTGGTTACGGAGTACGGAGTACAGTAGCTGCTGCCCCGCCATTACGTGCCAAACCACCAGCCAATGACAGAGCTTCAGCCCCTCCAAGACAGTCCATGTTCAGCCAAGCCGTAACTAGTTATCGTTTGACTCACCCACACGCAGACCAAAATTATATCATCGTGGGTGGAATTGATGACCGGCTCGAAGTGAGCCAAAATTTCCCCAACAAACCACCAATCTTGACTTTCCACAGGCTCACAACCGTGCCCCGGCCACGATTGAACCGATCATGGCCTCTGCCGATTCGGCTGCCCGTATGTTGCCCGCCGTATCTGAGCAGAGCAGTCGATGCGCTCGCTAACATGAGACAGTAGCAGCCATCTCGGGAGATCTGCCCCTGCGCAGACAATCCATCTCAACCAGCAACTTCGAGTTCGTCAAGCCTGCTACCACCAACTTCCTCACCACGAAATGCTAACTTCCATGTTGCAGCATTGTCCAAACGTACCGCGACCTCCTCGCCTCAGACCCCGATCTGACCAAGCCCGTCGCGGCAATCGAGTCACTCATCGTCCTCTTGAACACCGTCCCCTCCACCACCGTCTACGAAACCCTCGATACCGTCAAAGCACACTGCGACCGCCTCAAGGCGTCGGTCGCCAACCCCGTGCCCCTCACAGCCGGCACCGACCTCTTCCTGCAGTACCTCGTCTCCTCGCTTAAGCAGCAAGAGGGCAGCTTCGACGCCGTGCGCCAGCACCTTCTCCGCAACGGACGCCTGTTCGCGCAAAGAGCCATTGCCGCGAGGAATGGCGTCGCAGAGGCCGGTTGGCGCTTTTTAGGCGAAGGCAAATGCGTCCTGACGCACGGCGCTTCACGATCAGTCACAGGTCTGCTGGGACGGGCGGCTAAGAGCCTCCAAGGGAAGTTCAGGGTCGTTTACGTGAGGGACGAGGCACGTGTGGAGGAGAACGACAGAGTTGTCAAGGAGCTGCGGGGGATGGGCATACCTGTTGCGGAGATTCCCGAGGCGGCTGTCGCTCACGTCATGGGCTTGCTGCGCCAGGTGAACATGGTGATTGTTGGCGCAGAGGCCATCACGCAGAATGGGGGCATTATTTCGAGGGTTGGCACCTACCAGATAGCCCAACTTGCTTCAAACGCAAAGCCAAAACTGCCGTTTTATGTTGCTGCTGAGACGCACAAATTTGTCCGCAAGTTCCCCCTGGATCAGAGCGATCTCGGGTTCAAGCAGAAGATGCTGGATTTCAGCATAGACGCTGCGAGCAAGCAGCCCGAAGATGCCGTCGACTATACTGTGAGCTTGCCCACTTTATTTTTCTGACTCTGCCGAAATTTACTAACGCATGTTTTGAAGCCACCCCAACTGATTTCCAACTTGATTACCGAGAATGGAGTCCACCTCCCTGGCCATGTCTTTGAGCAGCTCCTCAGCATCTACGGAAGTCTTAATGGGTGAAGGGGCTGACGCAACCGGGACTTACTAATGAACGGCTGGTGGTCTGGCGTTTTCGGACGGACAAGGTGGGCTGTTGAAAGGGGGAAAAATGACTAGAGACTGGGTCTCATAATCGAAATGACATAGATAAAAAGTTGAAACACATAGGGATCTCGGCGTTTTTTGATGCCAGAGGCAGGGCCCGTCGTACGACTCGGCCGACGGCCACGATGATGCTAAAATGCATGCATGGTGCGACAAGAATATAATACTTGCAATATAACCATTACGAATGCTTCCCCCACGAGAGGTGCGCGCAAATGAGTGTGTATTATAAAGCGACGTGGCTGCGGAAAAGACTGTTATAAGTTTCCAATAAGACATGTCATGTCCCCTGTTCCCTTGTTGCTGCAATTATTCCTCTTAGCCCCCCTTCTTCACCCGCCCTTGTATCCATCATGTCAGCTGAGTATGCATTTACTCAATATCTCTCACAAGCCTTGCCCCGACCCATGCGTACAGATAATTCCTCTGATACCAATTCACAAAGCTCTTCCTGCCAGCAATCCTCGGATGCGTCGCCCATGAACCACCCAGCACAATATTATGCTTGTCATCAAAGAAGTCCGCCGTATACGCGGGATAGAGCTCCATCGGTTGGAATCCCTCGTGCCGGCGCAGAGGGGAGGATGTCCACTCCCAAACACCCCCCATGGAGGACTGTCCGGCCAGCGAACCCCCCTTGGAAGTGACTGGCACAGGGTGCCAGTGCTTGAAGCCGACATTCGTGCCGGCTAGGTCGATGAACAGCGAGCTGTTCTCGACGGCACAGGAAGTAAGCTGTGGTGGGGTTTCTTCAACGCCATCATTTACAAGGTGTCTTGCTCATATAGTCAGCATCATACATATCATGGTGGGAGACGAAGGGGGACGGAGAAGTTATACCCATTCACTGCAGGAACCTTCTTGACGAGCATGCTCCCGGTATCGACCTCCTTCTGAGCCTCTACAAACGCATAAATGCTACGGGCTTCTTCACAGGTCGGGATCCGGCCGCCCATCCAGGAAGCACAGCCGGCAAGTTCGTCGTAGGAAGCCATGACGGGCCAGTCGAGCGCGTACTCGAGGGGCACATTGCCGTACATGGTGCGGACGGACTTGTCTTGGAGGAATGACTCCGGGAGGTCTGTGGGAATGTGCTTCGAGTGGCCGTTGGAGCCTCCATTGGAGCCATTGGTGCCGGTAGGAGTTGGGGATGTATCGTTTCTCGGGGTTGAGGACCAGGAGGTGGGGATCTTGGAGACGTTGCCGGTGTACATGTATCGGGCGTACTATAGTGAACGTTAGAGCTGTGCTTTGAAAGGGCAGTGTTAACTCAATCACCTCTTCGTTGGTGATGGGTCGGCCTTGGGCTTGAAAACCATTGACCTTGACCTTTCGCTCTGGTTTCTCATTGTCCCTTTTGAAGTCTCAGCCGAGATATACCCATATCCAATAATATCGGGTCTTACCATCCAAAATGTCCATTATGATGAGCATCCTCCTCTGGATCATTCATACCCACACTAATGACCTGCTCAGGTATGTCAAACCACTTGTTTGCTACTCTCGCCTGAAACGCCTTCTTTGCCATCCTCTCAAAGTCGGGCATCCCCATATGAGGTGGTGGCAGTGTCTTATCACTCTGAAGCATCATGTACAGCAGCGTCTCGATATGCATCACCTCGTGCTCAAAGCCCACCCAGATAGCCCTCGCGACATTTCTCGGGATGTTCTCTTCGCCCTTCTCATATAACTCAGCCAAGCGAACACGTACTCTGCCCTGATACGCCGTGATCTCCTCAACAGGCGGCCACTCATCGGGTATTTCCGAATGGTCGTGGCATTTCTCGGGGTTGTCGACATCGGGGTCGACGCCACGCTCGAAAATGATGTGGTAGGATGTTGGGTGCGTGGGGGCCAGCCCCGTCGTCTTTGTGAGCTGGATATCAAGGAATGTTGGGATGTGGCCAAGATAGAAGATGCATGCGTTGCGGAGTTTGATGGGCTTCTCGGTGAGCTCCTGCTTCGGAAGCATTCCCTTTGTGACAATGTCCCAGGCTGACCAGAGGGAGTGCCAGTCGGAGAGAGAGGGGAGGGGTGAGGTCGCATAGAGAGAAGGAGCTTTACTAAACGGGAGGTTTGCTCTCTGCAGCATGTGTAGGCCTAGGATGAAGAACAAGTCAGGAAAAGCCGAATAAATATGTGGTTGTGGAAGTTGAAGGGTCGAAAGCGTACCGTATTCATCACTGCGAGACCACGTTCCTATCACATGCAGACCAGCATGCCTCCACAAGTTAGCCGCACCCACCTTGGAGTACTTAAGACTTTGTTCGATCTGGATCCTTTCATGGGGCTTGACGACGGAACCTAGGACGGTTACTTCCTCGAGAGGTGAGACGAAGGCCTGGTGGCGGCCGCCCTCCTCGTCATAGACGTATTCGCCAACAACCCGCCAGTTGGGAACATGAAAGATATTCTGGCCATAGATATGGTTGGCGTTTTCGAGACCGTTGAGGACAAATCTGATACTATTAGCTGAGGCTCGTGACGTCGGGAATGGGGACCTTTACCCATGGGTGACACCTTTGCTGTCTATTTACAAGCGAGTTGTGTTAGTTAGTGCTTGAGCAAAGCCTGGAGTATTGGTCAACCGTACCATTATAAGCGTGGCTGTTGCAGGTTAGAAAAAGTCTGAGATTGAATTTGATTCTCAGGGGAATAAATACGTACTAAATCATGTCCGGATTCCCGCACGAGTCTAGCCCAACGATCATGCTATCGTCTGGCTTCAGAACATCTGCATATGACTGCAGGAATTCTGCAGCTTCATCTCGATGGAAGTTTCCTGAACCAGGATGTAAGCTCTCTGAAAGAACGAAATCGGAGACGTGATGGAAAAGCTATATGTTTGCTATGGAAACTCACCAATGCTCGAACCCAGGTGGAGGATACATTTCGGCCTATCCATATTGACAGGCTGCTTCAACCAAGTAACACCGTCGTCATAGGTACCCAGTAAGCCATGGCAAGATACGTACTTGAAATCCGGCACGTGCGACAGGGTACGCTCCAGTTCTTTCTTGGACAAATCGAGGGCATAGTAGTCAATAGATTTGTGGGCGTCTTCAAACGCCTGGAGCAGAAGGCAGACTTTGCGGAGATTTCTGTATTCACAAGTCAGCCAGCGAACACGACCGGCGAGTTTATGCGGGGGCGAGTATGTAAATGATGAAGATTCAGGTCGCGACCCAGTCGAGGGAAAGAAGAAAAAAGCCAAGCGTATACTCACCCACTTCCCAACTCTATTAACATGGCCCCATCTGGAACCTTGGCCGCAATCTCGACTGAATATTTCTCGAGCAGCTCGATTTCGTAACCAGTCAGGTAATATTCGTCCAGATATGTGATCTGGCAAAGTGTATGAGTTGGAACGAAGCGTCCACTAAGGGGAAGGGGGAGAAACAGCGAAAGTGCTGTCATAGCATTTTGGACAAGCAGAGCACATCCAATGCATGCCTAGGTTACTTCAATTCAACGTACATCCTCGAACAACTGCAGGCCCTTCTCATCATATAGCAACAGTGTGGGCAGCCTGCGAGGCCCCCCGTCTGGGGGGTTAAAATGAGAAGCTATTTCATCTTTGAGGTTGAAATCGACCTTGTTGCTGCGAATGTCGATGATGTCAAGAGCCTCTTCGGCTTGAGCTTTCTTTGGCTGCTTGATGGGGTACGACGTCGTGGTGACTGTTTGGATACACTGCTTCACGGCGGGCATGTTGGCGATGTTTTGGAGGTATCACAAACAATGCGCTGGGAGAGTGTCTGGAAAATGTATATTCGAAGCTGGTCAAGGCGGGGGTAAATTGGATTGATATAGTACTCTGTACGGAGTAGATCGACAGGAACACGTTAAGAAGCACCCGTCAGGTAATTTAAGAACTAGAGCGGATGATGAAGGAAGGAGCTACGATGGAGCTACGGCATGGTATTTGATTCCTAAAACTTTCCGTGAATTACGGCAATAGCTCCCGTCCACCGTCGCAACAAGACCCAACAAGCTCACAAATCTAGAATTCCGGGTCCAATGGGATGCTTCTAGATGGAGCTTCCCCTCATGCGGTGGTGGCGGCTAGGGCGCGCACAAGCTGATGGTGACGCGAACTGCGTGAATAAGGTCACAATTGGCGATGGCACGGATTGACGGATGACGGGCGTGCTCCACGGCACTGGACCACAACAAACCCGAACACGCCACACCAGCATTACGGACCGGCCTGGAGGGTTGGAGGGCTGGAGGGCTAGGAGGTGGTTTGTGGGTGGGTGTGTTGAGGAGCCACATTTCTGGGGAAGGTAGACGTCGTCATGATGCAGGTCATGATGCTGGGCACGGGTGGTTCGGTCACGGTGGTTCCCCCGCGTCTGAGGCAGAGGTCGGTTCGTCGGTTTTTGGATCGTGAAGCGCGACGACGCACCGTAGCGTCATATTTGGAATCTTTTGCTCTTTCTCATATCCACTTCATCATATACCCATACCCATTTGGAGACGGAGTATTTTCCTGCACCGCAAGTGAGGCGACCGACGCCGAAACCTGCATGTACTCCAACCGACACCGACGAGACAGGAGTTTTTGGTTAATGGTCGAGGGCTGACAAACGACGGTTTTGTCAGCATAGCCATCTTTTACCACTTCTTTGCTGAAAATTATCACCAATCAACCATGGCCCCATCCAGTCCCATCACAACCGGGGCTTGACTACCTTGCTGGGTATCCAGCATCCTACCATGCCGGCCAGTATGACGCATACAGCAGGTGGTGAGTTTCCCGCCGCTGTGTCTCATGCTGGCGGTCTCAGTGTCATCAGTGGTTTCTGGTACACGGCCGAGCAGCACCGGGAAATCACGGGCGAGATGAAGGCCGAGTTTAACAAGCCTGACCTTCCATCCGATGTTGACCTTGCTCTGCCTTAAGTTGGTGGTAGTGCCAGAAAAACAAACCACGATTAAACACACGGCAAGCTCAACAAACTCGTCGACCTAATCATTAATTATCGACGTCGCCTGTCGCTACAAGGTCGCCATACTGAAGGGATAGACTTCTCTGGTCTTTGCTGTTAGTGGAATTCACAACAGCCGTAAGCTTACTAGCTCTCTTATGCAGGGGAATGCTGGTGTTTGGGATAGTACTACTCCGTGGATTTGTTACCTACACTAACGCTGCAGCGCTGAAGAGCCCAAGGAGGCTGTCGTTACTCGCAACTATTCTGAGACTAACGATACCTTAGTCCTTACTAGCCGTCCTTTGCAAGCTAAGTTTAACCTACGGAGTATACCTCAAGGACTAGCACTCTAAGGGCAGCGCCGCTCAGGACTTATGTGACTAGACATCAAAGATAATTAACGATCTTTTTTTCATGTATTTTAAAAAAAGGCCGTCCCAATTTCTAGTAGCACCAGCGGTATTCTCCCAAGCAGCTTTTTAAACAAGATTAGACTTCACGCGCGTTTTCCCGTCTCGAACTTAGGGACGCACGGGCCACCATCGTGCTGCCAGAATGCCGGAACGCCGGAAGCTGATTCTGGTAGGTGAAGCCGCCGGGCGGATGTGGCTTCGTAATAGATCTGCTGATGCTCTGGGGATAGTCATGATGATATGTACTTTAGTTTTAATATTGGAAATTAAATGCCGTTATGTCGTTGAATGAACTATAACTTTGTGGAAAATGAGTTACCTTCGTAACCGTTTAAATGGGGTAGAGAGAGCTGAAGTGCGGTGACCCACTGGATGCACATCTGCATGATCTCACGATCGAGAGTGGCGATGCATGTATGATGACGGGGCAGCCACACCTTGGTGCAGCAAGATAATTGTGTAACGCCACGGGTTCTACCGACTGGTAGTGGATGGACGAAGCATTTCAACCTTCTTTCCACGTGAAAGGATCGCGATGCGACGAACCGTTGGGCGAGCTGTGAGAGCTGCAGTCTCGGTCGCACAGTTGAGTGTTGGTGAGACTAAGAAGGGGATTGGTAACTTGGATGCATCATTCGTAATTCATAGCTAGAATTCCTATAGATAACTCTTTGTCCTTTTCTGCCTAGTGCTGGGCGTCTGCGTGTTAGCTGACCTTGCCTCACGGGTCGCCTTCCTATGCGGTAAGACCAAAGTTGCTGCCTACGCCAGCCCAGTGGATGAAGATGCCACCAGAAGAGAAAATTGGATGTAAGTTTATTGGTAGAGAAATACCTACGCGCGAAAGGAGTGTTTTGTTTGGCTGGAAGTACAAAGCTGTCCCACCCAAGCGAGGAGAGTTAAGGAATTATACAACCCGTTATGCTCTGGGAGACAGCAGGGTTCTGCACTAACTATTGACAGCGCTTTCTGGTCAGCAGATTGAACAGGGACAATAATAATACGAATGAAAAAAAAAAGAGAATAAATCGAGGTTAAAACAATTAGCTAAATATTCTACAAAGTAAGACTAGAAGTTACAGAAAGGCGAAAACACCCTTAACCATGCGGGGAGCAAACTGAGCGATGACTACTACTCCGTAGTTGCACACCAGTTATAACACACGCAATAACTAGTTCCATTAACAACAATTGCCCTCGTACGACGGTGGTGGTGTGTTCGATCCAGGCCGCGGGCAAGTTTTTATTTTTGCGTTTTCTTTTTTAATTCGCCGGTTTGTTGCATGCATTTTTGGACTACCAATAATAATTATAACGATAATAAATAATCCCCACACGCCGCCGCACGCTGCAAGTCTATTACCGTGTCCTGGTATTGTTGGTTAATGCTCTCCGGCAGGGTACCGTATAACTAATGCCGGTATTTAATGTGTTTTTTCATCATACGATAAGTCCATGAGGGACAACAAAATATTACAACATAGTAATCCCCATTAATGCGAGAAAACCATACTGAAGTTATTTAACTTACAGCTTCTCGTCTGCCAAATACTTTGTCAGCTCGTGTGGCGAAGGAAACCCTTCGGGAGTCTCATAGATCCTGGACGGATCAAATATGCAATTAGATGAAGGAGATTTACTTTCGCGACGGCTTCGACGTTCACATACAGATAAGCTGCTGAACGCAGCTTCTAAATCAAGGGTCTGACGAACCATCGGTAGAAATCAGGCGAATCAATGAATTGTGGATAGGCAGCATGCACAGGAGCTTAATTTCGCCTTCATCTGTTCCGTTTCATGCTCGTCAAAACTGACCAAGACAAGAGAGCCCTTTCGTCAAGACATTCTCCAGCATGGTGAATATCAACTTGGAAGCTTCACCCAACCTAGTTGGTGCACGATTCTCCGTGCTTTAAGCACCGACAATTGGGAATAAGGCAATGTATCTCAGGGGGGCGAGAGGGGTGGATGCATATGACTGGGATGAAATTGTTGACGGTGACAACGAGGGCGGAAATACCTCGAATCTCGGGGCCAAAAATCGTGCTGCCATGGAAAGAATGGAGGAATCCACCAAAGAAAATGAGCTTGAGGCATTGAGACGAACAAAATCATCACGCTGGGCGCTTGCCTGGGGGCGTTCTATGCCCCAGGAGGAAATAGAGGAGAACCGTAGGCGTGAGCAGAAAGTCGCACTAGAGGAGGGACAGTACATACAATGACCGTGTGGAGATTGTGCCGCCCCATCGGCTCTGCCGCAAGCGATGATGCCGCGTTGCTACGAAACGGTCCCCGGGAGAAAATGCCATGGGGAAAAAAGGGAACAGGGGCATATCAGCAACCGTACAAAGTGACATTGACACTGACGAACAAGTAATGCGTAGGATGTAGCGATTTTTATGTATAAACTTGTGGTGCGTGCCGTATGTTAATTGTCGACTGACGTCAACATTGCTGAATGTAAAAACCTCCGAGGGGTGGCCACCTATCAGAGCACGCGATTTACAGAGCAGAGTGTTCCATTTAGTGCATAAGCAACCCTGAAATGGCCGCCACAATATGGGAAACTTTTGAAGAAGCCAGCAAAAAGAAAGACATGGCTAATGACAAGGCAAAACTGATGGACAGTCCATCTGTCAAAGTATATGGACAAACGGGGAATCGAACCCCGGACCACTCCCAGTCAATGAATTCACTTGATGAACCATGCTAAGGGAGTATTATACCACTAAACCATTCGCCCGTTGACTGATGATGTAATCAAGGCGATATCCAGTACATATGGTAATGGTGAGAGACGCGGCGGCGGAATGATTGACGTAGTGAGTGGCGATGTGGCTCGTCAAAGATGTATGAAAAATGCTTGGGCTTTGGGGGTGGGGGCGTGCATTGATCTGAGAACAGGATGCGACATGTGTAGTATCCAGTGACAAGGAACCTGGGCTCACCTTTGGCAGGCCAACTCGGTAGCAGTGGCACGACCTCGACGCAATGTGTATGTGCTCTATATACTCCGAACTGAGCTTCAGTTTGCCAGCGCACCGCCTGTCAATTCTGGACGGATCCTCTAGGTAGTAGTTGTTGGCCCAGCCGGCATGCGAGTGGCTGGCCGGAAAGCCATATTCATCTGGGTAATAAGAAAAGTCTAAAAGCATAATAGATCTGCTAGACAAGCGTTGCAACTGCAGCCACGTTGCGTCAGCTCCCCGCTCTGATGATACACGACAACACCTTCATGTCTGTCAGGTAAAAGTGGCGATATGTGCGCATCGCTCAAGACTGGCCCAATGACAGCGATTGACCCGCCAGCCCCTAGCTTCAGAGGCCTCACAGCCAACAAGCGTCACGCTCTGGCACCCACGATTTCGAAGCTGTTAGGCCGGGCCCAGATGTCCGGCGCTTGCAGGTCCAACCGCCGCCAAGGTGCTGGCGCCATGAATAGATTTGTTGCTTAATTTGTCGCGGCGGCTTGAACCTAGAGGACCTGCCATCGTTTATGTTTTATTAATCTGCCATTGCTCTGTTTCTTATCAACTCCATGCGGCTAATTTATTGAAAGGATAAAAGAAGGCCACCTCCATTCAGTTCTTCGATTTTTTTTGGTCCAGGCTCGTGTTGGTTTTAGTGGTCACCGGCGCCAACGTCATCGCCACTGCCCCGCGATTTACACTCCGCGACGGCCAGCTTCCAGTGACGAACTGTGAAATCTACACTGCACAAAGAGGCAGAATTTTTCGTGTCAGATTCTACACCCGCTATTTTGGAGTAGTCTATCGCCTGTCATGGCTTCAGGGAACAATGTAAGCTTTTGTCTGTCTACCACCACTGCTCATCACTCAACAATCCTCCAGGACCCTAAGCTCCTCTACGCCGTCGAAGGCATCAAAGCCTACCACATCTCTCATGGCAATGAACAATCCCTGACCACCAGCGGGCCGCAGACCCTGTCGCTGCTTATGGTCCCAACATCTTCTGGCTTTGCCGATCCTTCTGGCATTGGTTCTGGAGAAGAGGACTTTTATCTACATCTCCATTTACCACCTGAGCTGGACCTGCCACTGCCCGCCACTACCCAGATCTATCATCAGCCCCCAACGAGCTACCTCATTCCTCGCTGGGATCTCGGTCCCGACAGCGGTGCTTTTACGCGAATCGAGTTTCCGGCTTTGCAGAGTCGCCCAGGCATTCAAGAGGACGTGGATACCTTTGAGACGATTCTTGCGCAGTGTACGGCCTTCTTGGAGCGTGCGCCGCCACCAAAGCCTAAGCACAGCAAGACAAAGCCTACCTCTGGAGCGTCGGCTAAGGCCAGAGAGGCCGCGGGCGAAGAGCTGCCTGCCTATGATCCTGGCGCATTTAACAAAGGTGAGGCCTATGTTCAGGGCAGCTTGAGCTCCACTTCCAAAGGCGGTCGAATTGTCTTGGTGGACGAGGAAAATGGCAGTGTTGTTGGCGAGCTGAGTGACGGATTTCAGGTGGTGGAAGATACAGGCATTAAGCCCGGATCTAAAGGTATGAAGCCCCCTATACCATGAGTGCCTTCCTCTCGTTGAAAAGGGGCCACACTAATCATTCTTTCATGTTGCAGACCCTGTCGAAATCGCCCTCCCCACCGATGCCTCTCAAGCAATCAATGTGCAGCCGGCGTCGGGTTACTATGACGAGGAAAACAAAATTCATCCTGCATACAAAAAGTCCACCATTGTCGGGATGGGCATGAAGGCATCTCGACTGCTCATCACCACATCAGACTATGTAGCGCATACCCTCAATAGCCAAGCCGACAATTTCACCAAGAAAACCCAGGCCAGTACCAAGCCCGTCACCTTTACACCAACCACTCACGATCACATTCGAAAGATCAACCAGTTCTCCACCAAGGCTGCTGGCCTATCCGCCGCTACCGTTGGCTCCATCGCCAAGGTTGCGCAGAACTTTGGTGCCAACCTTTCTAAGCGCAAAGATGGTCGCGCCAGGGGATATGACAAGGATGGTAACGAGATTGACACCTACAAGCCCGGCATGCTGAACAAGAGCCTGATGGCCTTCAACACAGTCGTAGATGGTATGGAGCAAGCCGGACGCAGCTTACTCACGAGCACCACGACCAGTATGAGCCAAGTTGTTGAGCACAAATGGGGCCCCGAAGCTGGTGAGGTCTCCCGCAATCTCGGTGGTGGAGTCAAGAATGTTGGCCTCGTTTACATTGATGTCACGGGTGTGTCTCGTCGCGCTATTTTGAAGAGTGTTGCGAAGGGCATGGTGGTAGGAAATGTCAAAGGTGGTGGAAAGGTCATTGTAGGTGGTACTGAGAAGCCAGCGGTGGCATCCGTAGCCGAAGGCAGCGGAACTGGCAAGGAAAAGAAGGCCCATGATACATACGGAGATGGTGCGAGTATTGCGACTGGCTATGGAGGTGATGTGAAGAAGCCTCCTCCCTCGTAAGGCAAAGTTGGTACATGAGTATGATGCATGAGTATGATGCTGGACGCAACAGGAACGGCTTACTCTAAAGCGGGAGCAGACGATTATGACACCCTTTATTAATGACTTGCTGCATGTATGTTACCTATCAGTAGTTTAACGGAGTAGTAGTATAAATATCAAATTGACACCAACTGCAGCCAGAAAAGTCATGAAAGACTCCAGCTTGCGTGCTGACTGACAATCATCCATCTTTCCATCTTGAATGCTATCTAAACACCACAAAAGTGGATCACGTGTGTACGTGACGTCCTTCGCGTCGCGATAACCCCCCTCCCCCGCGTAGCTGTCTAATATTCTCGAACACCTGACTTTGTTGCTTAATGCGAACAATTCCTGTCCAAGAGATTTGAATACAATCCTATAGAAGATCTCCGACTGCCCCCCCTACGATTGTGGGCACTCGGCCCGTCGGCGCGGCATTAGCAAGCAAACGTTGGCTTTTGGAGCGAACCACCCCGCCATCGCAAGTCCCTATGTGCCGATTCGAGCTGCTCGGTGTCATCATCCTTATCTTCCACGGCGTTCGAGACGTCATTAAGCGCAAAAGAGCCCAAAAGCTGTAAATACGACCCTGGTTCTCCCCCCAAACCCCAAGTGCCACCGTTCTGACATGCAGCACAGCACGCAATGCTCCACGAAATCCTCCTCTCCCTATCCGGCCACCCATCCCCTCTCCTTCGCAAACCAGCGTCGCCCGAAGCAGACGCCCTCGCGGGCATAACACCCCCGGAGCGACAACTGCTCTCATCCGCCGGCCACATCAGCGACCTTCACACCAAGCTCATCGCCTACTCGTCCGAGATAGCCGCCTCCCATTCCAGCACGATATGTCGAGCTGTCGCCACGGCCATAAGTTCCGTCCACCTGGCGGCCTTCCAGAGAAAAGTCCTGGAGGTAGAAGAAAGTATATTAAAGGATGATCCGGAACTGGTGGGCGCCTACAACATTGTGCCGCTGACGGCGGTGATGGGCGAGTTTCAGCAGTGGACGAGGCGTCTGGAGTGGTTGTGGGACACGGTGAGGTTCATGATGGCCCCGAACCAAGATGGGACGGCTTGCAAGGGCGCTACGCTGGTTGACCGGTTGAGGGACGAGCTGCAGAGTGGCTATCAGGATGTTGCGGCTACGGCGGAGAGCTTGGTCAAAGTTGCGGAAACGGCGTGGCTGAAGCAGGTTTCCGCGTGGGTTCTGTACGGGAGGTTGCCGAGTTTTGGAGCCGATGACTTTTTTGTGCAGAAGATGCCAGTCCCACCAGAGGTAAAGCTTCCCATCTGCCTGGTGTTGTCCTGAGCTTACCTTCTGTCTCTTAAGAGTGTCTAACAATTGGCCAGGACTATGCTATTCTCGCGGACTGCCTGCCATCCTTCGTCACAGGCGCAACGGCTTCGTCCATGCTCTTCATCGGCAAGTCACTCAACCATGTCCGAGCCATGAACACCAACTCCACCTCTACCGGCATAGCACAAGTTCCCGCCAAACTCAAAGAGCTATCTGCTCTAAAAGTCCCCCTCGAAAGCGCAGACTTTGCCAAAGCAATCAAGACCATTCGGATATTTCTTTCGCAAAACACTCTGCAAAAGATGCTCCCGCTGGCCAAGGTATCTGAGATGATGCAGCTCCTACGGGATTTCTTCCTCCTAGGCCGCGGTGAATTTGCCATGGCCTTGACCCACGAAGCAGACGAGAAGATCCGCAACCGCTGGCGCAGAGCGGGGAACCTCGCATACGAAAAGGATCAGGGGCTGAAGAACATCACCGTCAAGGATGGCGAAGTCGCTGCCGTGCTGAACAGGACATGGTCTGTTCTCGTATCCATGCAAGGCCAGCACGCGGAAGAGGACGACCAGCTAGACCTGGCGAGGAGCTTGATACAGCTGCATCTGACCAAGTCAAGACCGCCCGCCGCCTTGGTCACAGGCAAGGGATTGGATGTCGACGCCGCCAATTTATTAGCCGCCTCGCCCTTTCGAAACATGCTCTTCTCCGTACCGGCCATGCTGAGCCTGGACCTCCCATCACCCCTGGACATGGTCATCTCAGCATCGGACCTGCAGCTGTACTCCTGCATAAATGCCTATCTATTATCTCTGCGCCGCGCAAACATCCGCCTCACGGATCTCTGGAAAATCACCTCCCTACGACGACATTTCCCCTCCCCGCGCGGCACGTCTGACCACGCCGTCACCATCCGCGAGCGCTGGTCCGATCGCGCATGGCTCCTCCGCAGCTCATGGACTACCGCCAGCGCAGCCATCTTCTTCCTCGGCGAAACAGAAGCGTACTTCCAGACGGAAATCGTTGAGGGCCTCTGGGACGGCTTTCACAACTGGCTCTTGCCGCAGAAACGTCCCCTCCATCGCTCTACATCCGGCCACGCCACGCCACTGCACATGCACACCAAGGCCCCTCTAACTCCCATCGACAACACGCCGCCCCCTTCTTCTTCTTCTTCTTCTTCTCACGATCCCCAGACCCTCTCTACAGCTCATACGCTGTATCTTCGCACCCTCACGCACCGCCTCCTCCTGACTCAACCGTCCTTCACGCAGCCCCTATACACCCTGCTCTCTCACATAGACCACCTAGTCACCCATCTGCACCGGCTACACTCCCTCTTCACATCCATAGACCTCGACCATGACGCAGGCGTAGTAGATGCGTTTGTAGATCTTCAGCGCGAACAGTCCCAGGTATTCACGTCGCTGCGTGGCGTTGAAAGAAGAGTCAAGGACGGCATAGAAAATGTGGTAGATGCCCTGAGGGCACTGGAGACCGATCCTAAGTTTCTGGCCGACTGGGACGGACAAGGTCTGGTGGATGAAGAAGATGGTGAGGAGAGGGCGTATGTCCCTGGACGGATTGGCGGGGTGGATAGGTTGTTGATGAAGCTGGATTTCGGGAGCTGGATCGGTAGTAAACGCGGGTTGGGGGCCGATGGACGAGGGGGAGGGCCTTGACCAGGATCCTAGTGCATATGCGCTTCTATAATTCGAAAGGCAACGACGCAGCAAGCGGTGTTGGAGATTTCATGTTAGCGGGCTGTCACAATGACTGGACGCATCATACGATGCACCCTGTATGAATAGTATGACTTTTAATGACTATATACGAAAACTCCTTGTCATAGAATGAAGCACGAATAGCCATACGGCATTTCCGATAAGAAAGTGTCCATTAGAAAGAGATTGCACACTTATATACACTATTACTATCTCATAATGCCCAAAGAAATGCCATGTCGAACGCCATTCTATGCTTCCCAAGTACAATACGCCAAAACTCCCAAGCTGTTCGTGCCAATTCTGTTCTCGTGATTATCATTATGACTGTACCATGCATATTCAGAAGTTCTATCATACACGCATCATTGCTAAACACCATACACTGTTCGTACTACTTTCGTCTGTCGGGTTCATTAATAAACGGCAATAGCCTTGCCCATACGAAAAGGCTTGCCAGAATTTTTAAATAAGCCACGGCGCGATGGTTCGGTGCCGGGGCGGGCCTCCTCTTGCCTGAGCGGGGCCGAATCCGAGGGGGTCTTTTTGGATAGCCATTCTTCGCGAATGCAATCATCCACGAGGGTTATAAGACCAGTGGCGATGATGACGCTATAACAGATTAGCTAATGCTGGTATTCGCATGACCAAAAGAAGAACTAAACTTACTCGGCTACATCCGTCATTGCCTCAATGACGGACTGGTTGGTGATCCACATGTAGCAAGGAGGAATCCATCCGCCAGCTTGCTTCTCCATCTCGATCTGGCTTGGGCTTTGCATTTCCTGCACAACATGGGCAACCGCCTCGCTTTTGTCGTCGCGCATGAGATGGAATGAGAAAGTGTTGAGCGTCTTATCAACACTTCGTCTCCAAGTATATGTATGGCCCCACCACTCGAACTCATAGCGCTTTGGGCCGCGACGGGACAACTCAACACGAGCATAGTTGCTAAACTCAAGCTTGATGGTGTCGGTAGGGACTAATGGTGGCGGTGGAGACTTGACTGCGAGCGAGCCAGGAGAATGGCTCAGCACATCAGCGCCACCGCTCGAAGATGCAGATGAAGAAGGTCGGCGTGAAGACGAGGAAGATTTGAGTGAGAAGCGAGAGGCGCTGGAGGTATCAGAGCGACGGAAAGGCGCCTTTACTGAGCGGAGAGCCGAGGAGACTGAGTTTTGGATGCCATTACGCGAGGCATATGCTCTTTTAGAAAAGCACACCTCCCTTCCCGAATCCCTGCAATAACGACGAAATGAAAAGTCACGGTTGAATAAATCGAGCATGCGTAGGTGAAACAGCTGAATGGAGGCAGGTCGATGGCGCACTCCGCTTGTCACAAGAGTGTCCACGCGGAGGTTCATGTTTCCATCCTCGGTGTCATCGTGACAAATGGACAGGCGACGCATGGAAGGGAAAAAGCAGCCGAATGTGTAAGGATCCGACGGTGTTGATGGATCATCAAAACCAGGGCGAGGACGAAGAACTTTCGGAATGGCATAGTATTCGGCTGTGTGTGGCGTTTCACCTTCTGGTTTACTATCCAACTGTGCACCCTCATGAGTGTCGACAAAATCATGGTTGAGATCACACTCGGAGAATCGAGAGTCATATGTGTTGACGGAGAGCATGGACGCTGAAGGAGAGGGGGGCGAATAGGCGATGTTGGGTGGTGACAAGCCTCCCATATCCTCCTGTATCATGTTGTGTTGCAGCTTGCTGGGCTGTTGTGGCTGGGTGTAATCTTCCATCTCGCTATCTCGTGAATGCCTCTGACTTGAATCCACTGTCGAGCCAGATTGGTAGAATGGAGGAGCAGCGTCTGTCCTTGCCAAGATATAAGTCTCAGAGAGCTCGCTGGTGCGTGCGGATGACACAGAAGAGCTGTTGGAGGAGTCTGTCGAGCTTGTTCGTTGTTCAGGCATATATCTGGGTGTCCCTGATTGGCGGTTTCGTGGTCGTATTGAATACATATTTGTGATGATATGATGTACTATAAGTACGTTTATGGCTGGTGTTTGATATTCGATGTACAGATGGGTGGAGACGTGAGGAGATCGAACAAATGTGAAGAAGTGAATTGGGATCCAAAATGTTTAATGGAAACAAGGTGGGATATAATTAAATAATGGAGGGTCAATCCAAGTTGTAGCTGTGTAGGTATGAAGAAGAAAAGTGCAACGCAACGCAACGCAACAAATGCAATGTGATGGGATGGGTAACAACTGGGTAACAAATGGGAAGGAACGGAAGGAAGCCACGGACGTAACGGAGAAGATGAAGGAGGGCCCGAGACAAGATATATGTTGCATATCTGCTCGGTACTCGCTAGTCCAGTTTAACCAAAACCCAGGCACCGGAGCTCTCACCTGAAGCAATGCTCCGATGTGCTCCCTCACATGGTCGTGAGCGATGGACTGCATCGTTGTCATTGTGTGCCTTAACCGCAAGTCATTTGTAAACTCGAAGGGGATCGACCGGACAAATCCAGCCCAGCCCCAGCCTAATGTCAACGGGTCAGATCCAACCAGGGTGACAGACAAAGCCACCCGAATGGGGAAACCGCCGCGTCGGCATCTTTAAGTACCCAGGTACCTTTGGATGTCGAAGAGTCATGGTGTGTCCCTGGTGCCATGTGGTGGTGCCTCGCTCAATACTTGACCTACTGCCAGCCAGTAGTTCACAGGTAACTACTCCGCAGTGCTACAGGGCATGTCATGAAAAGCCAGGGCAGCTGGAACAGCTGGACAGCCACTCAAAGCAGCCAGGTCCAGGCTCTCCAGGACCCTCCCTGGCAGATCCCCATCGTCTTGGCGTCTGCGTTGTCGGTCAACTTTGTCCTCGCATGCACAGCTTTCGTCCACTCCCGTGCTCTTCACTTGCTGCCGCCCCATCTCCCATCCGCAAGCACCCCAGCTCATACAACTTAATGGGTCGAAAATATGGCCTGGCGCGAATGTTCGTTGGGCAGCTGTTTCCCGACAATCCTGGGGACGAGGCGAAAAATAATGCTGCACGAGCAGTCGCCTCACACAAACTGAATGGTCACCAATGCATGCTTGGACGAGTTACAATAACCAGGTCCATTCCATCGGATGAACAGTGCGGGACTGATTTTCTAAAGCGGCCTGCCAACGAGGGGTTTCGTCAAGGCGTACGGAGTACGGAGTACAACTTGCCTGACTAAACTACCTAGTACGCAACAGAGGTGGACACCAGACAGCACGCGTATGACTGTGGCAGTGAAAGGAAATGAACGCTAACAGCAATCATATCCATGGCATCAGCAGAGCTCATTTTTTGGACGGCTCCGAGACACCGTCGGCAGATGTCTGGTGTGCCTAAATTGGGAAACATCAGCCAACGTCAACCAGAAGGCTGAGCCGAACAAGCCCGCCCATGACTTACTTACCGCCAACAACTTCCTCTTTGTCGGGCTCGCAGTTACTCCGTACAGTCGTTTGCGCGTCTGTTTTTCACTGCACCGAGTACGGAGTACGGCACACCGAACTGGCAGGCACCGTTGTGCTTGGCGTCGCCGCCCAAAAGAGACAGGGGCGCTGAGCAGGGGGATGGCGACAGAAATTGCGAGGCAGCAGTCAGCATCAACTACAAGGCAAAAGTTATCAGACGTCGTTGTCTTGTGCCGAGTATTTTGCGGCGAACTTCGGACGGGACCCAGCGACCTCCAGCCACCCCCCTGCGTTTCTTCGAGCTGTCTGGCCGTGTTGCTCCAACATGCCACGAAACAACGACACATCACCCCACAATCAGCTGTTGGCGACGTAGAGCGGCCTCTCAGTCCTACCAGGCACAACTCATCACGTATCTTCACGCTCACACTATTGCTACAGTCAGCCTTGACCAGGCTCAACAAGGCCCGAGTAAACCATCCAGGGTCTTGACCCGAAATTTCATGCTGTCGCTTTCACCTGCTCGCGCTGGTGACATGCTTGCGCAACGAGCGTATGACTAACCAAGCGTCGCCAATGGTCACATTGTCAAAACACAACACACTGTACTCCGTAGTTACTCCGTAGCGGCAGACGATCACAAGATGCTCCTTCGTACCTACAATGTTGTAATATTGTATGGTGCAGTTAACAACCAGTCGTCAATATTCTCGGCCTCTCGATTTGGACCATTTCCGCAGCACAATTTAGCTCAATTGCGTCTTTTTGACATGCACCTGGCCTGAGCTCATCGATCCTTCTGAAGCAAAGAGTAAATTCACAGCACTGGCATCACTTCAAACTCCGTGTCAGAAGACTAACTCAGTTACGGAGTAGCTCAGGCTGTCATTAACGTTGGGTTGGGCACTTGCTCCGTCGCCAGCCAAGCCAGCACAACGACGGCGATTGTGTGCGTCAGCCGTGTCGGGCACTAAATATTAGCGTTGGTTGTATCACGATTTCTACCGTGGCTGGTTCAATCAAATACAACGTGGCGCAACGATTGTGCTCCTTGCTTGGGAGAATGGGCCACCATTACGTCTCCGCGGCACAAAGTCCCCTCCACATTGCTGCAGTCACTTGTGAATCCGGCGACTGTAGAAGATTCGATGCAGAAGCTTGATTTGAGTTGGCTTGGCTTTGGCCGGAGTAAATATTGTACAATGCAACTACTCCAGTCAATGACGTTGACGGCGACCACTGCCGAATGAGACACGCATGTCCCTTCGTGCATCTGGCCATGAGACATGCTGCGTATTCCAATCGCCTCCGTACTGCCCATTGTTCAATCAACAGCTATCGTAGGATGATACTTGGGCAAACCAACCGGATTCGGCCGCGGCGATGGCGTGAGCAATGCAACCACCACATCCATCATAAGCCATCTAGTGTCATTCGCGAGCCAGATGACTGCCACAACCAGCGCCAGCGTCTTCTGGATGAAAATCTTTAGGGAGGACCTGTTGTCACAACCAGCTTTTTGGATCCTGGGTGCGTGCTTTGGCCAACCAGAGGCACTAAAGTGCGGAGAAAGGGTCGGGTTGATCAAATCCAATATACGTCGAATAGTTGCAATGGCATTACGGAGTACATCAAGAGCCTATACTCGTGAGGATGATTCACTCCCCCGCAACTCCCCACAAGACTCCAATGGAACTGTGCACCAAGCCGTCTCAATCCAATATCCGCGGTATCGGCGACACGCAGGAGACCCAGATCCGGATATACAGAAGTGCGGCCAATACCCAGTGGCGACTTCTGATGGATAGCCGGCTCGGTAGTTTGGAACCCAAGTTGCAGAAACCGGTGATGAAGGCGAACTTGAGAATGCAAAGAGCAGACTGCCTCATCCGTTCGGCTTCAAGATCGAGGAGTGCAATTACTGCAAGACACTCTGTAGCATCTGAATGCCTTCCTTTTTTTTTTTTTTGGGGTTGGAAGACGACCTCATGCATTGGTCAAATCGCTCAATTAGCGGAAGCCTCGGACCGAAATACGAGTGTTATTTCTCTACACTTGCGGCCTCGCCTCTCACGAAAAATGCATGATGTGAGCAGTCAGCTTATTGTGCTGTATGCGTGCTTCCATCTCACCTATCATGTACTAGGAGGTGTCGAGTTTGATGATCCCAAAAGCCGTCCGAAAATCGTGCTCATCTGTCAAGCCGGAAAAACTACAATCTCTCCGTCAAATCATAAAAATGGCTCAAAATTGCCATTCCGCCTCTCGATTTTTGGTGCCTTACACCTCCCTCTCTGTCGTTCGTCTGCCTGCCTGCCCAACAACCCGGACCCCAACTGTTTTTGGTGTCCCGTCGTGCGTAATGCTACTCTGCGCTGCTGCAGGGCCAGGTTCCGCGTCCCAATCCGCGCCGTGTAAGTCGCGTGTCGGACTCTGATTCGCCTCCCGTTCTCCAGACCTTCGCGCTCGCTTCGTGCCTGGTGTCGCCTCTCTTCCATCCAAAGATGTCGCGGCCTCGCGGTTATTGAAGAGGCGCTGGGAAATGCACATCTGATTTCATACCAATTTGAGGGCAGCGGCATGCGCATGATAGGATGCAAGACCTCCGCCGAAGCGGCCTTGTAGTTCAAGTGATGCTGGCGATCACTTAGTCACAACGAGACAAAGTCGGAATCTAGAAGCGGCATATTATGTTCGGGTAACCCGGACGAAGCTAGGATCCATCTTCTCCAAGAATTCCCGAAATTTTGTATCTGCTGTCGTCGAAATTCACTCCGGAAGTTCCTAATCGCTGATGACTGGGGTAGGATTACCCGATTGCATGGTCTTTCAGTACCGGTAAGTAGGTAGCAGCTCTGTTGAATTGACATCAGCTACATACGCCAGCTTACACTACTGTACATTAAACAAATATTCCTGTGTTGTTGTTTTTCATCTGATATATTTGCTTGATCGCGAGGTCAACCCATATATGCTTCAGATACAGTCCAAGCCCCAAGTAGATGCCGCATATATAGAGAAGCTTTGCTACTCCATTGACTCCCTGCTCGAGAAATTCTGCGACATCCGACGCCAAGCACGCGGGCCACCAGCTATCCGTAAGGATCGCATCGATGAATGGCATCCGCGCAAGTTTAATTCGGCATCGACTGCTTTCGCCTCTGCTTTCCATATTCCCCATCCTGCCGATCCGAGCCCCACGCACATATTGCCAGTCAGGAAGTAATAGGGCGGATCACACGCAGTCGTCTCATAGGACCGAGTGTTTACTTCTCTGCTCTGCGTAAAAGCAGACTCTCTGTGATTGGCAGCGTGAATTCATGATGTAATTGCATGATGCGAAGCGCAATAGGGGCTCCAATCTGATAGCGAGCCCACGTCCCCCCGCCGGCGCGAATTTGGAGTCTTTCCCACTGGGCTCCCCATGTCAAGACCGAAAAAAGCAGTTATTAAGTTGCGGAGTATTCGGGTCGGCAAGCCCGCCCCGTCCACACCTATTTCATCCCATGTATGTATGTATGTATGTTTGTACCTGTACCTTGGACTTGGACGGAGGCGCTTGGACATCTGGCATCTACATCACGCCTTCGGCCCCTCCATGGACGTTTATTGCACGTCACTTCTCCGCGGGGGGCCAATTCGGCCGTGTCGAAAGAGCACAGAGCCAACGCTACTCACTGATCGAATCGGTAGGCGTGGGGGTCCGGTTTCGCACATTCTGCGCTGAATGGTAGGGAAGGTTGGCTGTCGCCCGTGGCCAATCGATATGTTGAGGCGTGGTACTCACACCTCAGAAATGGAGTTTTGTGACACCACGGCCTGTCTTTCTGGCCAGAATTCTAAGCTGTAGGTTCTGTATTGGCACATTTACACACAGGGCACTGATGGTGAGTGAGGCTGTATGGCCCCTGTTCTCACGGTACAGCTTCAGCTCTGCCGCGGCAGGGCTTAAGTTACAGCGTGAGGCGCCGGTGCATCCTGGCTCTGTAGATGGTTAGTTTTTCGATGTGCAATGATAGCCTCACTGTAGTTAGAAGGGGGCCATCATTTCGGTATGCTTCACGTCCTCTCTTTGGCCGTTGCCGTTGCCATTGCCATTGCCAACGAGTCAGCTCCTACTACGCACGGTCGTGCCCAGCAAGCAAGCCCGCATGGCTACAGCCTCAAACGCAAGACCGCCTCGACATCCCAAGGAACATGCACCAAGAATCACGCATCAAGAATCAAGACGGCTCAGACACACCGGTCCTTGACCTAACTAGGGCCCCTGCTGGTCAGGCAACCACAAGGACGCCCGGCACGCCGGTCGAAACAACCGCAAATCTATCCTGCCTCCTGACAGCAAAGTGATCGCTTTTCACAGTGCCAGACGAGCTACTTTATCCCGCACGGGATTTCTGTATTCTCCATCATTACAAGATCCTTTGGACAGGCCATGTTTCGCATTATCTCACTGACGGGCAAGTCAGCAGTCCCAACGGAACAAACCAGCACAAGCAGTGTCGCTGGGTAGAGCACAGAATGATACAATCCGAGCGCGTATATAACTTGCATCGAATATAACTCTCGTAGTATTCAATTCCACTTATTTTTTATGCTAATGACACTACATCTTGACAACACCTACATAGCAGTCAGTAACTATTTAGATGCTGAATCCGGCACAAACCAAATCGCCTACCAGCAGTATCGGAAGCCAGTAAAGAAGGGGGATGAGAAAAAGAGGTAATTCTTAGAGAGAAGCTCTCGGCTCTTTCTGATATCGCTTGCACTCAAGATGCTCAGGGCTTGGGCTGGTGGCACGGCCTGTGCATCGTTGTAGCTCTGTTGTCATTCTAATATGATCAGCCCATCGTCATCAAATCGATATCAAGACTGTCAAGCACGTCGCCCATTTAAGTAGATTGATTTTCAGGAATTGCAAAAATAACAGTATCAGGAGTGCATATATTATGTAGCGCTCAGAATTATGCTATGCGACAGACGTCCTTCGATACAGCTACTTAACCAGCAGCGGTCAGCACTTTACTGAAGACAAGACAACAACACCTTTTATTGCTACATCCTACCCCCCATCTCTCACCCACTTGACCAGAAAGCTGGTTCAGTTTAGCCAGCCATCTGTCCAGACATTCACCTGAACTTCTGGCAACCATCCTGAGCGACTGACCCTCCAACTGCACTACGGCTGGATGTTCCATCCAATCCATGTGCGTGGCACCACTCTCCAGATCTTGACTTCACCGCTCCTCAGATCATCCAGCTTGTAGCTTTCCATCTTGACCTTCTTGTTCTCTCGGCCCTGTTCCCAGGCTCGGACTTTCTTCTTGGTTCCGTCCCATTCGGCAACTACCGCTACATGGTCAGGCTTGCCAACTTCTGCCGAGTACTTGGCATGCATTGGCCCGTGCTTGCCCTGGAATTTTGCGTTGCGGAAGGATATAATGTCTCCAGGTCGGATAACATCCTGTTGCTGCGTAGACGCGTTGCCCATGTTGGCGTAGACCAGAGCTCCATAAGAGCGTGTACCGACAGGCAGCAATGCACCACTCAGTGGTCGTAACATCTCCATCACTAATGCTTGTGGTGTGCCGTCTCCAACCACAGTATCTTTCTTGGAAGTGGCAGCCTCTGAAATTTGTCGACCATATCGTTCGTAAAACTCTTCCATCTGGTCTTGACGGAGGGCTCGGGGAGGAGGCTCGTGTCGCTGCTCAAGTTCCGCATCTGATGGGTCGTACGGGTCGTATCGAACCGTGACCACAGTCTGCGAGTAGTCCTGGAACAATACAAATACATCCCGAGTAATAATCGTCTTGGCACCCTGGTTGGTTGTGGTAGTCTCCTCACTTTCAAAGTGAATGTCTTTTCGACCCTGGAAAACAGGCGGCACTTGACTCGCCTGCTTCCACCATCCACTTTGGAGGGCAAGGTCAACATCATTTGCAATGAAGTCAGATTCAACCGAGGGTCGGTGCATATCCATGGACCTTCTGTTGCTCATGCTTGTTCTGGGCAGATCCAGGGATTGCTTATTGTTAGGCCGAGCTGGCGGTGCAGACGGCGGTGGTCGCCTCTCGGGAGGGGATGATGCTGCTATGATAGCTGGTGGTCCCGGGAAGTATGCCTGTTCTTCGTCAATCTTCGGTGTTTTGTGACTGTAACTTGATGCCAAGGGAAGCGGAGGTGAGGAGTAATTATATGGATCATAGTCATCTGTGTCTGTACCTGCCGGCGAAAAAGGCTCCTTTGCCGGTGGAGGGGGCGGCGGAGCAGCACGGGGAACGTCTACCGATCGTCTCTTACTCTCAGGAGGCGGTTGGCTTGGGATAGGCGGAGGACCCGCTCGAGGTGCCGCAGAAGATGGAATAGGTGGAGGAATGTTTGGGGGAGCGTCACGGGCTGGTGATTGAATTGTGTTATCCTCCAAGCTGGACTCCCTGGCGTGCGCCTTTAAAGCGTCTTTGTGAGGAACGGATGAGCCAATGTCAGTATCGTAGTCGCCTTCATATTCCGTGACTTCTTCATCTTCTTCCTCGCCAGCTTGTGGTGGACGTGTTGGTGTAGCAACTGTAGCATCAATAGTTGATTGCCGGCTTAGATCACCAGGAGGAGGGGGCGGAGGCGGTCGGCCAGAAGCCGGCGGAAGCGCCGGGGCAGATCCCGGGATCGGCGGGGGTGGTCGGCTTGAACGTTTATTCTCAGCTGGTGGTGATGAAGGCGAGAATTCGTCAGGCCGTGACGAGTGAGGCGGTGATCTCAGTGGTAGTGTGGAAGCCGGTTGTGGTGGCAAAGGGGGAGAGCGCTGGGTTTGGATACCGGCTTGTTCCAAGTCCTTATCCTTTGCTCCACCAGAGAGCTCGTCATCAGATTCAGATCCATCGGTGGCTGATTTAAGCTCCGCTGGAGGCGGCGGAGGCGGCGCGCGAGCTTTCAGGAGATATGTCAGTAAAATCTAAATATTTACGCGCGCAGGGCAGTAATCCGTGGGTTCTCACATTCAGTAGGGACAGGGGGTGGTATTGGCCGGCCACCTGGAATTGGAGGAGGGCCACTGATATCTCGACGGGGAGCTGGAACCGAGTTAGCATAAATTACAGACAAAGCGCTATATTAGACATTACACGCACAAGTCACTTCGGCGACTGGAGCTGGAGTGGTCGCCTCGTCCTCCTCCTCATCAGCATCGTCCCTATAGTCTCGTGCCCGTGTCGGAAGTGGCGGAGGCGCGCCTCTCGAAGGAATAGGAGTAGGCTCATCACCATAGTCTTCCTCGTCGTCTCCTTTTTCCTGATGGCTTCGGCCAGGTGCAGGGGCGTTCCCTAGACTAGGAAAAGCCATGGGCGTGGGAATTGGAGGGGCCTGGGCCTGGACGCGAGAAGTCGACTCATATGCTTCTTCCTCGATAGCAGAAGGTTCAGCAGATTTCGATGGCTTCCGCTTAGGCGGTGATTTAGCCGCTGGAGGAGCTGGAGCCCCAAACATGCCGTGAAAGCCCATGCCGCCACTCATTTTTGCCATTCTGGCACGCAACTCTTCCTTACGCCTAACCTCAGGGTCCACGTCTTCTTCTTCCTCCTCTTCTTCATCCTGCTCCTCTTCATTATTCTGTTCTTCAACCGCAGCAGTATTAGATGTTATTGGTACGCGCCTTGCGTGTCTTGGAGCTTCCTCGCTATCGTCGCGCTCAGCAATATCATCTTGTCCCTCTGTCGTATCACCAGCACCGGACATATCGGCCTCGTTTCCGTCATGGGACTCATCCACCGCAGGGCCTTTCGAAGCTCGCCGTCGGGGTGGCAGTGCCTTTGTATGCGCGTCATCTATAGATCTTCTAGGTTCAGTTTCTGCAGTCACAGTACGCTCAAGTGACGGAGAAAGAGGTCCTTCAACAGCCTCGGTGTCTTCTTCGCCCTGTATGGCAGTTTCCGGCTTCTTTTTCAGAGGTTTCTTGGGCTTATCCTTTTTAGCAGCAGCCTCCGCATGACGCTGAGCTTGCTCCAGCTGCTGCTTCTGAAGTAAAGCAATACGTTCCTTCAAACTAGTGGGCTTGGGCTGATCTTCGTCATCGCCATCCTGGGGCTGCTCTGTAGGGACCAATCCGGCTTTCTCAGCCTGATCTAAAGTCTCGGCCTCTCTCTCTTTAATTTCAGGATCTTCCTCTCGGCGGTAGATATTTGCAGTAGGTTTTTCTCGTGGAGGCGGCGGTACGTATGCGTTGCGACTTGGAGGAGGTGCCACGAACGGCTTCTTCACAAATCCGGAGCCAGAGCCTGCTCCTAAGCCGCTCGGTTTAAACGGGGCAACGGGCGGTGCAGCAGGCTTATTGAATGCTGCGATACGATCCTTGAATGAGTTGGCCGTAGGTTTCTCAGAAACAGGTGGAGGGCCAGGCTTGGGCTTTGGAGCAGTTTTTTCGGCTGATTTTGGCACCTCCGGCGGCGAAGTAACAGCAGAAGGAGACTTGGAAAGAGCTGGTTCAACTGCCTTGTTTGCCACGGGCACTGGGACGATGGGGACAGGATGCCGAGATCCTGCATGTTCATGTTCCTCCGTCTCGTAGGGTTCGGGCTCTGTTTCGTCAATTGACACAGGTTTCTCTGCAGCCGATGCTGGCGGAGGCGGCGCTGGCGCTGCAACTTCTTCTGGCTGAGCAGCATCAGGATCTTTCTTCGGACGTGATCTCGAGGGACGTGGAGGGGCCGTTGGCTCAATCTTCTCCACAAAGTTACGAGGGAAGATGCCTTCCTTCTTCACGCCGTGGTCGTCTGTATATTCGCCCGAGTACCATTCATCATCTTCCTCCTCGGTGACGGTGATGATCTGGCCAGCGGGGAAGTTGAGGTCATCGTCGTGGGGGGAGCTATACTCGTATAGGGCCTTGACCCGGAATGAAACGGCCATGGCGGTGTAGCAAGCGTCCCGCGACACAGACAGCCCTGTGACACGTCTGCTGCGGCTGGATGAGACGTTTGTTCAATATAATGAATTTATGTTGTCGGATGTGGGGCAGAAACTCGACGGAGGATGCGGAGAGTTGGGAAAGGCCTCGTCAGCTTGGAAGAAGCGGGGGATGAGATGTGGTGGAAAACAGCCGTCGTCCTGGGCGCTATTAGCGAGTTCACGGCGCTGCCGGCGTCCGTGCTAGCACTATCAAACGAGAAGACGAGCGCAAGGTCTGCGCGAAGGTATTTCCAAGACTGAGTTTGATGGGTGCTGCTATGGCAGAAGAGCGAAAAGTGACTGACGCCAGTGCCGAGAGGCAAAATAGATGCAGGCGGAGCATGCAGTCGAGGAGGCAGGCTGCGAGGCGTGGAGGTGCAGCGCGTGCTGCCGCTTAGTGTCTGGTAGGTCCAGTCGGTCCACGACAGCTTGGTGGGCACGATGTTGGTTGCAGAGCAAAAGTGTAGTGCGGGCGGCGGGTGTCGACGTCAGCGGGCTGCTTCTCTGCAAGATCCACCAGCAAAAGGCTTTCGATATGGTACTGCGTGATAACTAACTATAACTAAAATGACGGCAGAGTGGGGGGCCTCTTTGTCGAATTGGAGTACGGAGCAGTGGGAGCCAGGCAGCGCCGAGCAGTTGAAGTTGAGACGAGCTAGGGAGATGGGTGTGGTGGAGCCAGGCTGCTGGAGCTCGAGTGTCCTCGAGTAAGGACATTACACGCAGTGTGTAATGCATCACGGGCTGGAGCTTCAGTGAAGGACCATTACCAGGGCAGGGGCTGTTCAGTCCCAGAAGCCAGAAAAGCGTGCGCGAGCAGCAGGATACGTAGGAGAGGCTGACACGCTATGCGTCTGACCATGACAACTGGAGCAAAATGCATCAATGAATTTTACATCCTTGAGTGTCATCAGCCTCAGGACGTCGAAATAAAAGCACCGGAGAGCCATCACTGATGTCCTTCACAGCCGTGTCTGCATTTCATTGGGTCGGTTTAGGCTACCCCGACGCCGATGGATGCAGCCATGGTGATTCGAACGCGGCTAATGACCCAGAAGTTTGGCACATGCTATCGATAACAATTTTCTAGTGGGGTGCTCCGTAGAGTCGCAGCCAACTCAGGCGGCTCACCTGCACAACGAACCGGACATTTTATTCATCATGGAGCACACAACATAGCCCAAGCTCAAGCTCAAGTTACTTCTCATCATCAACATTTTTCTTTACCTTGAAAATTCCTCTCGGTTAAAGACGCCCTCACAGCGATCAGGAGATACCTCCTCCACCGTCGCTCCCAATGGATATCATTGAATCGAAGCAAAAGCAGCTAAAGAGCATATTGAAGAACTCGGTCTCCGAAGCCGGCAAGCGATCAGCGGCCGACGCAAGAGAAATTGCTATTGCCCATGCGAAACTCCTGCAGCACCGCAAAGATCTTGAGAGCGAAATCCTCAACAGCTTAGTCTTATTGTCCGAGTACCCCCTTGTCAGAACTGCGACGTGTTCCGCATCGAACCCCGCTCCCAGCGACGCCTCTGGCTTCAAGACGCATGTTCGTCTCTTCCAACCCTCCGACTACGATGATTTAATCCTAGAGCGGAATATCAACGAGCTGTGCGGGTATTCCCTGTGCCCAAAGCCCAGGAGGCAAGTGGGTGGCGGGGGTAAATGGAAGCTCACGGGGAATGGTGATATCGTAAAGCGAGAGGACATTGAGAGGTGGTGCTCCGCGGCGTGCTCTAAGCGAGCAATGTTCGTGAAAGTACAACTGAGCGAGACAGCTGCCTGGGAGAGGGCGGGCATCCCTGATATTCAGATCGATCTGTTAGATGAGGATCGGTCCGCTGAGACAGAGGCTGATAGAACAGCTCGAGAGCTTAGTGAACTGCAGCTGGACGAGCAGCGGCAGGCAGCAATGGATGCTAAGGCTCTAACTTTAGAACGAGGACAACGCGGTATTGGGGAGGGTGCGGACAAGGTAAAGGTGGTGTTGAAGGAGAAGGAGACGAAGGCTCCTAAGCCTGAGGACCCTTCAGTCCAATCAGAAGTTGACCATTTATTGGTAGAGGGGCACAGGATTGAGCTGCCCCAAAGACCAAAGCAAGAATCATGATGCGGTTATTACTCCAACGTCAAAGGGAATTTACAATGTACACTACGCTATGGTGATGGGACGACGGGAAGGCTGAGCCTTGGATGGCGTAATATTCCGGTGCTGGTATTTGGAACTCATAGTAGTCGACCACAGTAGCTGGAAAATGATACCCCGTGCGAAGATTTGCAACAAGCAGTCGCCGACAAACCATGCTTCTACTAGTCAAGTCATGGCAACGTACCGCATTCGCTGCTCATAATCGCCGTTAGGTAGTACACCAAATTTTTCACATGTCACACAGGGAGCAGAGAGACCGAAGTCTTGGCGATCAAGCATCCTCTCCCAGACGTAAATGTCCATGGAGATTCAGCGACACCTTGTGGGGATTGAAGATCTTTCTTTTGAGATCTATGCACTCACTACCGTCCTTAGACGCCAAGTCGCAAAAACCATGCCAAATGCCCAGAAACCCAATTTCCCACAGTCATTATAAAAAAAAAAACTTTTTCGTTATATCCCATTTAGTCGCGGCGGGGGCCACGGTTGCCACCGAAACGGCGGTTGTTGTCACGCTCGTTGGGATTGTTCTGGGTAACCTGGGTGACGTTGACGGGGATAGAGTCGAACTGAAGATGTATGTTAGTGTATGCTGAATGGGTGTGGTGAAAATGGAACCAAGGGTTAAAAACGTACTCCGAGGTGCTTGAGCAGATCCTTGGTCTCGGAGTCGATCTCGAGCTGACCAGTTTCGCTCTGGGTGTAGTCCAAGGCAGAGACCTCAGGAACGTACTGATCCTTGCGCTCACGCTCCTCCTCCTGAAGCTTGAAGGAGATACCACGGACGGGACCACGCTGGATACGCTTCATCAAGTGGGTGGTGTAACCGGCAATCTAATTTTTTCCTCGTGTCAGTATCGACTGGATTCCCCATAGGTAGTCACCGACACAAGTCATTGCTGGCTCGCAGCCCGTTCGGATCGGTTTGCCCCCCATATATGAGACGTTCTGTAAGTTTGCATTGCATACCTTGTTGCGGAGGCGCTTGGATGCAATGATGGCGATCTCATCGCAGATGCGCTTGTTGGTCTCGAAATCGAGAGTCAACTTGGGGTAGTACCGCTCAATGATGACCTTGGCGGACTTCTTGACAGTCTTGGTACGAACGCGACCCATTTTGGCGGTATTGAACGGACTGGTATGGTCGTTTGGCGGAGGAGGTTGTAAGAGAGTCGTCAAGTCGAAAGCTCCAAGTCAGGCGTGCCGGAAATTTGGTGGTTTGCAATGGTAGTGGCGCCGCATTGTGGATTAGGGCTTGCCAGGAAGGTTGTGCGTGACTTGTCACATGATCAGTTGATGTAAGCCACCGAGCGAACATGGTTAGGTAAGCGGACAATACTTGGCAGAGGGTCCCATTATCTGTCGCTAAAGCCAATCAAATACACCGTACAATTGGAAGGAGTTTCAATCCCAGATCGGCTGTCTAAAATAAGCAAGAAAGTCTACAGAAATTTAAGTGAAATTTTAACTCAATTCTAGTTGATTGCTAGTTTTACAGTTTGTTAGTTACATGGAAGAATCTGCCGCTAGGTGTCAATATACAGGTGTCCAAACAATTCATCCATCGCCTCGCCGCCACTGACATCGCACGAACGTGATCTCGGTGATGCACAACCATACTTAAGAACGCGTTTTCGGTGCCTCATTACCGAGTATTTCGCGTGTAATCCTCTCCATGCGGCGATCTCCTGCGTGACTTCCTCCCCGCTGTTTCGACTGCCCAGGAACGTCTGCTTTGGTTTTACCCTCGTGGTATATTTGCGACAGACCTTTACTCTCCTTAGCAATGACTTGCGCCTCGGCATGCGTCTCGCGCAGCTCCAGGACAATCTTTCCGCTGGGGTCTACAGTAGCAGTCTGTGGCTCGATGTAGGCCTTGGCACCACCATATGTGGTGGTGTCAAGATGGGCAATGCCATTTAGCATCTTGCTGCTGCTCTGGTTCCTGCCCCGGCCAAAGCGTAAGTTGAATTCATTGTCTCCGGCAGGAACGTCAGCGACAAAACCTCCGACACCAAGCTTGGCTTTGTTGTGGCCTGATCGGGGGTACACGACTCTGGCAAGGGCTGGCGCTCGGCGACCTTGGGGTCCGTAGACGGGATGATTCTCCATGTAGGAGTTTGTTCGTAGATAGCTGATTCCTGCAGAAGGATGGCTTGCTGGCGGGCCAGACTTGCCATACGGGGCAGTCTTTGTATTACCTTTCGTTATGCTCTCCATAAGGCCGACTGGACGGCCAAGTGGTGCCAGATCCAGAAACTTGGATACCAAGGCATACAATCTTACGCGGTCATTGCGCAAGATTCGCAAAAATTCGGTGAACTGCTCCTCTGTGATATCGCGTGCTTCAACCTTTGCCGGCGCAGGCTTGCCACTTTCCATCGCAGCCTTGTTTCGTCCCACGGTTAAATCATCAGCCAGCTCGGCCTTGAGTACGGCTCGGAATTGGGCACGCCTCGGATGCACCGCCTTGTTCAAGTACTGAATAAAGTCGCCCTCGATTATTCTGGCCAGCCACGGGCCCTTGAACTTCCAACGTTTATCGTCATTTCGGCCGTCCTGTGGATCGGTGAAGTCCATGTCCTCCTCAAAGACAGACTTGGGCCACATGCTGGATCGTCCCGCGTCACCCTTTAGTGAATCCTTATTGCGCGGGACAGACATGGCGACTCGAAGTTCCTGGAACTTCTCGAGGGAAAGTGAGTGGTCCGCAGCGGATGCAAAATCGGTAACGTTCTCGATCGAATCGACCTGTTTAATTCGAATAAGGGGTGTAGACGTGGCCATTGTTGACTTTAGAGGGAAGGGCCGCTTGTAGCCCCAGTCTCCCTTTTCCCTTGAGGATAGGGGAGACGTAATTGACTGGTGCTGAGGGTACTGTCTCGTCATAGTCGATGATTTATGGTCCCCGATGTGAAGACTCGTGGATGGAGGCTCAGGAAGGGGCTTGGGAACTGAGAACATGCGTGATGTTCTCAATAAAGCCCCTCCGGGCGACACTGCACGGCCCCCCATCGTGTAGATTGCGGTGTTTGGGGGAGGCTCAATGTCGAAATTCGTTCTGTCCGGACGCCGAGCAAAGCGCTTCGTTTTGGTCGAAAATTCGCTGCTAAACAAGATAGCTTCAACAGGTGGAGATGAGCCGGCGATGAGCCGATCAGTGCCTGAGCAGCGTCGCCCCTTGCCGCCCTCGAGGCTTACGACCGCCCCTAAGGAAACCACTGCTGGCAGCTGGATCCACCAAAGGGTCTCCCAAATGTCACTTGTAGATGCATGTGCGCTAACCTACACCGCGGAAGAAAAATAGTGAAAGCCTCACGAAACTTTCCAAGACGGTGAGGTGAACCATTGCCAAGCCAGAATTCTCATTTCGGGATAATGAGAGCTGCGGTAAAGATGGTATCTAATATCTCTTCGTCTCCAGCTCTCACGTTTGAGCTCGTGGCGCGCTGCTCCGTAAGTGTTTGACATGAAAGACGAAATTTTGTCACCTCCCAATTACGACTGCCACCAACTAATACCTCGTAAAAGACGACCCGAGCTCGAGCGTCCAATCTGACCTTGCCACATGGTCCTGTGCAGCTTCCCATGTTCATGCCAGTAGCCACACAAGCTTCACTAAAGGGAATTACACCGCAGCAACTAGAGGAAACGGGCTGCACGCTATGTTTGAACAACACATATCATTTGGGCCTGAAGCCTGGTCAAGAAGTCCTCGAAGCAGTAGGCGGAGCTCATAAACTACAGGGCTGGAACCATAATATTTTGACTGACAGCGGAGGGTAGGTGAACTGCTGCACGCCGTGTTGTGAAGTGCGCTGCTAACTCTCATAATAGTTTTCAGATGGTCAGTTTACTCAAGCTGGCCAAAATCACAGAAGAAGGTGTCCGGTTCTTGAGTCCGCACGATGGATCGCCCATGCTCCTAACACCAGAGCACTCCATATCCCTGCAAAATAGCATCGGAAGCGATATCATCATGCAGCTCGATGATGTACTTGTCACAACCTCACCAGACAAGGCTCGCATGCGTGAGGCCATGGAACGCAGCGTCCGCTGGCTGGACAGATGTATAGATGCACACAAGAAGCCCCATAGCCAGAACCTCTTCTGCATCATACAAGGCGGCCTGGACCTCGACATGCGCCGGGAATGCTGTAAGGAAATGATAGCGAGAGATACCCCCGGCATCGCCATCGGCGGACTCAGCGGAGGCGAAGCAAAAGACGACTACTGCCGTGTTGTCGAGACCTGTACGGCTCTATTACCTGACTTGAAACCTAGATATGTCATGGGCATTGGCTATCCCGAGGATCTGGTTGTTAGTGTGGCCCTTGGAGCCGACATGTTTGACTGCGTGTGGCCCACCCGAACTGCTAGATTCGGCAATGCCGTCACTAAGCATGGCGTTTTGAACATTCGAAATGCGAGATACGCAAATGATTTTGGACCTATAGAGCCGGGATGTGGTTGTATGTGCTGTAGACAAGGGGAGGAGGGGATGGGCGTCACCAGGGCATACGTGCATCACAATACCTCCAAGGAGACAGTTTCTGCGCATCTGTTGACGATTCATAACGTCTGGTATCAGCTCAACCTGATGAGAGAAGTGCGCCAATCTATTATTGAGGATCGCTTCCCTGCGTATGTCCAGCAATTCTTTGCTAATCTATACGATGATAAAGCGGATTATCCTGGTTGGGCCGTGGAGACGTTGCGCCGCGTCAATATAGACTTACAGGAAACATGATAAATAGTAGGTAGACATAGACAATGCAAAAAAGTTGAGAACTTATACCAGGAACAGAGAAGCTGATGAAAACCGCCACACATGGTCTTTCATGTGTTGGCGTGCAAATGACATGTGTTTCAATGCAAGGCTTGGAGCTTATCAGATCTGGAGCTATCAATCTTGCCTGACACTGAGTTGACCTTCCATTATTGTATAAGTTCTACAATGAACCAACATACAAAATCTTCTCAGTGTAATATTTCAAGTTATCCATCTTAGATTTTATTACCCAAAATTCTTAGTGCGCCAACCTGCATGTATCGTGCCAATTTTGAGGGAAAATGTAGCCATTGCAGAGCTCATTAAAATGAAACAAAACTGACTCCTAGAGTACTGTATTATATTCTGGTGTGCCAAGCTTGCGCGAGTTGTGCGTATTGTTGCGCTGCGTGGCGTGGTCTGCCATGTTTGTGTCGAGAGATGGAAATGTACCGGCCGTCCACGACTGCAATATCGCGTTGCATGTTTCCCCAGTCATTTTCAGTAATTGGGCCGGCTTCTGCTCCTGTAATACCATGATGTGACTGCATTTGTGATCATTATGATCATCAATAGATGCGGATTCCGCCCATCTTCGTCGATGACCTGCAACAAGGATTTGCACCCTATATCTGCTCGTAGGGTTCTTCACGGTGACGCTGCTGTGAGATAGCCTATAAACAGAGATATTTATCGCATAATGGTACAGGAGTTGCGTCCATGCAGGCTCCGGAGTAGGCCGTTGCTGCGCAATGTGCATGCCTTGCATTGCCGAAGGGGTCAACCTTTGTTCTAACTGACAGGCGGCAGTCCAAGGTTACGAGACACGAATTGCCGACTTCCGCATGGTTTTTACTGTCCAGGGAATTCTTCCAAGTTGCGGTGCACGTATGCTTGAGAGGCCGCGACGTCATTGCCAAGCCAATGCTTCTAACGGATCAATCATTTGCGACTCAAGGCGACAGGAGGTAACGGCCATCGCTGTTCTCAAGCGTATCGCAGTACTGCTTAATCCATTCGCCGTATGGCTTATATTTAGGTGGCAAGCGCTTAAGTAAGTTTCTTGCCCATGAAATTATGACTTGCTTCCTACCAGAAAACTTGAGCTGCTCAGAAGACGAAACACAGAAGGGACCAAGTACATAGTCGACCAAGAACATGTGAACGATGAGTAACTGAGCAAGATAGTTTTCCGGGCTGATAAAAGCTTGGAAGTCTTCATTGGTGAAGAAGCAATGTGCCCTCCACAATGTGGCATGCGCCTTCCAGGCTAACAAACATCGTTTAGCCAATATGAACGCACACAAGGTCTTGGGAACACTTACCTTCAAGAGATGAAACGCGCAGGGCTTCGATGGCATTTAAAATACACTGAAAGTATTGAAGTTCATATGGCTTCTCGCATAGTGGCTTGACTTTGTTCACCGATGCAAGAAACTCATTGGGTATTTGGAAATTCTTTGGCTCCTCGCTGACAATGTGGGAGAGCGCCTGGTCATGGCTTTCATTGGTAAAGGAGATGAACAAGGACGACTCGTGACAGGGAATGACGAATGCCCAAACCAGTGCGCCAGCTCTGGTTATGGTCAGATATTCGGTCATGCCATCGGGTAATAGAGACGTCTGAGTGGCCAAGCAAATGACTGCCGCGAACAAAGCGTCTGCTGTATCAGCATCCTTTGGCGGAGCGATAAATTGTTCATTAATCAACTTGATGGCAGTGACACGATGATTCAGAGCCTGTGAAGTGTAGTCGACACTTCCATGTTGGGTCAGATGAGAGGCTCCAAGGGCCAGGACGGCATTAGCAAGGCATTCAGACTAGACCGAATTGTCAGCCCATAGCCGTTCTAAGTTTGATTGAAGCCCAAGATACGCACTTGATGCGACATTGCGGCGCATTGCGCCCACACCTTGTCAGCCCGTATGGGTATGGTAGGGAAAGCACCTGTGAGGAACTGATGGTAGAAACGAAGATCTTCCAATGACAGAACCGAGGGACTAGGCCGGACAGGTCCAGACAGTGCCGTCCCCGAGGTGGTACTGGGGTAGTTACAGGTAAGGCCCAGTCGACGACATGGGGAGCAAGATGGACGCAGCTCGTTGCATTTGATCCTCCTGCGTTTGCAATGGAAGCATCCTAACCGTGATTTAAAGTGGCCACGTCGACTCAACGGTTGGCGACTGCTCCCGGCTGGGGTTTCCACGGTCTGATCGTCAATACTCGAAGGGTTGTTGTGAGACTCGGACGATGAGCTGTCTGAGCTGTTTGAGTCGATGTGCTTCATGTTGACTTTGGCCTGATGAAGGTTGCTACGCACTGAGCACCCGGAACCGCTTCTGTCAGCCGAACATTCCCATGCATATCCGAGTCATGCAGACCCGGGTAGCATATATGCACCTTGAACAAGAAGGGATTTCAGGCGCTGCGCTTGTCGGCAGGATCAAAAACGTCTTGCTATCACCAATAGATGGGCAAACTGAGAGCTTCGCTGCGACAGTGACGATACAACGTCGACCGACGAAGGGCTAAGCGCTGACTCACGTGACCGAATCCTTCTTGAACTTGGGTTGCAACTGCCGAGGAACGATCGACCAAGCTGTCCAGCCTCTATTCATTATGATATAGAGTTTATAATGTGTCTTTGTTACTTCATTTAGAGCCCGCCATATTCCGTGCAGAGAGAACGTGTTGTAGCGTCAGCTGCTGCTAAAATTCAGGCCTGCTAGTCAATGGGGCACCTGCGACGGCCAATCTCGTGCGACTGCTCAGACCGGGTTGGTCCCTAGGGCTGGCTATTGCAGCCGGAGTCTACAATCTACAATACGAACCGCTTGCTTTTTGTGATACAGAAACGAATTGTTCGCTCTGAAGGCTCAGAGTCTGGTGCCGTTGCCCATCAGTCCGAAGCGGCATTTTACGGCACTTGGGATGACTTCGTCTGGAACGAGTGCGGGGGAAGGCGGAGACAGGATCTGGACCCAACGAGTCCGTCCATCTGAGATGCTTTGTGGCCTCGCGTTTAATGGGGATAACCAAAAAAAAGAGGGAAAAAGAAACTAGCCTTGTTATCTCCAGTTGGATAAAGCTCGTCTTCATAAGTGTACTGGGGTTTCTGTCTCTATTAATGCTATTCTACTCTGTACAAAGGTGGGAGAAAAGAGAGCATAATGCGGTAGGAATGCTGGAGAATAGCGATGCTGGGCACCTGGAAATGTGTAGAAATGGTTACCTATTCGCGGTACGGAGTACTTGTCCGTGGATCCTTTCACCCCAGTCTGCAGTCTCTGCCGGATCTTCAACGAACCAACTTCAAACGGGCCATGAGCCAACAGGGCTATCGATACACCACCGTGGCCAAAGCATAGTATAAAAAACACGTATAATAAGAAACATTCAAGCGGCACTCCATATTATATGTTATTATTTCTGTATTTATTATTGGATGCTGTTGTTTACGCCCACCTTACGGTACATCACTTACACGTGACCCACTCCCTGTCGCGAGCATGTCAGACGCGGTCCCCTGTTCTTGTAGTGGGCCATCCCGGGGTCTGGTCGCAATTAGCCAACCCATGGACTTAATAAAAACAAACACAAAGCAGCTCTCGGTTCGTCCACCCCCCCCCTTTGTTTGAGTAAAACTTCATATTCCAGCACTATCGCGGATAGAGCTTTTCTCTTCGACGTCCTCTCGAAAGTGTGCCAATCGTCTCATGCGTCGTCGTCGTCGTAGTCTAGAGTAATGTCATTTCCCGGTCAAGGGTCGCTACCCCAACGGCGAAGGTCAACCACACAAGCAAGTACGACAAACGATGACGACTCTGGTCTGACGCAGTCATTGAGCCAACTGTCCCTGACGAAGGAGCCTACGCCGGCGAAGTCGCAGCCTAATCGCCGGTCAAGTACTGCGTCGAACACTCCTCTTAAACTGTCCACTCAGCGATCCCCATCAACTACTCCTCGCCCTCGACAGCCATCCCGCAGTCCCTCTAATGGACCGGATTCCAGACGAGGTTCCCGCGCCGGAACTCCACCTTTACTTCGAAAAGCCTCGATGAATTCTTTACATTCTGCCAATGGCGCTGGAACTGGCAATCCATTATCTCGTCGACGTAGCTCCGGCCAACTCATGTCGCCGACATCACGGCCACCACCTGAAGAAGAGAAGCCCCCAGTGACGGCCAGTTCGATCGCAAGTGACTATTTTCGAGCCGAACTCGAAGCGCATCACGCCTCTGCTGCAGTATTGCCTTCAGATACTATTGTTATTCTCAATGATGCTGTATATGGTCACCGATTTTCTCGCCCTCGAACTTCACGAAACGCCTTAAGCACTATTGTGGAACGGCCTGAGCGCATCAAAGCTAGTATTTTGGGCGTTTCAGCTGCCTATGTGCGATTAGGTGGGCGACACTGTCAGGGTAGACTTCCCATTGATCCCAAGAGGAGCATTCTCGATGTCGACAGTATACCATTCCGCATTCATAAAACTACGAGGCGGCTACCGCTATCATCTCCGGCGGTCACCAATGTTCACGGTACAAAATGGATGGAGGAACTGAGGCTCATGTGCAACTCTGCTGAATCGACATTGGCCATGGGAGGGAAGGAGTTACAGCGCCGTGGGATCTGCAGAGGACCCGATGATCCTGTTCCCCAACAACTACACGAAGGGGATCTGTATCTGTGCGCTGAGTCACTGGCAGCCATGGAGGGTGCTTTAGGAGCTGTTTGCGAAGCTGTTGACACTGTGTTTAGCTATGGTGGGCCTCGAAAAGCATTTGTTGGTGTGAGACCCCCAGGTCATCACTGCTCAGCTTCTCATCCTTCCGGCTTCTGCTGGGTGAACAATGTTCACGTCGGTATTATGCATGGTGTCTTGAGCCATGGGCTTACACATGCGGCTATTATCGACTTTGATCTCCATCATGGCGACGGTTCACAAGCCATTACGTGGCACCATAATTCTCGAGCCACCACTGCCAAAAAGACAGAAGCTGCTTGGAAGAAGACTTCTATCGGCTACTTCAGCTTACATGATATCAACTCATATCCCTGTGAGTGGGGTGACCCCGATAAGGTTAAAAATGCTAGCATATGCATAGACAATGCCCATGGCCAATCCATCTGGAACGTTCATTTGCAATCGTGGAAAACAGAGCATGACTTTTGGAAACTGTACGAAACAACGTACAGCGTTCTGCTGGAAAAGACGCGAACGTATTTGAAAAACCAGTCCCAAAGGCTGCGAGAAGCGAATCAAACCCCAAAAGCGGCCATTTTCTTCTCTGCTGGCTTCGATGCCAGCGAGTGGGAGAGTGCTGGAATGCAACGCCACCAGGTAAATGTTCCGACAGAATTCTACGCCCGACTCACTCAAGATGTTGTCAGGCTGGCGTCCGAAGAAGGTCTGGATGTGGATGGAAGAGTTATCAGTGTTCTTGAAGGCGGATATAGCGATCGTGCATTGTTTTCGGGCATACTGAGTCATTTGAGTGGAATGGTTGGCAATGAGCAGCTGGCCAAGACCGAGCAGGAATCCAACGGCCTTGCATATGAAATGGGTCAGAAGATTGGCGCAGTAAGCATGGATACTGATCCTGCGATGGATCTAAAGGACTCTTCGACGACGAGCCACGCTTACAACCCATCGTGGTGGGCAACTGGCCAGCTCGATCAGCTCGAACAACCTGTAGAGCCACCATCACCGCCAAGAAAACCACGGAATACCACACCACCAACATATTCGTCCCCAACACAAGCCTCAACTGCAAGAGTCACAGACCCGGTTAGGATGCGACGAAGTCTGTCTAGTTTGTCTACCAGCCAACCAAAAGTTGTTCAACGCCCTCCCTCCCCACCAGCGCCTGATGTGTCATGGGTTGTTGCGGCCAAAGAGCTTTGCAGCATCTTGATACCATCTGATCGCCAGACAGACAGTCACAAGGCAGAGGAACTAAATGCGGAAGCATCTCGAGCTCGTAAAGATCGACAATCTCTTTTGCTAGGTCTCCCACCGCCCGCACCAACCACGTCCGACCGGCCACCATCGAGGAAGTCACTGCGCGAACGGAAATCGAGAGCCATTGGTTCTATTGATGAAGAAACAACGGAGACGCTGCAAAAAACGAGGAGAAAACCGAACAGTACACCCCTGACCTCGCCTATTAAAGTAAGCAACGTAGAGCATGTGCATTTAGACATAATCAATACTAACGCCGAAAATGCAGGCAACCCGCGGCACTCCCCAACCAATCGGCACGCAGTCTGCTAGGAGATCGAGCCGCCGTCTCAGCGGTGCGTCTCACAACTTAAGCCCTCCGAGAGAAGAGCCTCCACCGGTTCCTCCGGTTCCTGCTACTGCTCCGGCACCGAGGCGCACGACAACGAGCCGACCTACTTCACAGGCAGGCAGAGTGCAAAGCAGCGGCAAGGTACCAGTTCAAAAGATGGGGGCGGCATCAGCACGTAAAGACACCGCTCCCAACCCACCTCGGACTGTCGGGAAGGCGAGCACTCCGGCAAGGACCGACAAGCAGCCACTTGTTGGCGCTGACACACCGACGCCGTCCACTGGGTTACCAATCCATATCGCAGGCAACGATATGAAGGCTGATATGGACAATCTTACCACTGGTGTGAAGAAAATCCGGATTAACCTGATTACGCAATCGCAGAAGGAGGCGAGAAAGAAAGCCGCGAGCGAAGCAAGCTGTGCTAGTGAGGGAAGTGAAGCTGACCATGATTCGACTGTTATCAAGTCAGAGAAACCGCCAACTCCTGTTGGCATATCTTCTATACAAAAACCCCCAGAAGAATCATCTGCTCAACTTGCCCCTGGCCATAGCCTGCAGCGAGCACCGCCAACACCATCCTTGAGCGGAGGAGTGTCAACTCCGGTTGAGGACTTGTATCCATCCAGCACATCCTCCCCGACGCCTGTCGTACCCTTCCATACAGGCAGTTCCCCCGACGTGCCTCATGTCGCCATCCAACCAGCAAGTGATGCTGGTGACTTCTTCATCCCATACCAACCAGAGGGGCCCGAACCTATCGCTGTGATGCAACACGAGCCTCTGAAATGGCTGCCACCCAACGTTCCCACCCCTACAGCTTCAACACCTGTTATTACTCCAAACCCTGCGAAGAAGCAAAGTGGCCTTTTTGAATACAAATCGGGTATTCCCTTTGCCCCGAGACCTGATAAGGCCACGCAAAATGCTTCCGGATCTGGAGGCAGCCATCTCCCTGGAAACGAGAACAAGCCAGAGCTTAGACCGACTGCCCACTCTTTGTGGCAAGCCCCTAGTGCGCCGCCGCGTGATTAAAGGGAGGCTCAGTGATGAGATTTATACCCGCTTTGTTATTTGTTATTTGTTTCGCCAATTTTAATACTTTTTTTTATGGAAAAAGGGGGGGGGGAGGGGGAGATACTGCCAAGAGATAGATGTTATGCAACTGGTTATTATGTGTAGGGCAAATCCACTTTTAGAGTTTAGGTGTTTGGTTGGAACCTGTTCTTGATTGCTCTACTCTAGCTGTTTGGGTTTGACTCAGCGTGATACCCTTTTGATATTAATACCTGGTGTCTGATAATCTAAATCTATGACTTGATGAAACTTTTCTAGCATATCTTCTATACTTCTATCCAGTGATATTATGATGTGATCATGACTTGAAGTGTTCTCGGAAGGCCTCTAGAGGAACGGCCTTGTCCGACAGTATAGCCCTCGTCGCGCCATCCGGGCCAGGGTGTGGTTTACGCTCAAACGTCCACACATTTCTGACGCCCAGGCTCTCGAGATATGCCAACCCACGCGCATAATTTGTGCCCACTTGAGCAATTCCGTGGCTATCATCCGACATGGTAAACTGGCCACCCATCTGGACCCATTCCTTGAAACAGAGAGTTAGCTTCACCAAAAGTTAGGAACTTTTCCATGTCTTTTCGCACAACATACCTCAGCAATCGCCCTGCACGGATACGGCTCCTTCAGACCCTTCCTCAAAGCCGCGGTATTCAACTCCAGCCACCCGCCCTGCTCCCTCACGAGCTTCAAATTCCGGAGCACTTTTGCCCAAACACCCCTCCACTGCGTAACATCTCTGTCCGGGCTCTCGCTCTTCAGTCTGATCAGGTCAAAGTGTCCTACGACCCTGGGCCTCAGCGTCAGAAGCATCTCGTGCTGCAGATCGTAGTAATCCTCATGGAGGCGCTGCTCGTCACCGCCGCTCGCCGCGAGGGCAGCTGCGTATTTGGCGTGGTCGTAGTCTATGGCGATGGAGTGCACGTGGTGGACGGAGCCGATGAAGTAGTCGATTGAGGGGGCGAGGAGGAGCTGCTTGACGAGGGGGCCGTAGGAGGGGCGGATGAATTCGGCTTCGAGGCCGATGAGGATGTGGATCTGAGGGGCGTATTTGGTTTGAAGGCGTTGGGATTCCAGGAGGTAGGCTTCGTGGAGGGGGTGCATGGAGGCGAGGGAGGCTTTCGGGTCAGAGAGCTGTCATGATGGTGTGAGAGATGAGTAGGGTGTTTAGGTATTTGATGAATGATGAGATGGGATGGGATGGGATGGGATGGAGCAGAACTCACTCACCTCTTCCAGATACAGGTCTTGCTCCTCATAGCGCGGCATGTGCTCGGACAGCCCTATTGTCTTGAAGCCCAGCTTGATGGCCTGCTGGATTATGTCTTCGAGCTGGTCGACTGCGTGGCCGGGGCAGAATTGGCCCGAGTGCGAGTGCATGGTGAAGGCCATGATTGGGCGCGGGTCGTAATTGACGACCGCGAATTGCCGTTTCGCAGCGTGTTGTTCTCGTTAATTGGCGATATCAGAAAAGAAGAAGAGGAAGAGGAAGAAGAAGAAGAACAAAGAAAACCTAATGATAGCGAACAATTGTAAAGGGAAATCGAAGACTTTGATCGTTCAATGACATCGAATTGCTAGAGCGCCATTTTTTGTTCCAATCGCCGAAGCCATTTTTTAATATAATTTTTTTAGCCGCGGTCGCGCTGGCGCATCAGTGTCAGTGACATGCTCCACGTGGGGGGGTTAGAGGGGGTTGGCGGCGTTCCAGTGCGTGTCCCTACGAGACAGGCATGGTTGGTTAGTGGGCATCCGCGGCACAAACAAGTTGACGGGGTCCACACCACGGGGTCGGTGGTGCCCTGGCAAGCGGGAGACAGTTTTTAACTGAGCCATTTCGTCCACATTGTCCAATTGACCCTTTCAATTCGAACGCCAACCACAGATGCAATTAAAGCTTGTTATTAATAAAACCTATTACCTGAATAGCTATCTAAGCTATATAATAGTTACGCTTTTTTTTTTAATCTTGTTTTTAGTCGCTGAGGCATTATCTCTTGCGGAGTTAATGCCACCTCGATGGCTCAGTTAAACTGTCCCCCGCATGCCTGGTCGGTGATGCCCTGGTCGGTGGTGCCCTGCCTGGTTGGTGGCACCTTGGTCGGTGGTCGGGCATCGCTTAGACGGCTGGTGGGTTTGATGGAGCATCGTATCTGGGGGGTCGGGGTTTGCGCTGGACGCTACGTTCCGGACTGCTTGTCCCGTTATATAGTATGTAGTGTTGGAGATGTATTCGGGCCGCATTGAGGCGAGATCAGGTGAATAGTTGACTGCTGTACGTGTTGCTGTACGATGCTGCAAGGCGGGTCTGGCGAGTAGAAAACACGACCGGACAGGTGTGTATGCTCAACCATCCGGGTGGGAGATGATGCGACCAGATGAGCCGTCGTGATAGGGGCAGATGTTGCCAAGATCCAGATGCCATCGGCCCTAATCAGATGCGTTCTCAAGTCTCTCAAGTCTTCGGAGACGACCGAGCAGTGGGCAAAGGAGGAAACCCTCCCCAGTGGGCCGGTCTCTTTGATGGAGGCTTGTGGTTGCGACACCGGGCTTATTAGTTAGACACTTGATGTCTTGCATAATGTTCGGTGTAAAACTGTGGGTTGCACAGGGTTCTGTGCAGCGATCTAGATCGTTGGCTTCAAATTGAATATTTTCATAAGTGTCTGTTATCTAAGAAGAAGAAAAGAAGTCAAGGTGGGAGGCACGATATCGTCGTATAAATATCTAGCAGAAAGGTGACTACGTGACGAGCTCTGTGCTTCCTATTGTGCTTGGCAGCATTCCAACAAAAACACTATGCTAGAGGTCCGAACGCTGGACGTAGACAAGTCCGTTTATTCTCTTAGGCTGTGTAACTTCTTGCCATTCTTCTGCCGCTTATGCAGGACCAATGTTGTGTATTTTTCGCAGATGATGTTACAGGTGTTGCCAGAGTCATCTCTCGTGTCGGACGCGAGTTACACGCTGCGGTGCGCAAAAGTTGACTGGTGCTCGACTGTTGTCGTACAGAATATACAGCTGGGGGGGAAAGTTTATTGACGTTGCAACGTGTTCAGCTTCTCTGAGTAGGCGGCTTGCAAAACGTCCTTAGGTATCGTGTTGACCCGAGACCAAGAATAACATGACCTATTTCGCTTGGCTGCATCGCATGACATGAGAACAACAACTATGTTGGAAGTAGAAGTCTGCCGTCTCCCGTAGGCTAGCATTAGGCGTCTCCAACGAAATACGTCGGAACAATTTTCTCCGCGACAGCCAGCAACAAAGTTCGATCTCGCTAACAAGGAACCCCTTTGTCCTTAAAGACATATGTAAGCGCTTATGTGTCTGGCGTACAACAGTCCGACGTGTCTTGATGAATATTTATTCCGGAACTCGGCCATCTACGACATTGGTTTACACTTTTAATTCGGGACATGTGTCTCTGCGTCAAGGAAGCTAGCGGATCGCGATGCGGTCACATCTCCGCGACTTCCTCTTTCGGTTCCGCAGTGATTGCTTCCTTTGCAAGTCAGGGCGTCATCGGGCATGGGCCAAATTGCTTATCACTGCTGAAGCGGCTACTGTTATCATACAGCGCCAAGGCGTGTCCATGATGATAACATCATGTCCGGCACGGGAATCGGAGAGTGAATACAATTAAATGGTTGTTGGGGTGCATATTAGTGTAGGTAACCCCATACCTGGATACTTGCGTTGACTGACTGAAAGTGTGTGAGATAAGGATGAGATGAGTATATAAAGCACCCGTCAATAGCACTCTCTGTAGATATGTAGCTGACCAGCTCTCAACAAAGTCATTTACTTGAAACCATCTTTCATCTAAATCATCGTCTGATTGCGCTCTACGACAATCACCAATGTGATACCAACCGCTTACACTGGCCATCGTCCTATAAGATCGGCAAGGAGAAACCCCCAGCTGGGAGTTATCCGCTAGGAGGCGGTAATAATTGTCACAATGGCCCAGAGGAACTATTATGTCTTCATTTTCGCAATCAACATTGTCGCTCGTGCCGATGGTTGCAGGCGCTTTTGGGTATGCAGTGCGTGCGGGCAGCTATCAGAGGTGGTAATTACAGACATTAGAAATATACTATTGTCACGACTTAGGTTCTAATGTAGCAGAGTAAAGGGCAAGACTTCTCGTATATTTGCTACTTAATAGCAACGAGGTAGCACTTGGTTATTAATAGTCTTAATCTTTAACCTTCTTTCTAGACTTCTATTCTTCTCCTCTCTTTTATTTACTACTACCTTATAGTAAAGAGTTTACTAGCTATATAATACTCTTCTTTCCCCTTTCCCTAAGAGCCTCAAGTATATTACCAGCTTTATAATTTACCATAAATTATAAAAAGCAACAATATTTAATAAAACTATTTTTTTAATATTAAAGTTATACTGAATGTTATGGTCTAGGCTCTGCCTAGCATATGCATGCATTTCTCAGGAAATACCTGTAGAAGTTGTGGGCTACATGCATATTGACCCATTGTTATCGTCATTATCGATGAAACCCTGACACTCACTCGCCGGATAGACGTCTTGGGCAGATTTTGAAGATTCTAATGTAGGCCTTAAGCTTTTGCAAATCCGTCTCTAAACTGTGGCATAATTGCATCAATTTTAGATGACGTCGTCATTGATTTTGTGGAATGCTAGTTATCACACATGAATTTCGGCTCCAGTTTCCCTTACAAATCTATGAACAATACAGGAGACAATGTATAAACCGACAGGTGGGCTGATGAAATACTCAATAACATAAGGGTAGTTAACAGCAAACAGATAATAGCTTCCAATGATGAATCGAAGAACAATCCGTTGCTTCTTTTGACACGATTCGTCTCCCCTAAGCTGTAAATCGTCAAGGAGCAAAGAGAAGACAATAAAGAGATACAGCCCAACCAATTGTATCAGCGGCAACCATTCCCATATGCTATGTGTCGTGGGCAAAAGATATTCGACCCAAGACTGCTCGGTCACTACACAGAATATGCAAGAAGCAGAGACCACGAAACAATCGAGAAGAAGAAAGCACACTAAATTTGAGGTCCAATCTGACTTGTAGTAATCAAAATTTGGATGATCTGCCGATGTGACAGGCTCGTTTAGCAGTGTTGCTCGCTTGATAGTCTCCGAGGGCAGTTCAGGTGATCGACAGGCGCTTGAGACGGACCGCATGCTATCTCGGTCACCTCTGAAGCATCGGTAAATTATTACAGGGTAAAAGTACTCGAAGATAGACGACAGAGGCGCTGCTAGGAGAATGACGGGAACAATCTGACCAAAGGTCCAGTAATTTTCGCCAATGTGGTCATTTAGTGCAAGAGTAGTCAATAGCTTGGAAATGCCCCACGCGAAACTGGCAAGAAGCCAAAATATCTTAAGATTTCAACGTTAGTTTCATGCGATGCTCATCTGCGCGGAATCACAGAAAGACAAGCGAATATTCAGCCAAGATTCGTACCTCCATGAACATCGAGGTCCAAGTATCGACAATAATTCTCAGGGCCAAAAATGCCGCTAATAGAGGTCGGTAGATTAGCGTTTTTTGCAAAGATTTTGGCTCATTCTTAATCTCCAGGAATCCGTAGACAGATATCAACCTATTTCGTAATAGGTCACTAACAGACTGCCTTGATCGGCCTAAAAGGGTAACGGAAAGACATCTGTGAAGTTTAACTACCCGAGTGCAGAATCCTAGACATAGGCTCAAAACCGAAACCACCATTGCGGTATATGCGGCGCCTTCCACTCGTCTCTCTCCTGTCGGAAACACCACCATATATGCAGGAGATGATGGATTGAAATAGCAAATAGCATAGTCCATCGGAGACGGCGTTGGCTGCTCCCAAATTTTGCGTTGCATAGTCCAGTGATAATTACTGGTAGGGACTAAAGCTACAACTAGCATGCCGAGTTGGATTACTATAGCAATCAACCTCGATGCGCGCTCCGCGGGATTATTGTACAAGTGATTTCGAAGAAATGTCAGGCACGACAGATTCGTTAAGGTAGAAAACCAGGCCAGATATGCTAAGATCTGCCAATGATAACAGGAAAGCCCGCATCTAAGTTGTGCGTAGCCACTGGCGAGAATAGACATACCAGTTAGAGTTTGAAGATCACTCATACATTTGATGCACTGATTTTTTTGTTAGCGTACACAGGTTTTCCGTGTAAAATTGATTGACACTACAAACCTTCACGCAAACCCGTTGCAAATCATGGTTGTTCCGTATTTTTCTTCTCTGTATTTCCTTTTTCGGTAGGAGATTGAATATGACTGAATCTACTGGATTTGGACGAGCTGGAGACTGTGGCGTAGAACCGTCACCCTTCCTGAAGGGGTACTCCTCGAGATTGTATGCCACAATATAGTGAAGGAAAAGTATCGCCACTGCAATCCCAGCGTTCGCCACGTATCCAACCACGACCTGCGCCAAAAAATAAGTAATGAAGAGCATGTCGTGCAGAATTACGGACTAACCCCGCTTCCCGAGATATCAGCATATTGAGACAAAACCGCAGGGTGCTCCGAACAGTTATATCCGCATTGGGTATCGGACATGCTACCGCATTAAACACGCTGGACCTTGTTTATGTGATTGAACCAAGTGGAAAAAGTGAATAAGGTCCACAGCTTTGGAGCGTTAACGCTATAATGACGGGGAAGAGGTCCAAGGGAAGGGGTCTAGGGGGATGCATGTCTTTTAATGATAGAGAAGGTAAGTGCCGGCTTATCAGTAGAGGCAATATGTATAAACTCAGCCGTGCCCCGCAACCTGCAATAAATATCGAAGGACAGGATGTATATGTCGAAGAAACCTGAAGCGAAGATAAGAGATCCCCACATGACTTCGCCCCCCGACTGTCTCATTTGCTGCTGCCCTAACCACTGCCTTGGTCAAGGAACTTGGAAGTACCTTGATGAATGGCTTACGGTACGCGAAAAAACATCCATGGGTCCTTAATTTTCCATCTTATCCGCAACGCAAAGAAGTGTTCGAGGCGATTAAATTATCCAACTTACGAAAGGACACTTCTACATGGCCTTGCGGCGGCGTACGATTCCAAATGATTCCGTGGTAGAGAGCCACGCTTCATCCCTTACCATGTACTCCATACGGAGTAATGGTCCAGGGAGGGATTAACCCGGCAGGCTCTATGGTGATTTCCAAGCCCACCAGTGCTGTCTGGCGATTCTCCATCGTTCTTCCTTCCCGTGGCGTATGTCGGCGCACGGAGCATTTAACCGAGTGTGGATCTTGAGGGCTAGCTTACAGAAACGAGGCTTGCAAAGTCCAATTTCGGAAGTGCCAATATCTTACAGCTTTATCTGAAGGAAGCATGAGGTTGATTTGGTGGAAGTCGCCTAAAAGCAGCCACAAAAAATTCTATCAATATCTCGCTAGGTAAAGCCGAAGTGAGCACGGGTATATTTGCTTAAAAGAAATGGAAAAAGAAAATATGCAAGAAACCCTATCGATTCGTGGGGAAACATCAAAAATTGGATCAACCGAAACATCTGGTGCAGGGTGGAGTATTTTGCAAGTCGAATGATGTGCTGAATTGCTCCCCTGCTATGGTTGTGATCGGCCCGTTGTAAGGGTCAAATCTGCTGCGAATTTCAGCGCCACAGGCATGATTTCAAGATTAAGCAGGGCAAAGAGTGAGACATGCATAATAATCGGGTCAGGACCATGACGTCGAACTCGTCGTCAATGACGCAAGAAAAGCAAAAGTAGAAGTGGTGGTCAGACAGTATTAACCACTTAAATTCAAGATAAGCTAAGTAGAAGTGGTGGTCAGACTGCATACTCGACCACTTAGATTCAGTATGCTAGGGCTCCAATGAAGGCTGAATCCTGTGTCCACAATAACAACACCCTATCATCTGGACCACCCAAACAGCAACTTGAAGGCTCCTGGAGAATGGTGCGGCTGTCCATGCGCAAGGCGGTTTCTATGGCACCGCTCTTCAGGCTGCCTTAGAGCGCGGCTCTTAAAAGATTGTCGAATTGCTTTGGGACAAGGGAGCGGATGTTAATGCATAGGGTGGCGCTGATGGCGATGCTCTCCAAGTTACCCTTGAGCTTGATTATCCCGACATTTCTACATGTACCACCGAGTGCGGTATCATGCTTCAGCCGACGAAGTTGTAGCTCAAGCTATGTGACACTGCAAGCAGGCACAGCACGACCTTCTAGGATTGCCGACTTAAGGGCAGTGGGAAACTCCCAGAGGTTCATGTTGTGTTATGTTGACATCGCATTTTGATACAAAATTTCGTCGGCGATCGCCGCTAGAAGAAAGATGGTTTTTGCCAATATTCGTTACTTGACGTAGTCGTCTCCTCCATCAATGTCGATGATGTTTCCCCGAGACAAAAGTTTTCTTTCAACAACTCGATTGATTTTCGTTCATATTTGATCTCGTCGTACGTCTTGGCATCATCGCCTCCCTTCATATGCAACGTCTGTTGTCCAGCACCAACCTCTTCAGTCGTTGACCCTCTATCGCCATTAGCTCGGGGAGAGGCGGTAGATGTTTTGCGGTGGTTTAGACAGCATGGTACAGACTCGTGTCCGTGCATCGCGCACGGCCTCGGTTCGTTTGCGGTCCGTTCCGCGGATGTCTTGCTAGGACTTAATTGTACCTTTTCGCGCGCGGGCTAGGCAGGTCGCGGGGTACAATTGTTGGAGGAAGGTGGAGGCAAGTTAACTAAGGGGAGACTCGACGAGCCGAACCAACCAACGATTGGCCTCCCAGGCAGGGATAAATTGAAGCATTCTGACGGGTCTGTCAGAGGAGGAACTCATCACTTTTATCAGTCATCGCGGCCATCTATAGAATTGAATCCTTCTATTTCTGCCGATTTCCACTGTTGCAAATTGCTCACATGCTCATGAAGGCACATAACGCAACAGGCGTCAAGTCACTACGAGAGTTTCTGGCCCTTGGTTTTGTTAAAGTAAAGTTCTTTAGTAGGCAAACCCGCAATGACCTAGCGCAATGCAGCATGCGGGGAACAGCTGACTTGGATTTCGGGTCAAGCCTCGCGTCGACGTTTTCCACCTGCAGCTCAAGTGTCGGGGAATTGGAATTCAGCTGCGCCGCTGTTTATTCCCATTTAATTAGGACTCGTTCACCAGGAAGGCGATCGTTTGATGGGAACAAGTAAATAAATACCGACGGTAGTCATAGTTATGTAAGAAATTACTCGTATTCTCGTGCTGTAACATGCGGATTCTGTAGCCTATGTAACAATAGTAAATAGTGATAAGTCTTCTACTTGGTTGTGCTTGGCGATGCTTGCCATTCGCCCCTTTAGCCGCCATCCGGAGATGTCTTTCCATCAGGTATAAAATAACGTAGTATAGGATTGATAAGCTCCATTGCCGCTTCATGAACAGGTCTAGCTTCAGTATCTATGTTGTCCGTGACCTGCTCTTCAAGTGCATCCTCGAACATATCCTCATCATCTTCATTGACATCTTCTGGCGCAACCTCATCTGTTGCTGGAGCAGGCGCTTCTTCGAGTAGTCTATACTCGGATGACACAGCCGGACCATGCGCGTCACGCAGCATGGGCGCTTGTTCGTGCAACAAGAACAAATTCCCTGGTTGTTGCTCGTCAACCCTGCTTCCCGAATTTTCCTCGGACACAGGTGAGAGAGGCCGGCGCGGCCGGCTCGGCTTCCGTGAGCGGGAACATGGATGCCTGGCGCTCGGATTCTCTACCGGCGCGTCCGTCTCATCGGCAGATCGTCGCTCCCAATCGGATCTGTCGTATCTCGGCTCGGGGTGATCCCGGTCATTGCTGAACGGATGTCTTTGATGTTGGCGATAGAGGAAGGAAGCAGGCGGCGGCTCGCGTCCGTATGCTACGGCCAAGCCAGTTATCAGCGCGTCGGCGATTGGATCAACCAGCTCCTCCCTAATCATGCGTAGTGATTGACGGTCTCTGTCCTCCTGTGTCTGCCGCTGGTAAGTCCTAGCCCTGTGGCGTCGACGACTCGTCAGACCGCTCGATTCGCTGGTCACAGACTCCATGGTGCTGTGGTCGCTATCCTCGGTTCCAGCACTCGCCACACTGGTTGGCCCAGTTCCTGCGCCGGGTGGCTCCGGCGCATCAGGCTTTCGCTGTGCCTGCGAGTTTTCCGTCTCGGACGCCAGGCTCTGGCTATTCCCATGACGGTTATGTGAAGACGCGGCGCTTGGAGTAGATGAGCGGGCGGATCCAACTGAAGTATTAGCTGGTGTCTTCGGCGGCGAGGGCCATCTAGGATGTGCTCCTTTGTTGGCCATTTTATGGTACGATTCCTGCCTGGCGTCTTCGGAGTCCGCTTGGTCTTGTTTCGTAGCCCAAATCTCGGCCCGGATTGTGGCCTCGAACCGCTCTCTTTCTACCTGCTTCGCCATCCGCAATTCTTGCAGCATATTTTCCTTGGCTAGAGCAACGATGTCATCCACGCCCTTTTTCATTGCTGCCTGGGCGACTTCTGCAAACCTTTGTATCCGCCGCGCTTCGGCTTCCCTTTCTTGTGCCTCTGCTTTAATTTCGGCTTCGATCCTTTCCCTAACTTCTCTTTCTATCTTGTTTCTCTCTTCGGCAGCGTGTAGTCTAGCCAATTCGGCTTTGACTTGCTCGTCCTTGGCCTTTTGCAAGGCGGACTGCTCCATTTCCAATCGCAGTTTCTCCGTCCTAATACGCTCCAACTCCCTCTTGGTTTCTCTCTCCTCCAAACGCCTCTCGATCATTTCCTCGAGCTTCTGTTTGGAAAACACGTCCTTGTGATTGATGTATCTGTCTGCTGAGCTGTCTGAGTCGTCCGAGTCGTCCAAGTCGTCCATCATATCGTACCTCGGTCTTCTGCGGCGCCTGAGAACCAGCGGGCTCCTCATCCTTCTCTCGCGCCGAAACCCATCGTCCTCATACCAATCATCGTCCCCCAGGTCGTCTTCGCGCAGTTCGCGTGCCGGAAAGGACGGGCGGGGTTGTGAAGAGCGATATTCATCGACATAACGAGAAGGTCCTCGATCGATGGGTTCTTGGACATATACACGCCTGTCAAGATTACGGCGCCTGCCCTGCGGAATATTGAGTGCTGGAGGGTAATAGACTTTGTTGTGTGGGTAGCGCGGCGCAATTGAAGGGCCCTGGATGGAAGTCGCGATGGAGCGCCCTATGGCATCACTCGTCGCGGGCGGTAACCTGGGTCGATTGGCTAGGACCAGAGCCCGGCCATACGGGTTTTCGATTCGATGGGCTCTCGGTTTCCGGCGAGCGTCATCGTATGCGGTCGACTTTCGCTCGTCGCCTTTGGCAGTTCTAAGATGACGATATGAAACAATCTCAGGACCTGAGTTCACTTCGCGCTCTTGTCGCCTGACTTTTGACTCGTTGCCGCGATTAACAACTCTTTGACTAGAGTCAGTTGTGTCCCTCGCGCGGACCGGTGACGAAGTTAAGTCCTCTATACTTGACAGAACTAGTTAGCAGTCATGACACGTCTTACGCAGATTACTCGTTAGCATCCACAGGGACTGGCAATTACACTACTATCCGCTCGTCCTGGTCTACGGCGTCAATATCGGGGGTATCTTCTACCGTAGCCTGTAGGGATCTGTTGAGGGCCGAATTGCGGTGCGGACTGGCGCCTCCATCCTGTTTTCGATCGTCAGGCATTCGACGTTGCCTGCCAGAGACATGCGGGAGCGATGGCTCGGGAGGACTTCAGTTCGGAGGGCACTGGTGCGGTATTCCTCAAGTTTATATTTTCACGGGACCGAAAGTTGCCACGTATTGAGGCTCCAATTCATGAGAACCTACGGAGTACAGTACCCTGGCAAAGTCATACGCCGAATTGCCCATCCCTGATGAGAAGAGCCAGTCCTCCATGCAGAGAAACGGGCTGGCGGGCGGGATCCTCATGACAGGGGGTGATGAGCTGAATAATTCATTCACGACCTTACTAGGATCCTATGGAGCCGATACCTACTTCATGCCAATTATTTCCGCCAAGTTTGTTGGGGTCCCCAGCCGGATAAGCGCTACTGCAAGACGCCCTGCCGGCCAATACAGGCTGCTGTTCGATGATTGGCTGAAATCCAGCAAAACAAGGCTCATTGCCACACAACGCGGCAGCTCCCACCGTACCCGGGTCTGTCGCAGCCTCATCCCACGATAACCCATGCATTTCATAAGGTGGGGTGGGGGGCTAGCTCGATCCAGACCAGGCAGGCGTTGATCGAGTTTGCAGCTGTGGAGGAAAGGGCTCGGAATACCGACTTGGCGAGTGACCGTCCGAACTCTCGTTTCTTTTGCTTTTGGTAACTGGGTTAAACCTTTCCAATCATAATAAATCAATTTGACAACCTTAATCATCATAATTGTCTTGAAATATTGCAGTACGGCGTTGAGCCAGGCTCGTGTTCATTACAGCGAACTGTTGTCCAAGACGGGCCCGCAAACATGCCGTCTGAGGAGGATGCTCGCACAAACCTAAATGCGAGGAACCTAGGGCCCGGCAGCCAGTTTAATAAGGATGGATCTGGAGACCAGAATAATGTCACTGGCAGCGGCGCGGTTTGGAAAGTTGGTCAGCTCAACAGTGAGCCAAAAGCTCTGCGCCATTTCATTCTTTCTATCACTGACAACAGCTCTTGAGTTAATAATGTTGGAATACCGTCCCCCTGGGACCTTCCCCAGTCGCTCATGGAGCTCAAGAATTGGCCGCAGGGGTCGAGCCGTGCGTATTCCGGGTATGCGATGTGGTCCTAAGCGTGCTAATCAAGGTTCAAAGATGGGAGAATTGTCGACTGGCTTATGCGTCAGCCGGATCAGGCGCCGCTAGACTATCGTCAGCATCATCGCAAGCTGCTCGGCCAAGTAGTCCCGGGCACTGGTAGACAGATACTGGGAACTACAGAGTTTCTCGCTTGGAAGGATGCATCCAAACCTTCTTCTCAATTTCTGTGGATACACGGAAAACGTAGGGCAACCATTTTCGACAGTTTAGCGTCTTCTTTCTTGCTGACAGTTCTTTGCATAGTTGGAGCTGGTAAAACTATGGTTGCGTTAGCATCCGACTGTCGCGATACCCTGACTTCCGTGTACTAATTTGTTGGCTTTTAGTTCCGTCATTATCGATTCCCTTGAAAAAGAGATCCAGGGCCGGAAAGATGCTGCCTGCCTTTATCTTTACCTGCAAGAAGGGGAGGAGCTCACGCTCGCGCAGGTATGGGCGACCTTCTTGAAACAGCTGCTGCACAGGGGGGTGGACGACATTGCAGATGAAGTAAAGTCAAGGTTTAATGAGTCGCTCCAAGGGCCAAGTCGATTGCACTGGTCCGAGTATCTTGATCTCTTCAAAGCCCAAGCCGTCAAGTTGAAGATGGCTTATCTCATCATGGATGCTCTAGACAGTAGCCTCGATACTCTTGGAGAAGACTTCCAGCAGAGCATTCAAGACGCTCTCAAGACACTGCAGAGCCACATTAGGGTCATATTCACTTCAAGGAATGACTGGGCCGGCAAGAAGGTACAAGAAGACCTGAAATGGACCATCACTCCACGCAGGGAAGACATCAAGGCCTACGTAAGGGCACGGATCGAAAGCCACAAAGTGTTGAGAAGGGTGCTTGTCCTAGCCAAGGACAGAGAAGATGTCATCGTCGCAGTCACCGATATGACATTTTCTAGAGGAATGTTCGTCTGGCATGCTTACCCTGAAATATCTAGTCGGATCGCTGATTTCATGCAGGTTTGTATTAGCAAAATTGCACATGGACAACCTGAGTAAGCACGGAACGCGTATCAGCATAATGAAGGCTCTGAAGGAACTTCCCGATAGTGCATTCAACGTCTTCAAATCCTCCGCTCAGAAAATCGCGGAAGAAATCAAGCTGCAAAGCGACAGCTACCAAAGTCGCCTAACCAAGCACGTTCTTACCTGGGTTGTCCATGCGAAGACAGAATTGAGTGTAGAGGAGATGCAAGACAGCTTCGCCATTCAGGATTGCAAGGAAGGGCCCTACCAAGATCACCGACCGGATAGAGAACTACTGACGCTTTTCTGCACCGGATTGATCACTGTTGACCCAGACAAGGATACACTCAGCTTGGTACATAAGTCAGTGCGGAGTCACCTGGAGACATATGGCATCCTTCCACAGAAAGCCGAACTTGGGATGGCCAAGATCTGCTTGGCGTATCTCCTAGTCGATCAAGGTGATGAAGGGAGCGAGCCACTTCTGAGCAGACTACCATTGCTGCAGTATGCAGCACAGCACTGGTATACACATTTTTCTCGAGACGGAAAGGAAGTCGACGCTGAGGCCGAGCTGTTGATGCTTACATTTCTGAAGAACAGCCCCAAGTTGGCCAGGGCATTCAAGGCACTGAACAGAACTGACAGTGGTATCTTTGACAACATGACGGGCTTGCACGCTGCCGTGTACTTTGATCTACCAATTTGGGCCAAACTTCTTCTAGAATCAGACGTGGATGTCAATGCCCGTTGCTCGGATCTTCAGACGGCTTTACATTGGGCGGTTAGGTACGGTCGCTGCGAGCTTGTCCAGCTCTTGATCGATAGGTCGGCGGATCCGAACCTGTGTGACAACACCGGCGATACACCACTTCATAAGGCCCTCATAAGACCAACAGCCGACGATATCATTCGTCACGGGGCAATTACGAGATCAGCAGCTGATGACATGGCTATGGCAGAGCTGTTGATCAAGGGTGGAGCGAAGCTGAACATCAAAGGCGCCAGGAAACTATCCGCAATGTCGTCAGCTATACGGTACGGGCCGACTTCTATTGCTAAACTTATGGTCGAGAGTCAGCACGACGTCGACGCTGAGATCTTTGAGGACTGGACTTCACTGAGACACGTATTCTGCCATGGCTCTAACATCATCTCCCCGGAAAGTGGGCGCCAGCGCAATAAGGGGTGGTCCCAGATGCACGACGCCGTCAGGAGTCACGTCCGCATTTTGACTGATGTGCTGCTAGAGCGTGGTGTAGACTTGAATCGGTCCTCTGCCCTTGACGGGTGGACGCCGCTCGTATACGCTGCTGGTGATGGTGACGTGCTCAAGCTACGCCAACTATTAACACGTGAACCAAATCCAGCAAACGTCAACCTACGGGACTGGGACGGCAAATCGCCCTTGTGGTGGGCCGTGTCATATCAAAGGGCTGAGGCGATTATGCTACTGGTTGAGCACGGCGCAGACGTCAACGAGATCTATGATGATGAGTCGACGCCACTAGCCCAGGCGGTCGAAAAGAAGCACAAAGACGTGGTGCAGTTGCTCATCAGGCTCGGAGCTAGTCCAAATACGAGATCAACAAATGGTGGGAACCTCTTAACTGAGATCGTCAAACGTCGTGACCGCGACACGGCTTGGATGTTGCTGAACGCAGGAGCCCTCATGGACGACGACGAGACCGGGCGCCCCTCGGCTCTCCTGGCCGCCGTCAACAGTCAGGACAAAGCCCTGGTTTGGCTGCTGCTATCGGCAATTGGTTCGGCTGCGAGTCCCCGTATGAAATATTACAAAAAGCAGATAAAGAAGGCGTTTCAACTCGCCATAGCCTCCAATGACCTCTCGCTGGCATGGCTGCTCTGCCAGCACGGTGCTTCAGTGAATGAAACCGACGACAATGGCGCAACGCCACTACACGAGGCTGCGATGAGTGGACGGTTGGAAGCCGCACGCTTTCTCATCACGCACGGCGCGGCTGTTGGCGCCAAGGACTCAGACGGGTCGACGGCACTGCACTACGCTGTGCGAGGCCGATGGCACAATGTAGTGGCAGTACTGGCCGCGCTGGCGCCACCATCGCCAGGGGACTCGTGGCTAGATATCCCCGACGCCAAGGGTAACACGGCGCTTGTCCTTGCCACAATAGAGAAGCAGCCCGTCACAATCAAAACGCTCCTCTGGTGCGGCGCTGCTTGCGATGTCGCCGACCCTGGTGGGCTGACGGCGCTGCACCACGCGGCCGACCTCGCTTTCATCGCGGGCCTGGTCCTGCTGCTCGATAGCGATGCCGACCCTGATTTGGCAGACAAAATGGGTTTCACGCCGCTGCACCACGCGGCGAAGGGCGGTGACGACGCCCACTGCGAAGCTGTCAGCCTGCTGGTCGAGGCCAATGCCGACTTCGAGGCGACGGATGTGGAAGGACGGACACCGCTGATGCTAGCAGCACAGATTGGCAGTGATGAACTGGTCCGTCGCCTCCTCTTCGGAGGTGCCGATGCTCAGGCTGAGGACAATCTTGGACGGACAGCACTGGACTACGCCTGGGAGAATCCCATAATCTCCGAGCTCCTCCTGGAGAGAGCGGATAAAGAGTACTATAGATAGAGCTTTATACGTGGGATTGGAATACAATCGAAGATTCTGCCTTTACATAACCTTTCATGGTCACCTACCTAAGACACTGTAACTTCGAGGTGGCGAGTCCGCGGTTGAGCCTCTTCCCTTTCTCAACTCTGGAGCTCCGCGAGACGCTCAACCTGCGCCGAGTTGCTGCCCGGCGGCATGTTTTCTCCTCAAATCTTCAAGACCTAGCGGCATTCCCTTACAGTCTTGGTCTGCTGAAATTCATGATGAGATTACGCAATCGCACTTCCCCATCCAGTCAGGTCAGTTGTATCGGCTGAACAGACTCAAAGGACAGAAGGAAAGAGGGGGGGGGGGGGGTAAGGGCCGTAAAATGCTAGATTCTCAGGGAAAGCTGACTTTGCTGAAGTGTAGGAGGCTTGTGAAGGCATAAGTTTGAGTCCTATAGTCTTTCTTTTAACACCCTTTTGAGGCTCTTCTATATGTCCGTAGGCACTGACGCCCAATTGTGGTGTGAAGGGCCCAACGACCTGACGCCCGTTGTCAGCACCAGCGCATAAAGCCGAATCTGGGCGGCTGCCCCTTCGTAAACAAAGTGGATAAGGCCATGTCGGCCTAATGCGACCTCAGAAGCCAATCTTCCAGTCACTCAGTGACCAACTCTCCCATTGGTAGAGTGCCAAAGCAGACCACAATGCAGCTCAGCCCCCCAATCCCCCCCCAAACCCCCTCCTCTTCCCCTCAGGCAGGATCATTCGAGCACCCTGATTGTATGAAGAGATATATATCCAACCTACTTGCATGCAAATCACCATTCGCCCCTGCTCTCCATCATCAAACAGCTTCTAGCAGTCATACCATACGTGTCGAGCTCGACAATGTCGAGAATCATTACTTTCATCGATCGCGCGACGCTCCAACTCGAAAATACTGCAGCTGAATATGAGAAAGTCAGGAGCGATAACAACCTCCGACTTGTCTTTCACCAAGCAGGCCAGGGGGTAGTCCTAGTCAGAGAAGCCCTCGAGGTTGCAAAGGGGCATTTGCAAAGCAAACTGAGTGGTGTTTCCGAAAACGCAAAGAAGCCCATCAAAGCCTGCGAGCAAAAGGCATTGTTGTCTAAGCGCATGTTTGGACAAGTGGCCCAGGCTCCTGAGAATGCCCGGTTTGTGGTGTACAGCAAGTTGCTTGCGCAGGATGGCAAGCGGTACATGGTGGAGGTTCTGGTACAAGGAATGATGAACGACGTGTGCGAGCTGGTTGAGCAATGCGGCCTCGGAGAGGAGATGAAAGATGAGATTGAGAATTTACGCGATGCAGTAAACGACTTGAAAGAGATGGGCACTCTCGTGGACAGTGGGGAGAGAACCACGACATTTACCAACCTGGGGGAAGGTGACCAATTTAACTCGACCAATGGGCAACAGAACAACAACACCGGCGCCGGTAATCAGTTGCCTGGCGCAAGTTTTCAGGAGAGAGTAATTTTCGGGGAACAGGCGTCTGATACACAAGAGTCTAAAAGATGAAGAGGCGTAGTTTGCGTCGAGGCACATAGCTAGTTTAGGATGGATGGAAATCTGAAATGGGAGACAAGCAACAAGAAATTGAGTGTCTAAACCGTAAATTGTGCAAGTCCCATTGAAAATTCCTTCAATAATCATCTATGGCCATGAAGAAGTCATTTTCTACATGCTATCCGATGTTTGAGTAGACGATGGTGATACGCTCCCGTTGTGGTGCCCGAGAAGAGAGGCAATGTCAGACGCAGCTGGCCGAAGCGGGGTTGACATCAGCCCCATGGGAAGCCTAACCTCGCGTATGTCCATCTTACCTTTTTTACTTTTCTTTTTCCCCTCAGCACTTCACTCTCCCATTTCTACTCGTCCCACACACTTACCCATGGCTTTCGAACGGCTGTCCAGGTTGAAGAATATCTTCAAGGATCATGGCAAATTGGATCCCGAGAAGCCTAAGACAGCCATCGGCCCGCAAAAAGACGCCTCAAACCCCGAAGACCAACGACAACCGCACCAAGCCTCAACATCAGACGTTGAGCCCGTGCGGGCCGCATTTTTAGCGCCCGAGTCGACCGCATCTACTCCACTCCCAGCCTCGCAGGCAATACGTAGCTGCCCAACGCCGCCGCAAGAATCCGAACATGCTGCACAATCACTGTGGGACCGTGCGTACGACCGTCTCAGGGAGAGTGATAGAGGGTTGGTCGACAAATACGAGAAACTCCTCTCTCTCGAGCTGTCATCTACTACCAGTATGTCGTAGCTCTCCTGATTATTTCCCGCCTTCTAAGCCTCTATAGTGCCCCCTTCAGATACACCAGTTCAGACCATCGATCAAGCCAAAGATGTTTTGGAACAAACGAACAACCGAATCGATGGTGCGAACCCTCAGAACCGCCAACAACAATTAAAGACGATAATTTCTCGTGGCCTACAGCGAATAGATGAGCTGAAGACCAAATACGTCATTTTCGGACATGAATTCGTTCCACGGGACCAAATCGCACAAGCTGCTCGCTTTGTTACAAGCATTAAAAAACTTATTGATGAGACCGTTAAGGTGTCTCAAGAAGCGTCCTTGGCTTGGGCTGGAGTATGCATCATTCTCCCGATCCTCACCAACCCCGTTGCCGCAGAAGAAGCCAACCGAGACGGATTCGCATATGTCACGTCTCGCATACGATTTTACGTTGAGCTCGAACATTTGTTGTGGCCGGCCAGTCGGGGGGCAGTTGCTAGATTGAAAGAGATGCTCAAAGATGATCTTATCACACTGTATCAGCATATTCTCGAGTTCCAGGTCAAAACTGTTCTACGTTGCTATGAGAAGCGACTGACAAGGCTCGGCAAGGATACATTCAAATCCGAGATTTGGAAAGACATGTTATCCAAGATCCAGAAATTGGAGAAAACCTGTCACGAAGACTTCCTCAAGATCAACGATTCAGCAACGAGGATGGAATTGGAGGAGTTGAATAAGAAGGCAGACAGCTTTCTCAACGATATGAGCTCTATTTTATCAGTTGTTATGGAAAACCATGGCAAGCCATCCAGCTCATCATACAACAATTATGACTCAGGTAACCAATTCAATATCACTGGGGGAGCGCAGAATAACAACACCAGCAGTGGCAACCAGTTTCCTGGAGCTACGTTCCATGCTACTGTCCATTTTAGCGGCAGATCCTCTTAGCTAAACGATTCATTGGGCAGCCGTTCTCCCATATGACATACAATATACTTGTTGGAATCTCTCGTCTGGCGCAACCAACAACACCAAAGACAATAGGAGGTGCGGATCACGATGTGGCCTCACGAGGCACACAATAGGAAGTCCTGTGCCTCGGAGTGTACGAGCTGTCTATTTCTACTGACGAGCTCCTCGTTTCCTGCTTTCTCTTACTCTTCTTCTTCTTCCGTAGATATAAATCAATATATGTATTTTGCTTTATTTTATTGCTTTTAGCATGACCCTTCCGGTATTAGAAGCCCTGTGCTTCCTACAGTACTCCTTATAAACGAAAGACGGATTCTTACCTGCGATTTTATCGTTATCATGACTAATTTCACTATAATTAGCGAGCCATCTATAAGGAAAATCACGACCGGGCGACCGACTTCCTGGTACTCAACACAGCATGAAGGGCAATCCATGTGATCCTCTGTCTGGAGTGTGAAGCATGAGTCTCATGCTTTCAATTTAGATAGCTGCCTGGACGGGCACAGCCTGGAGTACTTGATCCACATAATAACAGCGTCGGCCGATTTATAGCGATGGTGTCGAAAGAATGGCTTGAAATAAGTTTCTCAGAATGAATTAGCATGTCCAGAAGAAACGTAAAGGTCAGATTGGGAGCATACAAAATGGAAATGCTCGGTCACGTCGTGTCCCTGTATAAACAACACGGTTTCAAGGAGTTAAAGGTAAGACAGGGGCTGCATTTCCGTGTTCTCGACTCTAGCAGTCACCGTACCTCGTTGAAAAATTATGTTGGGCAAAAACCAAAAAAAACTGAGTAATTCGAGTGAATTTCTCCAGCTCTCAGCTAGTTTGGCCTTTGGAGCGAGGCATTTTGTTTGCGTAGCCGACACAGTCCACAGGTGTTGGCTTTCTCGATCCATCACTAAATATGCTGGGCCGATGGAACTGACTGACCGAGAGGGTTTTGATCGAGAAAATGATGTATGATGTATTGACGCTACCGAGAAACTTATGTAGTGCCGAAAAGGTAAGATTCTCCCGCAACTTGCTGATACTTTCTACGGTACCGGAAATTGAAAGGTACGCAGCAGAGAAGCCGGATCGAAGAAATGGCAGAAAACCTCGGCATAACCACCGTTGAAGTCGGTCGGAAATACGACATACTTACGTGGTGTCAATCTGCCCATGCAGACTGACAGATCTGTGTGAAAATGAAGTCGACCACAACACTGAGATGCTGGACGAAATCTCCAACTAAATAGGTCATCTGCCTGTCAGCATTCGCATCTCTTGCCACGACGATGGTCAACTTCTGGAAAAGACACTTCAAATATCTCTCCTCAAATTAACCAAAGAATATGGAGCCTCTTCAGAACCAGTCGCCTAGCAAGGCTCATCCACAAGACCAACCCGCCAAAGCAGTGCGGAAACTGCTGGGATTGTCGATAACTTCTTAGATATCGGTAGATGTAATGAAACCCTCGCTATGCAATTTGTGAGTCGCCTGGCGGCTACGAGATGGATCGTGTCATTGTTCGTTGTACCGTATATAACGCTATTACAAAGATGATTGCTGCCGTCAAGCCAGCGACGTATTTATTATGAGATCACGACACCCAACGTGACTGTCTGGAAGACGGACGAAACTGAAATCGCCTATTGTGGAATCATCAAACACATCGATGACATTGCCAATGAACCAGTTCTTTGCAATAGCCAACTCGTATGTCAAAGCGGATACGCTGCAAGATCGTGGGGCAAGGTAGGCTAAGCACAGAGATAGCCAAGTTAAGGTTCGATTCGTCTGCCGTCAGTAGTCTTCCATTTGCTCTGATAAGAATCACCAAGAACTATTCCCAGTCAAAGGCCTGGAAAGATCATAATACCCTTAGTAAATATTTGAATGGTCTACAAAGCGGCCATTAATATATCCATGATATTTTGTGGCAAATTATGCCATCTCATTAGTATCCTAATGCGTCGGATCGTTTCTGACCAACCAAATGTTCTTGAAGCTGTAAATTCCCAGGCTCTCAAAGGAGCCGAGAGGAGCCCATACAAGCAGCAGGCAATCAACCTCTCCCCTTCTCATTTGGGAATGCCTTCAAGCATCTTCAACATTGGATCAGTGTTCAAATCTTGGTACACGCTATGTTCAGCTCCCTGCAGTCATTTTGCCCAACCGCCCACATCGTAAAGTCCAAATCTCATCGCTTTCAGCCACAACCGCACCATTGATCATTTTCAACAACGCCGTGCCAAGAACTGTACACTATCACTATCCTTAGAAGCCCCCATTGGGATGAATGAGAACCTTGGTGTACCCATCAGTCCTCTTGTCAAACTTTTCGTAAGCAATTTCTGCTTGGTCAATGCCAATCTCGTGCGACACTACAAAACTGGGCTTAGCCTTCCCAGAAATGATCAGGTCGCGAAGGTAGCGGTTATAAGCCTTGACGTTGCACTGGCCTGTGCGAAGCGAGAGACCCTAAGTTTTGCGGTAAGGTACTAATCTGATAGGATTAGCTGATCTGGAGCTTCATGCAACTCACCTTCTCGAAGAGCTTTCCAAAGCTAAGGCTAATCATGCCCTTTGCGGCAGCAGAGTCAGGAGCGCCAGGATCGCTAGATACATAGTGTTAGCCAGGTGTTCACGTAGACCTGTCACCACTTGGGGCATTTTACCTGGGAACGTAAAGACCAGGAATACCCAAGCCACCGCAAGCCCTAGTAACCTTGATCATATTCTCCAACACAATGTTGGGCTCTTCAGCTTGGCCACTCGTGCCCACAGCCTGGTATCCGACGGCATCGACCGAACGGTCCACCATACCACCATTCTTCTCAATGATTTGTGCAACTGCATTGCCCGCACTAAAGTCAATAGGAATACAATTAATCTTTTGGGCAGCAGCAAGGCGCTCAGGGATGCGATCGACGACGTATACAGTGCTTGCACCACGCAGAATAGCAGAGTAGGCGGCCATGAGACCCACGGGGCCGGCACCGAACACAGCGATAGATTCGCCAGGCTGGAACCCGGAGATTTCCACACCATGCCAGCCTAGTGCCAATGGTAAGTGTTGTGCTGTCAAATCTCCATGTTTGCATAGTCTTACCGGTAGGGAAGATGTCCGCCAAGAGAATGAAGTCCGCCTCGTGCTCCTTGCCAGCAGGAAGCTTCAGGGCATTGAAGTCGGCATAGGGGATGCGGATGTACTGGGCCTGGCCTGCGAAGTAAAATATATGAGTTATATTGCCCCATAGATGCAGACTGCGAAAAGCGTACCTCCCCGGTAAGGCCCCATGGCAACATATCCTATGATGTTTAGTTAGAAATGTGATCCAGTACCTGATGGGATTGATAAGATGAAGGCGGGGCACCTACCGTAGGCACCTCCAGCAAAGCCAGGATTCACTCCAGTACAGAAAGCAGTCTTGCCTTCTTCACAATTGCGGCAACGTCCGTCAGCCACGTTGAAAGGCATCACCACTCGGTCGCCTTTCTTCAGAAGTGTCACGCCCTCTCCTAACTCCTCAACTATTCCCATGTTCTCGTGGCCTGGGGCCTCGATCAGCATCTGGTCGCTAAATAAGACGCCAAGTGGAGAGATCTTACCAAAGGTAATCCCCGCCTCCGCCGCAGTCCGGCCTTCGTACATGCTGGTTGTCCAAGTCAACGACTGTAGTCAACATTTTTCGTTGCCAAGTATGTCTTACTGCAAATCTGAGCCACAGATAGCAGCCTGGAAGCTCCCGATTAGTTCACACCATTAAAGAGGACTTCGATCTTGGTTCAGCTCACTGTGGTGACTTTGACAATGATGTCGTCGGGGTGCTCCAGCTTCGGCTTCTCGACATCCTCCACCTTGACCTTGTGTGGTCCTACATAGTTGACGGCTTTCATTGTAGATGTCATATTCTTATTGATGAGTTATGTATCTCGATATGACTGCTCGAGAGTGATGTAGAAACTTGGACGGAGCTTGAGGGGATATAGAAAATGTGTGGTTGTCAGTTTAAGGGGGCAAGCGTCCCAGCGGCCATGACAACTTCAACCCCGCACTCTAAGACACTAGGGCATGGGGTAACACTTGGATAAGTCTCTGAGGTAGCCGTTACTGACATTGTGACAAAGAGTCAAAGACGCCAGATGCGGGGATCAAACGTGGCTAAGAGTAGCTTGACGCGTTTGGAACAATGACGTACGTCGCGGCGAGAATGTCCCGTTTCGGGCGCTGTGGGGTCGACGGAGCATTCGGCGATGATCTGGTCTGGCCAGACAATTCGGAAACCCTTGCCTCTTCCGATTCCCCGCGGGATGACTTACTTGAAAAGGCAATTAATACTGCTTCTCCCTAACCCCATAATCACGGCCCCAGCACGCAATCGAATCAGCTGTATACAACCAAGATAAATCCCGCTTGTGCTCATTGAGGAACAGGAATGGCAATTACCTCCCTTGTTTGCTCAGATTGGTTATAACTGGTTCTAAAAAATAAACCAACTTCTTTTTTGTGCGTCACGCACCTGTAAACTTCTAGACAACGCTGACCATGCCCGAAATTCTGCGCTGCCGTTCAACATGGGGAATTCCTCCGGGCGCGGGTTTTGAGACGTGGAAGTCTTGGTTTCCTGAATTGAAGAAACAGGGTTACGGTGAGTGGAAAGAGAGCTCTAAAGAGTCTAAGTGTCGAGTTCCGAGCGTGTAAGCTGACAAAATTGCTCAGGCGGACTGGAGATTAACCTTTTCGAAGTTCACGAAGATCTGGCAGTGTTGAAGAAGCTCTGCGAAGACCTAGGTCTTCAGATCATAGTTCAGTACGCTTGGCGCTCAGGAAATTATTTTGCAAATCTCCCTGAACTAATCACACAACTAGGGGATTCTCCGAATGGCCAGGCTACGTTGGCCCGAGACCAGTGGGCTTGGGGCCATCACAGCATCTTGCGTTTTATGAGCAGATGCTGCAACAGGCCAAACAAGTCAATCCCCTCAAAGTCAACGTCCAGTCAGGAGCGTAAGTTCCATATTCATATTAAGACTGATTCGTTTCTGTCACAAGATACTAATCTTCAACAGTGATTATTGGACCCTGGATGAGTCTATTGAATTCTTCAACGGCACGCTCGCTGTGGACGCCGAGCTAGGTCTGAAGGGTAAAGTGTGCCATGAGACCCATCGCAACCGGTCTCTCTTCACGCCTTACTCTACTGCTTATATTCTGAAACAAGTTCCGAAGTAAGAGAGAAAAGAAGTGGATGAAGCATTACACCCACTGATCCGTGATGTAGCCTATGCGTGACTTCCGATATCTCTCATCATGTTGTATGCTGTGAGCGGCTGCTCGACGAAAGCGAAGAAGATAAGCAGCTTGTTGATGTGTTGATTCCTAACGTACAACTACCTTCTCTTTCTCCCCGTCTGCATTTGTCATAAAATATTGACACGGAAACCTTCCTCAGGTCTATCACATTCACGCCAGAATGGGACTTACACAAGGGTCCCAATGTCCTGATCCTACAAACGAAGTCTTCGCTGCCGAGAGGGCGTTCTTTGAGGGCTTTTGGAAGAGAGCCATTCAATATGCAGCTCGCAATAGGCCAGATGTCCCAATCACGTTTGTCCCAGAATATGGGTGAGTCACATAATCCTATCTGAGCTCTGTGAGCCCAATTACACAGCAGGCTGAATGTTTCACAATAGCCCCTATCCATACCATCCTTTCGGTTCGGCTCGAGACTATTCAGAAGTCTGCGATACTGAGGGTGCGCGCTTGCAAAGCTTGTTCGAAGAATGGGCAAAGGCTGTTGCGTAAATATACAGGTCTCTAATGCATAGAAAGATCTCCTACACCAAGAAAAGTCTTCCACACAACAGGAAGAGGATCCATGTACGTATATTGGTAGGGAGGCTCATGGGTCACAAGTAGCCGTTGGCTCTCGTACGACATTGCTTCATTTTTCTAAAATTTTGCAATGCGGATTCTTCGTTGTTGTGTACTGGTTGGCGAGGTGTAGCTGCTGGGGTTTCAATTGGCAGTGTCATCTGTAGTTCTAGCTGATATCATTGGCGAAATCCGGCTCTGGGGCAGCCGTGTCACTCTCTCGGGTCGCCTCTGCTAATTTCTTGTGAGGCACCCTCGGGTATTTGGTGAATGACTGGCGAGACGTGGTGCATATGTTAGTAGCTGGGCCGAAATAACTTGTCCTCATCGGTTCCATGATAGAAATATTTACTATGATCCTTTGCTTTAGATTGTAACTGGCGTAAAAATTACGTTGTCTTAGTATGCATAATTTCTTTGTCGCTGTCTGTTAGCACTTAGTTAACAAAAATTGCGATTATTAATCCCGTACGTCTGCAAATTATCTTAAACAGTATTCTTACACTAAACGCTGTTGGGTTACCTCCTGCCGAGATCGTATTGTACAATTGTGCCGCTAATAACCAGATCGCCCATCAGGATCTCTTCGCCACAGTGAGGTGTACCACCACGAATCCCCACCAGAAGCACGAATCTGAGAGACTCATAGCTTGATCTCAAGGTGGCTGCTGCTGTTGCCGCGTTAGCCTTGCCTTCACACGCAAGAGCTAGAGCCACATTAAGTTTGCCAATGCGGCCCGTGGTGTTGTTGAGACGAGAATAGCTCCGTGTCAGGATGATCGGTGCCGTAAATAGCTAGATTCATCGGATAGTGAGGTTTCCGGTATCATACTATAAAAAAGGGGAATCGGAAGGCCTCACAGGCAAGGATAAATTAAAGCATTCTGACGGGTCTGTCAGAGGGAGAATTCTATATCTACCATTATTAACACTATCATTAATATACATAAATTTGACCCCTTCTTATTGAATCTAATACCTCTAGTGACACTAAGGTTAGTAACGACGAATAAAAAGTACCTAGCAGAGGACCTAATAGATGTGTCTTTATCTGACCCGGATATCACTGTCTTCCGCTGCAGAGCTCGCTGGGCTCGCCTAGTAAGTAAAGCTTCTCTTTGCGCTAGGCTAAGTAAATAACACGAAATAATATAAGATAATACTTACATATAATAAATAACTCTATGCTTAATTATTTTATATAAGTAATTGTAATGCAACAGGAGGGTGTGCCCACTACACCAATGGTCAAAAGATTCACCAGTACAAGCAGCTGCTTATACTGCACCCTACACTTGCTTATAAGGCTAGCCGCATGCATGCACACTGGGGACAGCAACCCTGGGCTACTCCGCCTTACAGTAGTTTTATAAGTAATATTAATACTTAATTAATAAAAAGTATTAATTTTAAATAGCTTTTATAATTAAAATAATTTAATAATTATTATATTATTTTAATTATTGTGTGGGCGGAATAGACCCTCTAGAGTGACAGGGTTGAATTCACGTGAGTTGTGGGCTTGACTAATTTGGTCAGAAGGAACATCATAGCTGGAATGGAGTCGCAACAAGAAGTGGATCAGTGAAGCAAGTAGAATGGTACGTGAGATGTACGCCCAATATGAGGAAGCGGCTGCAGAGAGAGGCATTGTAGGTAGGAACGCGACCTGAGGAGGACGTGATTGCCGACGATTACATAGCGCTGGACCCTCTCCGGCAGACCCGTAAGCGTCGCTAGCGACTTGCTGCCACTGTGGTGTCAGGCTCACTAGGAACTAAGCGCATTAAGCTCGCCACTGAGCTTGATGAGTTTGGTGCTGGGAGCACAAGGGCTTCTGGTAAAAGTAAATTTAATAATATTATATATATAAGTATATTATTTTACTCTTTTATAATTACAGTTGTTAAAGTAAAAAATAAATCAAGAAAAGTTTATATTTTGTCGACCCAAAAGACACACCCAAACACTCACGTATGCCGGAGTCTGACACACACCCAGCAACGCTCCGCATACTTCGTGAAAGGCTCTCGTAGAGACCTTCTGTAGTTCGTAGGGACCTTTCTCTTGCCGAGATCAATGGTCTAACTGCTCACTCGTCGGCTATCGAGTTACTGAACACTTCAAATGAATATATTAAGAAGGGATATGATGCACTCGACACACTTCATAAAACTTCGGGGCAAAAACTTCGTGAATTCTTGACTGCCTGGCTCGTTGTTCTGTCAAGTGCATAATCGCACTACTTATAGCTCGAAGTATGTAAATTTGTTCACGGAATGCAGGGCATCTGCACAGCGATACGCCGGCGACCACAACTAGATGCACAACTTTACGAAAGCTTCTACTTTCTCTTCTCTGCAATATAGCTTATTTTGGGTTCTGAGCTGGCTCCTAGTTGAATAAGCCTCGTCGTGTTCACAATAATGATCAACAGTAGCAGTTTACTAGGCTATCAGCAATTGCACGCCTAGAAATTAGTGCAAGTATACCTCAAGTTGCCAAAAATCTCAATTAGACAAGGCGGGAGTAGTTTTAGGGGCCAATTGTCTCAATATTGGAATATAAACGAATGTAATCTAATATGTAGCAAAAGGAATCCAAGCGACTAATACACTAGGACTAAGAATAGAACGTTTATTGGCCTGAAATTAAAACTGCGGTCTGTGCCCATAAATGTCCAACCCCCCAGAGTCGTGTTGCGGCACGCAAGCTGGGTTGGAACTATTGGACCCAACTGTACGGAGTACGTACGGAGATCAAAACTACTTACGGGGTTCAAAGCGGAACGACCCAATTCTTCCAAGGTCAATATGATGTTGTCCATTAGTAGGTCCCGGAATTGACCTGTATGGATCGCCGCTTGGCCAGGATGAACTAAAATAATTAGTATTGTATATTATTAATGTCGCTTGCTATACACTACTACTTACATCCAAACATGCAGCGTAACGGGGGCAGACTTGATTTCCACGCCTTGAATATGGCTGCAACATTTGTTAATTAAAGTATATACTTGGTGCAAAAACATCTTACTTACGGGCTACCAGAAAGGCTGTGGTCGACTCCAATAGCGCGTGTCTCGGTGCGATCTCTGCCGCCTTTCACATTCCATTTAATCTAGTATTATTCTCAGCCTTAACTTCGTGTTATGAAATCACATTTGACTTACCCAGGCATCTCCTGCAGTAGGATTGCCGCCCTCAAACTCCGCATCATCAATTTCACGCACAGGCTCGGTGTCACCCGCTGGTCGAGTATTATCCCCGCTAGACATGTTGAAAGATATAGTAGAGGGGAGGCTTTAGTTGGAAAATAGAGCTAAGATGCCGTAGGTTGTTTCTTGGGCGCTGGGTTATCTTGGGGACGAGAATGAGCAATGGGTAGGTAGCAGCGGCGTATTTATACCCATCTCCCAGAACTTTCATTGCCTAAGATCTCTTTCCGGCTCCATTTTTAAGGTAAATCTCTGCGGGGTAAATTTACACCAGAATAGAGCAGGTACAATACGAAGTATGGAGTAGCTGTGTCTAGTGATCGGGATGGTCTAGACTCTGGTCGCCAAGACTTAATTTGGTCTAGACCGCTAAGACTTGGCGATTTCCCGAGACACTTCGGGCCGCGTTAGGAGGTTAATGGCAGCGGGTGGTTGAATTGTAACCTAATCGGGCTGGGTCATGCTCTTTTTGTCTTTAGTTGTGTCATACCTTGCTTCTTTTCTCCTTGAGCGGGAGAGAAACCTTATGTGTTACGGCCCTCCCGGCCATGACGCCACGGGGCAAAAGGATAGGCTAATAATCGCATTGGTAGCAATTATTACGGGCGGATAACATCAACTATATGTGATCAATCATGCGCGACCGTTACACTATGTGATTATCCCCCAGCTTGTTCTCTCCAAAACGTAATAATTTAGTGCTCAAGGAGATAACACCCTCTAGGAAAACAAAAAGTAAGACACAACTAAAGAGGAAAAAGCAAAAAGTGTATGACATGGCCCAATCAGATTAGAATTCAACCACCCGCAGCCACTGATCTCCCTAACGGCCCGAGTCTAGACCATCCGATCACTAGTCTAAGACATGTCTTATCACGTCGGTCTGCTCCTATAGTGCCTTTCATTCTACAGTGACCTATTATGTAACGGTTCAAGCAAGTATATTGACAACTAGCTAGAAGGCTGATACGAGCATCTAAAGCTAAGGAAGAAAGGAGAAGAGGAAGTCTGAACGGGGGCAACGAGCCGGAAATCATAAACCCATTCCCATACACCAGGCCAGCAACGTCCACCTATATGTGCGTCTGGGAAGCTGAGCCGCATAGAGCAAATTTCTTGCCAAGTGACAGTCAGAGATGCTGCGGCGGGGCAATCCAAGTTACGTTTGGTTTCATTTGGTTTAATGCCGGCGAAACATGCATAAAAACACGACTGATAAATCTCGACACGAGCACTACCGCAGGTTCCGCGCCTGGCATAAAATTAAGTGGACCTCAATTAATCGGAGAACTCTAAAGCTCGTGTACGAATGCTGTGAACACGACCCGTGTCTGAGGCGCTCAATCCTCAATCGCAATTCCTTCTCCTCCGTGGCATTATCGGTCTTCCTATGGAGTTACTATAGAAGGACGCCCCTCACCTGTCACACCTTGCGGCAGATGCGGGGCCGCCTGATACTCTATACGGAATTCACAGCGCCTATAGCTCAACGCCTCCATGGTGTCCTCCATGGTGTCCTCCATGACGTCCGCGGTAGAGGGGGTGAATCACATTGCGTAAACGAAAGAGTGGTGCTGTGTGTTTTGGCTCAGCTACGCCGGTTTCTTTGGATCTGCTATTTAGCTACCGCTTTGGGAGTGTGTGTTCAACGTCCACGTCATGTCACGGATGCAGGACGCTCTATCGAGTTCTGGAGTCTCAGTTGTGGTCCCTAATGCTACCCTGTCATGCGGTGGAAAAAAAGACACGAGCCGTCGTGCCCACACCGCAACAACAACACTTAATTGATCTGGCCACAGCTATCGCATTTGAAGCCCAAATCCAATAAAATTGATACTATTGGCTAGCTAATTTAATATTCTAATTGCTGTGCATTTTTTGTTCAACTCTGTGGCGTGTTTTAGTCATATAAGCATAAATTCAATCCAACTATCAATAATACCTTGAAAACGATTGCGCCAACCTTCTTCCGCAAGCTCTAATAAATCACCTTTTGATAAATGCGGCCTTTTTTTTAACATCTCTGTTGGAACGCCGCCAAGCACAATAGGAAGCTGTTGGGACCGTCACGTGGTCACCTTCAAGCCACGATATTTATACGGCGATATCGTGCCTTCCACTATGACTTCTTTTCTTCTTAGATAGACACAGACAATTATTAATATATTCCCTTTGAAGCCGATGATCTAGATCATTGCACAACCCTGTGCAACCCACAATCTCCAGATACAGAGAGCCAAGTACTTTCTCGTAGAGCTAAACTCGGACATAGGCAATTAAAACAGTGTTGTTGGCTGTAGGTTTTAGAGGTATTTTCGCCCAATGGACCGTGTAATTTTTCCACCGGGTGTCTGTGAGGCGGATAGGTGTTGGTGCAGAAAAAAGCAATTATCTAGCACGTACTCCTTTGACCGCGAAAATGAGTATCTCTACTCAGAACTGTTGATAAACACGCTAGAAAAAGCTGTAATCCACATCTAACCTGTTTTGGCCTAGAGGGTTAGTTGCCGCACCCTATTGCGTGTAACACACACAAATTCCTGGAAACCTACCCCTCTCACCAAACGGGTCTGGATACTACGGAGTTTGACGACTTTTTCAGCAGCGCGAGCCCGTGCAAGGGCCAATTCGCTCAAAAACAGAATTTCCGGTGTTTTCTTTGACCGTGTTCACATTGACCGGTCCGACTAGTTACTCCGGGCTATCTATCTAGGCGTTGCGACATAATCTCGCTGCAAGTCTCGTCAGTTGCCTCGTCAGTGGCCTCGTCAGTGGCCATAGACAGCGATAAAGGTGTGTTTTCCCCTGCCTATCTAACTAATAATTCAATTACCCTAGTATTTACGCCGGCTCTTGAGCGACCACGAGACCTGCCGCGGCCCCTACGCCCACGTTCCGTCAGGGTATCCTGCTCTTCGATTTCTGCCCGTGTGAGGCTGCGCCGTACGCTTGCTCGCATACGCCTTGTGCCCCGTACCGTTGACGGAAGCGGCGGATGATATGGTATTTGAAGCAATTGGCCTGCCTGTTGGGGGCAGTGATTGTTGGAACCCCTCGTCAAGCGGACGAGAAATTGCGGACATGGTCATGTGGCCGCCTTAGCGCGCCTCTTTTATACCGCGCTCGGAGGCATTCCTCTTCCTCTTCTTCTTCTCTCTTAGATAGTTATAATAAATTGAATGGAATTACCTTTACACTCTTTGCTTCACTTCTGACGTCGACGTGAGAAGCCTCCGTGCTTCCTACAGTGATATTGAATTCCTTGTTGCTGCTGTGTATTCTGCTCGCTTGGATCAGGGTCATTTTGCGGGATTCGTTAGCGGCCAATTTGGATCGGGTCTTGGATTTGAAGAATCGGGTTATCTAAATCATAAATCGTTAAGGTTAGAGTATCCTTCTATGTGAGATATTGATGTTGGATATACGACATTATTACATCTTACTGAATGAATATTTAGTGAGCTCACACTTTTTGCGCTATGGCGCAATGGGTATTTAATTCGATAACTGAGTAGCTTAATAACTAACTTACAAGAAATTTTTAAAGCCACCATCGAGGATGAACAGCGGTCTTATCCAGCGGTTGATTTTGGGTGTGATATTCTTGAACGATGTGGGCACAAGGAAGCCCAAATTGCTGTTGGGATTGGCAGGGTTCCTCACAATGTTAGAGCCGTAACTGTCCCTGCCGGTGACTTGGGGCAAGAAGATGATGCCTGTGAATAAGATCTACAGCTTTAAAGGATGCTTGGTAGGAGAGCCTGCCGAGCCAACCCATCCCAAGCTGTATGAGCGCGGGAAATTGGGCATGAGAGTGATATCTCCTGAATGGCAGCACGCCTAAGTAGCTTACAATTGCGCAATATATTACAGCTCGTTTAAGTATAGTGATGTCCACCTGGGGCGTGTTTCTTTACCTGCTAGTCACGGAGGTCGCACTTGGCAGCCGTGCGGCTCCTGTAGGGTCGTATACAGGCTCATCCACGTATGCATGACATACCACTATCCTCTCTTCGGTGGAAGGCGTATCTCGAGCGAAGCCATCACGGATCGGAAGAGTCGGTTCCATGGGAGGCTCCGAACTTGGTTCTCCGGAGGTGAAATTTGGAGGAAACCCAACAGGGGTGACATTGGAGCCTCGAACCTTGAAGTTGGCGTCCAGGAGATCTGTCAATCGCTGAACACCTTGAGAAATATCGGAATAGGAACTGCCACTAACATTAAGCTTAATCAGTTGAGGGGGGGCTAGAGTTCTATGTCGATGATGATGGTGTGGGCGACTTCTGGTTATTCTTAGTTCTGAAGCTTGCTCGTCTTCTGGTAAGTCCATCGTCAGGTCAACAGCGCTGGCTCTGGGTCGGTCTCATGAAGGTAGAATCGCTTTTCGATAATGATACTGCTGTTATTCGCCGAGAATTTGTCCGCCGTAGATTTCGCCCTATTTGGCTCCGCGGTTGCGAGTGTCTCTGTCGAACTGGTGAATCTGGCTCCTCTGTCAAGTCAACAACAGCTGTGCTTTGCGGTCTCTGGGGCTGCGATGGTTGTGCCATTGGCGATTTCTGCGGAGTCTGCGGCGGGCGACGACCATTCCTCCAACCAGGTCCTAATCTCGCTGGATGCACCGGAGAAAAGGGTTGGAATGACCGTTGAGGATAGATTAGATTCTCGAATTCATTTTCGTTTCGATTTCTAGGGCCAAGGTGAGTTTCGAAGATGACATCCTTGCGGGTCGACTCGAAGCCCGCGTTCCCAGCTCGCGCCATTTCGAAATCTTGAATACAATAGGCAGATCAGGAGATAACGAACGATCGGTCAGAAACAGAGATGGAGGAGTCACTACTAAAAGCCGAGCTGCTTGTGATTTCTGGTAAATTTATAAGAGGTTTAGAGTTAGCATCTTATATAGAGAATGCTCTGTTCGGACGCACACGCTCGGACGCACAAGTTGTTGAGAAGACGTGGCGTGTAAGGTGGATGGCGGCGTAGGCTCCGTGTCGGCGGGTTGGCGTGCGCAAGCACCCGTAGAGCACCAGGGGTGAGCGATTGCAAGTGAGCGAAAGCCCGCCGACGCAATTATACGGGAACAACAGTCGCTGCATTAATTGAAGAATCTCTGTTCCTCTATTTTTTAACTACGGGCCGGTAGAGCACTTTGCTTCGTAGGAGACGCCGTGCACACCTACTTATCATTGGAATAGGGGGCTTTATATAGACACTTGCAATTTTTCAAGTTCTCCGGATATGAATACGTATTAATAATTGCCAATCCACGCAACACAGAGCCTCAAGAGTCTATCCGGGTAATATATCTTGGTCAAGGTTTTGTAAGCACTCGGCAATCTCAGAAATAGTGGCCGGGAAATACAATTCCGTCCGATCCCAGTGTATATCGGAGCATCAGCTTGTATGAGCTTGAATCACGCCCAATAAGTACATAGCGTTAAGTTTAGGAAGTAATAAGCTTCGCAAGAGCTTTTCCGGTATATTTTAATTCTACTATTGCTTTTGTATTCCTGCCGTTCTAGCATATATAGTTATTTAGATGTATGTATGGTAATAGTCATCGGCATAAGCGCAAAGCCATTAATAATAATATTAGATGCTATACGACCAGCATATACTATTTGTTAGAGCTGCACTGTGTGTGTACACGGGATCTGCTGATCCACTATTAACAGCCCGATATCCATACATTCCGTCGCTTCCTAGCTGCCACCATTTCAGTTCCTGTAGGCCTTTTATCTATTACAGAAATTAGCCTGGTGATTTTGCCACATCAATTTAGACGGACGAAGCTATGATGACAGATCACAGACACAAATAAACCTGGACTCACTTTGACCCCCCTCCGGCAAAGGTATTAAAATGTATATGTGTTATCACTGCCACCATGGACCAGGACCAGAACGGTATCACATAGCGTGGGAGGAGTATGCTACTTCACCATCAACGATCAAAGTACTAAAAGCTCCTACTGCTTATGACTAGTTGGAGCAGCTTGACGACGGCCACATGCCCGTTCTTGGCCTTGACGTCGACTCTGCCGGTCTCGAGCAGCAGCTTTACAACAGCCTCGCGACCGTTCATAGCCGCCTACAAAAGCGGCGTCTGACTGATCTTATCTTTCGCCTCAACATCGGTGCCTTTGCTCTCGACGAACCATTGCCAGTCTGTACTTATTAGCTGCTCAAGAAGCACGAGCTGCATCTGGTATCATACTTCGGCTAGAATCTGGACTTCTTGTTGAAAATGTCGTTGATCACTTTACTCAGGGCAGTGGCCGTCGCTCTCATACTACGCCATCAGCCGGGTTACCGCTTTCTGCGGGAATATTGGTGGCTAGTTTAGGAACCCTTTCGCATGGAAGCTCTGGCCTTACATTGTCTTATTTACACTCTTTGCGTAGCACATAAGCTGCGTCGCCTGCTCACTATATGTTGAAGCTGGAATTAAAGTGCTATAGCTAAGAGAGATTTATTTTCTCTACAACAGCGAGCACTATAACTATCTATATATTAAGAGTATATACTGTATAGTATATACTATTAAATAGAGAAAACCACCGGCTTTATAGCGCATAATATTTTCCTATAAATATGTAAATAAAAAATACATAAAAAGCTTAAATATTAGCTAATAAAATACTAATAGCTAAGCTACTTATAGAATAGTATTTTTACTATTCTGGAACTAGATTAGTATTTTAAAACAATAATTTATTGCCCTATGATAAACATACGGGACCGGACAAACATGATGCGACGGGAAGTTGCGGGACGTGAAGGAGCGGCCCAAGCCGGCACGTCATTGCCCTTAACCCCGGCACATGTTGTCTGCGATTAAGTATAAAGAGGATTAAAGGTCAGCGGCAGAGGAGGGTTTCGCTGTGGGACCGAGCCCTACGTCCGTCAATTGTCTAGTGTCTGTTCTGTTCTAGCATGCCAAGACGACAGCTACCCGGATCAATTCCCAAGGCGCTGCTGCTCTTATGCGATGACCCAAAGTTCGGATTATTCCGTCACCGCGATGCGACGCACATTCAATGGCGTAAGAGGTTGAACGTTTACGACAACGCCGAGGAGACATGGTCCCAGGGCTACGTTTTCCGTGCCGTCATACGCGGGCGAGAATACGCAATCAAAATAGTGTCGTATATACGCTACATATGTAAAGTCAGATGAATAATATACTATCAATGTATTGTGGCATTCCTAAGCATGTTCTACACCCAGCAATCCTCGCAGAGCTGATAAGCGAGCCTAACACCGCCAACTTTGACTGACCCCTACAGCAGTTTCTCGGAAACACGCTCTTCCAACCTCACCAATAGATCCATGTTAGGCCGCGGGCCTTTGACTCCAGTCGGAGGCCTGCGGGCTTCCATCAGCGGAAAGTCTGGTTTCCGGTCCGGGGCGCCAGGCGATGGGAGCAGCGTCAGGTCAAACCGGCGCAGCAGGATAGCGAGGAAAGCATACGTCTCCCTCTTTGCCAGCACCCGACCGGGGCAATACGTGGGTCCGCTGGCAAAGGGGCGGTAGTACGGCTGTCGCGTTCTCGTCTTGAGGAACCTCTCGGGGTCGAACTCGTTGACGCTGGGGCCCCAGACCCTCTCATTGGTGTGCAGAACCCGCATGGGAATTATGACGGGTGTGCCAGGCAGGAGCTGCTTGCCGCGGATGACTGTGGTCTCCTTCACGAAGCGCCAGCCGAAAGTGTTTGTACGCTGACGCAGGGTCTCGCCGAAGACGGCATCCAGCTTGGGGCAGTTGGACGTGAGATACTTGACGTCGAGCTCGCCAGACCGCCATGCGGGCTCCATCTCCTCGGCCGCCATGTTCAAGAGCTTCCTGTCGTAGATGATGTGCGCCACGAACCAGTAGCAAGCATTTTGTTCGTTGGCGATGCTCCTGCCCCGAAATTACCGTTAGCAAAAACAACATTCCCCGCAGCTGGACAAACGCAACGTAGCCCTTACGCAAAGAAGAAGATAAACAACAGGCCGATGCGGGACTCCTCGTCCACATCCAGTACGTCCATCCATCTCAGGAGGTGCTTCAACGCAAAGCACTGCTCGCTTCTTTGTTCTTCCGGCAGCCTGATAAAAGCTCGGAAGGCGGCCCTGATCCTGTCGCGAGGCTCGCAGACCGGCGCATGGCCAAAAAAGTCGGGGAGCCCGTAGAACAGGATCCAAGCGTGAGAGTTGAACTCTATCACCTGATTGACAATGTCGGGCTCGACGTCGTGGAGATACGGGCCGAACAGCGACTGCAGTGTCGCGTCAACCATGGTTCCGGCCACCAGGGTGTAGAGCGAGACTTCTCGCTTCAGATTGGGAGCACCAATGCTGTAGAGGCAGCCGTCGTAGTCTGCGGTGCAGAAGTCGAGGTTCTGGCTGTGCATCGTCGCTTTCAGACGGCTTGAAAATGTTTGTGAGAGGCTATCTAGGTTCTCCGGGTCGAGGAACTGCCTCTTGTACAGGTCTTCGACGAATTGAATGAGGTTCAGGTGGCGAGGATTGGTGCTGTTGTTCTCGATATAGGAATCATCTCCCGGCTGCGGAGTGTGCCTGGCCCGTTCCACTTCCTTTTCAGACATGCCGAACTTCTGCATCACTTCGGATATGAAGTACTCAAAGTCCATGCCGTGTGTCCACGGGGCGCCGTCAAGAAGTCCAGTGACGTCCTCGGGTCGAGAAAGACCGTACATTTTCACGCCACAGATGTTGAGCGCGAAGGGCTCGTCTGTGTCGCCAACATAGCTCCTGTTTTTTTTTCCTCTCCGTATTAGTCAAAGTAATCATCCCCCCCCTTCCAAAAATAAAAATAAAAATAAAAATAAAAATAAAAATTCTCTATCGGGGCTACGTACACGGCGTCATCAATCAGTTGATGGCAGTCTGTGAAAAAAGGCTGTAGGTGACCTGCTGCCTGTCAGTTCGGGCTTTGCGCTTGCTAGAACACGGATTGAAAGGTACCGAAAACTATTCACGGGATCAGCAGACATTCGTCCGGAACGGAACAAACGACGGCGACGGAAGCATACAAGGTATCCAGTAAGGCAAATATCTGGGCTCCGAGGGCCAGATCCATGGCCTCACCGTGAACATCCACAGGCGCCATACGAGGAGGAATGTGCCCGCGGAGACGACAACCCACGCCGCTGCGGGGAGGGACGAGAAGGCTGCTGCCAACATTTTCTTGGGATCAGACGAGAGCTAGGTTCGGGATCGTAGTGGGTTCTGGTCTGTGGACGTCTATTTAACCTGGCACAATGAGTAGAAAGCAGGGAGACATCAACTACAGCCAACACTGGGCGTTGGGAGGGCGCGAGACAATGTTAGTTTTATATACATGTTTTGCGCTGGTCTGCATCAGCATTGCCTCCTGCTGCCCAGGCTGCCAAATTGCCCACCACTCCAATTGTTGCGAATGGAATGGCATGACCAACAGTCGCTCCTGTGCAGCTGCTGAGAATCGTTCGGCAGCACCAACGGGCCAAGGCGACATGCTATGTCATATTATGCCATCTTTGATTGATAGTTATGGCTTATGTGAGCCTGGGTGCGTGTTTGTAGTAGGGGGTGTCTCTGGCGGTTGCCGCCCCCAAACTGATGGTCTCGATTGGGCCAGTCTGCCTACGTGGCACCGCCTTCTGCGGGACCAGCGGCAGGAAGCGAGTGCTACCCGACTGGTGGGTTGGTCAGCAGCGCTCTCGGGAGATGCCTAAAACGGGAACTATCCGTGTTGCAGCTCTAGGGCTGACCCGCTGACCGCTGACTGCAGCAAGCAAGCGCCACAGATAGTTAACTAGCCGGCCCTCTCGTTTAAGAAACCCACCGTATGCATGTTCTGCGAGGTTTTTCTTGCCTGCGCTAGCGCTTACTCGCCTCGTGCTCTGTGGCCTGTTTGGAGGGGCGAACCGGTAGATAGCGACACGTTGTTCTGCCGTGCTCGCGGAATGCATCTCGATGTCGGTGCCTGCCATTTGCAAGGCAGTCTTGGAGTCATGTCGCTAGCATCGTGCTATTAATTGATACTCTACACTAATCCCGCCTTGGAAGGCCGCTTACTCCCCACGTACTGCACGCTCTCCAACTGGCTATCTATTCTGATACCTCCGACTCCAAGCCTTGTTTCTCCCGAGGTTGCATCTGCTCGCCTCCGTCGCGCCCCTCCTGCAGCTGCTTCTGCTTGCGCTTCTGTGCTTCATGGGCGATGTTCAGCCGCTCCAAGGCAAACGAGGCCGGCAGGGTCAGACACGCGCAGGCGAGTCCCAGGATCAGCACATTTCGTATCGATTGGGTGTAGGCGTTCCGAAGCGCCTCGAGCACCGCTGCCGAAGGAGCAAGCTGTGGCAGGCCGCTGGCGCCAGATGCCAGAACCTGATCGAGCGTAACCGCACTCGTGTATCGTGGCACAGCCCTGCCTAGCTCGGTTATCAGCAGGTTCTGGCCAATGGCGATACCGAGCGCCCTAGTAAATCAAATGCATGTCAGCATATCTGGGAGTTAGACGGCAGTCGGTGCCCAAATTCGTCGGACGGGTGAAGAACCGGCACGTACCCTCCAAGCTGGGATGAGAAAACCGCAATGGCTAAGAATCGTATTAACAACTGGGCCGCCAAGATCTTTTCTGCGTAGTTTGCCACATTGTCTCTCACTCACCATTTCCTGTGGCAATGTCGGATTTGCTGTAGGTGTAAACGTCCCGTCAGTTCCGACCTGGGGCTTGTTTAGGCAGAGAGGAGGGTGAGGGGCGTATTTACTCAAGGACGACTTGGAAAGCAGTGTATGGCAGCTGTGAAGCCATGCCAACGCCGATGCCTGTCAAGACCAAATAGGCCGCCCACTGGGCCGTGGGCGTCGCTAGGCTGATCGTGGTCAGGAGGCCGGAGCCGACGCACGCAATGATGCCGCCGGCGACGATAAACGGCACCTGGCTTGTCTGTCAGTCGGTTACTCGCGCTGGCTGTCTGCCAGAGGCAGGACGGGACCAATGCCTACGTACGTAGTAGCCCCATTTGGAGACTATAGCTCCCGTCAATGCTAGAGCCACAATTTGAGGAATCATCATGGCAATGTACCGCACGCCGCTTTCAGTGGCAGTGGTGCCCTGGACTGCCTGGAAGAAGAGCGGGAGATAGTAGCCGTACTGCAGAAACACCATCAGAAGGGGGGAGCCGACACGCCGTTTTACCCTTTTTGCATCACTCACCACGTACATGACCACTCCATAGGCAAACAGTATAATGGTGCCTGCGCAGACTGAGCGCTTGCGAAGCAGCCGCAGAGGAATGAGGGCCATGTCTCCCTGCTTCCAGCCCCAGAGGCAGGAGCATATCAGCAACACCCCGAAGCCGACGAAAAGGCCGATTATCTTGGAGCTCCCCCAGGCATACTGTTGCCCGCCCCATGTCAAGGCCAGGAGCAAGCAGCAGACGAGACCGAGAAACAGGACTGTACCCACGGGATCCATATGCAACAACTTCTGGCGCAACGGGATCCCTTTGGTCTTTTCCCCCGTGCCCTCGGCCAGGGGAACAAAAAGAAAGACGGCGATGATGGAGCAAACCCCAGCTGGAACATTTCTACCTCGAGTCAGCAAAGACGAGACATTTGTCTGGCATGAGGTAGGGCATCGCACATCCAGAAACACCAGCCTGCATCAAGTCCAGTTAAAACGAGTAAACCTTCCACGGGAGCTGGGGAGGGAGACACATACGCCAGCTGGCATATTGGGTGAGGGCGCCACCGACAATAGGCCCAACGCACACACTTATGCCCACGCCGCCAATAACGATGCCCTGGAAGAGAGGGACCTTTTCGAGACGGACCATGGATCCGATAATGGCCAGAGCTCCCTGCAGCAGACCGGAAGCTCCAAAGCCCAGCAAGGCCCGCCCAAAGATTAAGATTTCCGATGTGCTGGCCGATGCACACACAATAGATCCGGCTAAGGCATTTGGCGTCAGCCTGGGCGGGACAGGGTGCCCAAGAAGGGGGGAAACCGAGTACCTTCAAAAATACACAGAGAGGCGAGGTAGATAATTTTGGAATTGAAGAATTTGTACAAATTACCAAACAACGGCTGAAATGCTGTGACAGTGAGCAGATACGACGCGCCGTACCAGGCCACAGCCGGGAGGGACTGGAAGTCGGTGGTGATGCGCGGGATGGCGGTCCCTATGATGTTGGCGTCCAAGCCGTATAAGAACGCGCCGAGGAACAGAGTGCCGATGACGATGACGAGCCGCCAGGCATTTTGGCGTCCGTCTGGTTGGGAGGATGAAGACGAGGAGCCTCTGCGTTCGATGTCGCTGCGTTTTGCCATCACCGCGAGATTTCTGCTTGGCTCCAATTCGCACTCACGTTGCAACAAGAACTTGAAGAGAAAAAAAGACCGCGAAGACGCTAGCCCGGAGGAGATGGAGGGCGGCTGAGTTCAGCCTTGGGCTGATATGTCACGGGATATAATATACAGTACGGGGAGTAACTGCTGCGCAATTAAAGCATGTTCTTCGGTCTTCTTCGTGACAGTCATGAGCACCGTTGCCTGGGTAGTATCAGAGCTCTTACTCAGCTTCCGACGTCCTGCAGTTCCCTGGTAGCTGCGGTGGCATGGCTAGGTCAAATCCCAGATTATAACACAAAAAGGCACTTAACCGGCTAGCGCGCCATAAGCTTCTTCAATTTAGAAACGGCAGCTTCGCGGACGTTCAACTGGATCAACAGCCGAGCATGCGGCCACAGAGGCTGCAGCAGCCATGCCATGGAAACAGCAGCAGAGGGGCAGCAAGGGCCCGTAGTTACACAATCTGGAATGCAGTATCTACGCTGTAAGTGTGGGTATCGATGCGGGTGTTAGTGTGGGTGTCAGTGTGGGTGTCAGTGTGGGTGTCAGTGTGGGTATTGGTGAGGGCATCAGTTGGGTATTAGTGTTCTTCGTAGGGCCGCGCCTTTTGCTGAACTGGTGATGAGGTCGCATCCTCGGGGGGTCAGCACTCTCATCCTTGAGACCCCTGTAGCGAACGAGAGCAGCCAACACACGCAAGTCAGCCCGCAGCACCATCATGAATGCAGCATGTAGTGTTGGCTGTGTTACATCATACGAGTGTTGCATCATGAGGCAGTAAGCTTTTAGCTCGCTGGGGGCCGCATTTGTGCAGGAAAGGAAGCATGAGTATTTGTCCAGCAATGTTCCAAAAATGCGACGTGCGCCGTGCGCGGTGGAAGACCTGACCTGTATCTCTGTTCGAGTAGTTGTCCTGACGTCGTATGTGCATCACTATATAGGCCATCAAGTTCCCGGCATTGCTGGCTGCTCCGGCAGACTTATCTGGCATGTCCTAGCACACATCTATCACGACTCCCCTGGCATCATGTGGTTCTCGCGCGATCTGGAAATCCGCCAACAGGCAAATGCTATACCGGCCTCACAGCAGTCACCTCCACCGTCTTTGCCGACGACGCGTCCCAGTCCGCCCGGAATCTCTTACGAACTTTTCATTGTACGTTTCGCTTGTCCGTCCACTGAATTTTCCACATTGAGAGTCGAGATTTTGACTCCTTCCCAACCCAGGCCTTTCTATGGGCGGGCGTTGCTGTTGCCTCGGCCTTCATTGCCGGCCGACTATATACGCGCTTGCGCACATCACGACGCCTTTACCTAGATGACTATCTTATTTCATTTGCCTATGTTCTCTTGCTCGTCACCGCGGCCCTGTGGCAGTGGGGCGCAAAGGACATGTACTATATCCTGAACGTCAACGCGGGTCTCGTGCAACTCGATCCTGTCGACTTTGTCAAACACATGCGTCGTTTTCTCCTCGTCTCTTTTATAGTGGAGCTATTCTTCTACACAATCCTAGTCTTGTTCAAACTGTCGTTGCTTTACTTCTTCAAGCGACTGGGCAGCAGTGCTCACAGGTTCAAGTATTTCTGGTGGCCCACGCTGGTTTTTTCCTTGTGCGTGTACCTCGTGGCCATCGGTGACGTTGACTATAAGTGCCTTTTCGGTAGTCTGGAGAGCATCACGATCCGTTGCAACTCTCCCGAGGGCACTAAGTTTCTCGCGGTCACGTTGAACGTCAATTGCGCTCTCGATGTCCTCTCCGACTTCCTCAGTACGTTGCAATGGACCTCTGTTTGGAGATGAATGTGGTGCCTGCCTCAAAGGTATGCTAACGTGCTCTCGGCCAGTCATGCTTCTTCCGATCCTGTTGCTGTGGAATGTCCAAATTCGTCTGGGTAAGAAGATTGCGCTTCTCGGCATCTTCTCTCTCTCCATCATCACCATGGCTGTAGCAATAGCGAGAGCAGCCGACATCGGGGCCACGCAAAAGTCGAATGGCTTGCCGGATAGCACCTATCTCTGGTTCTGGAGCTCGCTCCAGTCGTTCCTATGTTAGTGCCTTCTCTTCTTACCGCTCTGGTGGCATAACAGACATCGCAGCATGGCTGACATGACCCTCACCGAAACTAGGCATCGTAGTCTCGTGTGCCGCCGCTTTTCGCCAGCTGTTCGTGGCCTCGACCCGTTCCCAGGAAAAGCCCGCTTGGTCACCGACGGACAGCTACTACAAGCGTATGGCGTCGTCTTTCCGGTCTAGGCAGAAGACGCCGAACGACGCCGATCTGTACGGCGTTCCAAGCACTAGGCAGATGAGAGAAGACTCGCACAATGGCTTCAACCACAGATCAACACGTGACGGATCCGAGGAGACCTTGCAGCCCAGTAGCCAGAGCCCTGTGCTCACGCCAAGTCCAGGTAAGCCGGTCTCGGCTTGTTTCAGGGGCCCGGGTTGGAGCCAACCGCATGGGAATCAAATCACAAAGGAGGTCGAGTACCGCGTCACACAGCATGAGAGGTGAAGTGTCCCAGCGGCGGCTCATGGAAAAGTATCAAATAGCCCAATACAAGCATGAGTCGAATGCATCGCAGTGCAATTTTTGAAGAAAAATAAAAATAAAACACAAAACACAAAACACAAAATTTAAAACCGAAAGTTGCTTTAGTGGAATAGATCATGTTAGATAAGATTGTTCGACGCCACATAGTATGCTTCTCATCCAGAGGACGATGGCAGTGAGTCGCCCACGTCAAGATTGTGCTACCTCCGTGGTCCTTGGTGTGGTATTCTGCGTTGGCCGTCGCTCATCGAACGAACGACTCGGGTGTCAAACTGAAAAATGGGTCTCGTGTGTGCTCAGTTTGCTGCGTAACAAATTCAGATGGGATCACAACTTATTCGCGCCGGGTACCATGCACTTAGCGACCACGGGTGTGCCTCTGCGTGTTTTCTGGAGGTTGGTTCTGCTTGTTTTCTGGAAGCTGGTTCTGATGCAGCATGCTGTGGCGAGCGGTCGGCCTGTGCAGGCACATGCAGCAAAGGCAATAGGCCCACCCCCTCCTGCCGCGTGAGGCTCAGGTAGCATTGAATGGGGCTGCTGGCGGCATTATCCATGGTTGAACATGGCGTAGTCAGTGCTGCGTACTCCGTAGTTAGTGCTGCATAGTATTCCGTAGTAGCAGTCCCCACTCCAATTTGAAACCCAAATGGACTGTTTGTTGGTCCATTCACCCTGGCTTCTTTCTATTGTAGGTGGGTGCTGCAAACGGGGCCGGCGCGTCCCCAGACACTCTGCACTGCGACGTGGAATTCAAACCTTCAGCAATCCATTCCATCATCCTCGGTGTTTTCGACATCATCACCTATTTCTGCCTTGCCTTGCCTTGCCTTCATCGCATTCCCTCGGGCTTTCTCTTGACCCCGCACCATGAACCTCCTCTCCGCCTCCTTATGGGTTTGCCTGTTGCTGCTTGGTGCGTGGGCGGCGCAGTCATGCCGCTCTCTGTTCCGCAACTACCTGGCAGCCCGCAAGATCGGCCTCCGTTTTCACGTCATCCCCATCAGCCATCTTAACCACTTCTGGATGCTTGTTGACAACAGAATTCTGCGCCATGTGAGGCGGATTTTCGGCGAAAGCACCTTCACGCGATACAATTGGATGGGGTGGGAGCTGCACGACCGATATCACTCCCATCATGAGCTCGGCGATGCCTTCATGCTGGTGACGCCAGGTCGGAATTGGCTGTACATCGGGCATCCTGATATCGTCATGGATATCGCGCGAAGGAGGGATGATTTCCCGAGATGCGTCGAGCTCACCCAGGTTCTCGATGTTTTTGGCCCCAGTGTGGGCAGTGTAAGTGCTTTCTTGCTGACCTCTCTTGGCCCTTTGGCAATTTGGCGGCTTACGCATTGTACTCTAGGTGGAGGGCCAGCGGTGGGTGCAGCAGCGCAAGCTGATGGCGTCCTGCTTCAATGAGCGTTACAACGAAGTTGTCTGGTCCGAGAGCATATCTCAGGCAACAGACATGATTCGGTACTGGCTGTCGCGTCCGTCCGTTCAGAGCACGGCTGATGACCTACGTACCTTGTCGTTGGGCGTGCTGTCCAGAGCTGGCTTTGACAAGTCATTCAAGTTCAAGGGCCACGATGAGACATCACATGCCGACCCTGCAGCCAGCTACAAGGACTCTCTCCAGCTGATATTGGAGAACTGCATTCTTCTTATCGCAATGGGACCGCAATTCTTCACAAATACGCCTTGGCTGCCGTTCAAGTGGCGCCAACTCGGTGAAGCGGTCAAGGCATTCCAGAACTCTATGACCGAAATGTACGAATCGGAGAAACGCAAAGTCGCAGAGCGCACGTCAGATGTCGGTGTTCGCCGCACATTCTTGTCGTCGCTCGCCAAAGCATCTCTGGACGCCAAAGAAGGCGAAGGACTCACTGAGCGGGAAATCTACGGCAACATATTCGTCATAAACTTCGCTGGCCACGACACAGCATCTCACGTGTTCACGTTTGCCGTGTATTTTCTGGCTGCTAACCCGGCAGTGCAGAACTGGCTGTCGGAGGAGCTGCGTCATGTACTCGGCGACCGATCACCGCAGGAGTGGGACTACACAAAAGACTTCCCTAGGCTCAAGCGCTGCTTGGCAGTTCTGTACGAAAGCATGCGGCTCTACACCCCCGTCCCGGTCACCAAGTGGACGCAGGACAAGGCACAGACACTTGATGTCGGGGGCAAGACCCTTGTCCTTCCACCTAATACCATGATATGCTTGGCTTATTCCTCCCTGCAGACTGATCCCAGATGGTGGGGATCCGACTCGCTGACCTGGCGACCATCTCGCTTTATAAAGAAAGCCACCAGATCTGACTCCAAGTCCTCCGCTTCTCAAGAAGAGCCGGACTTGGACGATGAACAGTTTGTCCAGCCTCGATCCGGCTCCTTCATTGGCTGGTCGGAGGGCGCGCGCGACTGTCCGGGAAGAAAGTTTTCTCAGGTTGAGTTTGTAGCTACTATGGCATCGCTCTTCCGCGACTGGCAGGTAAACCCGGTCACCTTTGAAGGGGAATCGATTGAGCAGGCGCAAAAGAGGGTGCTACACCTCATTGAGACGGAGTCTGCGATGGTTCTATTGATTCAGATGTTACACCCTGAAAAGGCACCTCTGGTCTGGTCAAAGAGAAAGGTGTGATGAATTCTCACTTGCATAGGGCTGGGACGCCGCGATCAAATGTGAAATTTGAGGTGGAAATTTTTCGGGCTTAGTCATGTGTCAATAGACACGGTAGAACTACATTTATAAATACATAATTACATTTAGACAGCTGTTGGGCGGCGAGCATTTTAAAATGTCCCTTGAGTTGCCAATGCCAAATTCGGCCCAGAAGTCACAGACTCCCCAAGGCAATGCCAATAAATGTCTCGGCGTCATTTCCATTATTGGACTGTTACTCTATTTGTATTCATTATGCCTGCCTGCTGTGCAAAAAGAAAAACAAAAATAGTGAATGTTCAAAGGAGTTCAGGACAAAGGTAAATAACATACAACACTGGGTATTCGCTGGTCACTGACCCAACTACTAATCCAGCGCTCACCAGGTTGTTATGCGAGACCGGACAGGATCAATATCTAACTAATAACTATGGTCGTATGCAGAGCATCGCTGTTACATATTAAGATAGCCATAGCTAGCACGGGTTACTTGGGTCACTCACGTGACAGACTCGACGCATAAAAGGTCGAGTCCAGCTTGATAGTAGATAAATTTAACTACTATTATACAATTACATTATGTCTTACCTGTGTTTTACTTTATGTTATTTACGTGCATCTTATGTCTTACGACCCTTTACATCTCATCTAATATTGACAATCCTCGTACCAAGTCTAGCATCCTACTAGACGAACCAGCACGTAACAATTAGCTAGTCTTATACTAACTTAACAGATGCCTAAGGGCTCAGAAGGTCGTCGCCGCCCGCAGTTATATTTGTAGAGAAGTAGGTTGTATATTCACTGGTTATTAATATTGCAATAATTGCTGCTAGACTTCCTTACAAAGGCTACCCCATTTTCACGCGCCCATAGCTAAAGAAAGGCGTGGGCATCGTAAAAAGTGTTATATTGTGCAGAATCCAGAAGCTGCGGGATCTCTACATGATATTGACTATCGGAATACATGAACCATTTGATCATATTTAATTGAACAAGACTATAGGTTGAATTGAGAAGTAAAACAAAGTCTTACAATCCTGACCTATGGGTACGACCTACAATTCCGACCGCAATTGCATAGATGAGCCGGACTATACGATACCGACAACCTGAATACACGAACCATTTGATCAGTTGATACCAAACGGTACCATAAGGGCACTTGGGTGTTTTCAGCCACAAAATAGTAATAAGATAATGTTTAATTATTAATAGTTTTAATCTTTAACCTTCTCTCTAGATTTTATTCTTCTCTCTTTTATTTACTATTACCTTATAGTATAGAGTTTACTAGCTATATAATACTCTCCCCCCCCCTTCCCCTAATAGCCTTAGGTGTATTGCTAGCTCCACGATTCACCGCGGCTTATTAAGAGCAGTGATATCCAACACTATTACAATTGTCTTTATACGCTACTGCCTTTTTAAATTAGTCTATTTTATATGCTTAACCGGCAAATCTTTGTTCGGTGTCATGATGTTACAATTGATCTTTGGATGTTATTGTAGAGGAGTTAATGGGCCTAAAATCTAAACTATTTGTTTCCCTCGGCAATGGAAACAACTAGACTTTGCTGTCTCAACAGCTTCTGGCTAAAGACAGACGCTCTGTCACGAGAAGTATGAGCCTATTCAAGGGTCATAACTACACACGAAAAGCGGACTCTGGCCACGCCAGGTTTTGTGTTCACACTATCTGCAAACGGCTGTACCTTAATTGCCGCCGGGGACTCATAGCCCCAGTACGAGTCTTGCCGGAACTGAAGAGGGGGCTAGGTCAGTCGGATAGAACCGTGCCTTACATGATAACGCCTCGACCAGCGTGGAAAAGATGGTCCTTTAGTGGCCGACCTCGGAGGGAGGCAAGCCTCGAATTGGTTGAAGTAAAGGGGCGACTCCCACTAATCTCGATCGGCTGCTGGAAATGGAGATGGAAGAGCCACCCAATCCTGTAATGAGCAACTTCTATAACACGACGAAAAAAGAAAGATGTTGTGTCAAGATTTTACATTAGTTAAAGAATCTAGATAAAGAAACTAGAGATTCTCCAATCCGTGGTCTTGTCCACAAAAATGACGCTGACACGCCCCTCCTGCCCCAATACCAGCATGCAACTGACGCGAAGCCGCCGTCTTAACAAGTACTTCGTAAAAAGCAAAATAAAAGCGATCCCAAAACAGGAAGCTGAGGCACATCCCGCGCCTATCGTGGCTTGGCAAAGCGCTAAGTTAGCGTGTGGCGCCGTGACAAACAGTGCCTCGATAGGGCAATCCGTGCGCATCGCCCGTTTGGACAGCGGCATCCAGAACGAACCCATTGCTGTCGGAGAGACATGAGGACCGAAGATCCAAAATCAGAGCTGGCCTCCACATTAGCTGTTAAATATATTCTGGCGGGTGGATATTGCAGGATGCTTTCAGATCATGACTTCCTCCGGCGTCACCAAATCTACACACACACACAGAGAGAGAAAGAGAGACATACACGCGCACGCAATTGTTACACATCTCAACACTCCATTAACACAGCCAACGTACAATCATGGGCTCCGTGTCATATGCTCAAGAGCAACACCTCGCATCGCTCGCCGTCCAGCGAGCCGCCATCCTCACAAAGAATGTGATGCGCTCTGTGAAGCACATTGCCAAGACAGACTCTACGCCCGTGACTGTGGCCGATTTTGTTGCCCAAGCCCTCCTTATAAGTGCGCTACACCGTGCTTTCCCGTCGGATGGCTTCATCGGCGAAGAGACCGCAGACGTGCTTCGAGAAGATGCCACTCTCCGACAGCAGGTATGGGAGCTGGTGGGCGCGACAGAGCTCGAGAATGCCGCTGACGAGGCTTTACTGGCGAAGCCGTCGTCATCCGAGGAAATGATGCATCACATCGATCTTGGGGGCCGGGGAGTGGGGACGCGCAATGGCAGAACTTGGGTTATGGATCCCATTGATGGCACCGCGACATTTATACGCGGCGGCCAGTACGCCGTTGCGCTGGCTCTCTTGGAGGACGGGAAGGAGGTAGTTGGCGTCGTGGCATGTCCGAATCTCCTCCATCCTGACTTGGCTCGCATCGAGGACACGCCTGTCGATGTGGAAGGCTACGGAATTATGCTATCTACGGCTCTGGGCGAAGGAGTCATACTTCGTCCTGTTGGCAAGGGGAGTTTACTCCCCGGACAGCACGTCTCTGCGCGGCGGCCGGCGCCGCCAACAGCAAACGGGCTCATTGATCCCACGAGCTGGAATTTCGTGGACTCCACCATGGGAGAAAAATACCATCTGCAAAATGTCAAGCGCTTTGCCAGTACTGTAGGCGCGCTGTTTCCCGGGACGGATGTATGGTCTACCCACGTTAGGCTCATCGTTCTTGGCCTTGGAGCGCGACAGGGCGGAAATGTGCAAGTCAGGATTCCTCCCCGCGCTGAGGGCAACGATCCAGAGGACTACATCTGGGACTACGCCGGCTCGCAGTTGATTCTGAGCGAGCTAGGGGGAAAGGCTACGGATCTTGACGGCAGAGAGATTGACTTTGGGGCGGGAAGACGACTATCTAGGAACTGGGGACTCGTTGCAGCCCCAGGATGGTTGCATTTTGAAGTTCTCCATCGTGTACAAGAGTTCGTTGGATAGACAGTGAGATGAAAAGTACTGCAGTACGTTGGGTGCATCGCTCGCAAAGACACACTCCATAGCTGGCAACCTTGTTTGCCATTCGGCGTAAGATATGGCCCTGTAATTGACATAGTCGGCCAATGTGTGAAACGGGTAGGTGGCCTGCCGCGAGAAGCTAGCCGTGCTTCAAAGAGCCAAGTCGCTACACCTAGAGACGCAGTTCTGCTATAGCAATTCAATTTGTCGATCTCTGATCTGCATCGCTGCATTCTGGATGAATGCATATTATACGAACTCATTCTGATCAGGTGCGTTGGCTCTAGACATTCGTTTGGTCGCCAATAGGAGCAAAGTGCCATCTCCTATAGGCATGACCTTGTCACCGAGATAGCCATGAATCTGCATTATTTCAGGCTAAAATCAGACATGTATCAGTAAATTGGAGAAATGGTGTCACCACACACTCGGCAGCAGCTTGCACGTAGGGCAATGATTGGCAATGCTGACTGGCAATGCTAGTTGTCATGGTCGAATAAAAAGTAGCCACGTGCATGAGACACAAATGGCGAGGAGTTAGCAATACCTCGTAAGCCGCTGAATGCAGTCAGACTGCGGTCAGCTCAGACACACGGTTTCATTGGGGTCCACGCCGAAGCAAGGAAGATACTGAAGTACTTGGGTCAGCAAAGCGGGGAGGTGCTCGAATGGCAAAAGGTCTTCCGACGCCACATAACTACTCTGTTCATCTACCGAGTATCCAGTTACTCCCCACTCCGTAGTTAATTAGTTACTACTCCGTACCTTAAACTTCAATCGGCCTTGACTAGTGGTCACGGCCCGCCGACCCGTCGACACTGATATGGCTAATGCACTCCCGGAGCCCGTACCGAGTCGTGGCTGGGCGATCTGCGATGTTTGTATCGTCGCGCCTATTATTACCAGCATCTTTGTCGCCCTTCGTGCGTATTCTCGTTTCGTGGTGACTAAGAAGAACTATGTAGCCGACTGTGGGTTTTGTTTCGATTGCTTTGGCGATGGTTGTGCTAACGCTTCGCAGGGTGTTGTGTGCGTTCACGCCGCTTGGAAGCCCGAACATGCATCATAGAAACTGACAGGACCAGTATTTGACACTAGTATGGGTTGTAGCTTTCAGTGTCACATTGGCACAGGCGCCCGTATGTTCTGGGACCTCCAACTTCCTGGTCTCGGGGGGATTTCTTAACTGACGCCGCACGGCAGAGATACGGCATGGGCCGACATATCGACGACATTACACCAGAGATGTCTTCTGGGATGTATTTCTGGATCATGGTGTTCGTTCATCACAGATACTGAGTTCTCCCCGTGAGCGACTGACACGACCTCAAGGTCTTCTGAATTCTATGTGCTCTCGCTGTGGGGTTACAAGATGGCTCTTCTCCTGCTCTATCTGCAGCTTTTCGGCGTCAACAATCGATACAGATACACCCTATACACCGTCATGTTCTACGTATGCGGCTATCTGTTCTGCAATCTCGTCATCGAAGTCGTAAGATCAACGGGCTTGTACAATGATGCCCCCAGACTGAATGACTGACCAACATCACAGGCACAATGCAAGCCGCTCGAAAAGTTCTACCGTCCTTCGACCCCTGGCCATTGCATAGACACACAAATATTCGACATTCTCCTCGGAGTCTTCCACATGACAAGCGATCTGATCATTGCTATATTGCCACTGCCGGTCATCTGGAGACTGCAGCTACCCAGCAAGAAGGAAAAGTTCGGCCTGTTTCTTGTCCTTGGCGGCGGCACCATAGCTTGGGTCGTCGCTTGCGTGCGTTTTGTCTACGTTAGTATAGACCTCACAAGCAAAGACCGAACCTGGTTCGCCGGCGTGACTTTTCTTATGAGCGTGCTGGGGGTCAACACCGGGTTGATCTGCGGGTGCCTACCCACACTGAAGCCCCTGCTATGGCAAAGGAAGGATAGGTCTGGTGGAGCTCTAACGGAACAGCCTAGAAGGCCGTCGAATTGGTTGGCTCTGCTGCGGGTGAACGTACTGGGACCGCCTTGTTCCTGTACTGGCGTTGATCAAGAGCATGAAAACGGGGCTGCTCAGATTTGAGGCTTCATGGAGGGTCTTTAAACGTCCAGTCATTACCAGTTTGTTTGGTATAACGGAGTCTTACTCAAAATTTCCTAGGCTTTAACAATGAAGTGATGGTTTTGCGAATGTGAACCTCCAATTTAGTAGGAGCAGCTAGGTGTGATGATCCAGGGGCAGTGCAGACAAAGGGCTCCGGCCAGGTGCATTGCTTTCCCTGGGGGTGTCAAAGCTATCCACGTGCCCAAAGCGTTAGGAGCATTGACGGGTTAATTTTCGCCATTTAGTCGCGCCGTTATAGATCACGCGATGGTACTATCCGAGGCTATTTGCAGCGCATAGTACTGTGGCAGGTCTAGGCTCACTATACAACTAACAGCCTTTCCTGTAACCAATATTTTCTAGGTGTTCAGCTGTGCTAGGATCCTGTGTCTATTATTGGTCTCTAAAGCCATGATTGATGAGTCAAGTTGTAGCTTAGATGAACTATAGAGCTTAACTGGGGAGGAATAGTACAAATTAGCTGTGGGTTATTACGGGGCATCTATATTATCCCATCTATTGCTGTTCTGCGAAGTATATTAACAAACTACTAGCATAACAAACAGGCATTTGAGGGTGGGTAAAAAAAACAGGAAATAAAGCGAGAGTAGAGTAGTTAATAGTCTTCAGCTATTACCATGTTATATTAAGAGTTAGTTCAATACTTGCCAGCTGCATTATAACCATTATTCACATCGTTATTATGTTACCTACGTTAGCTACAGCTTTGTTTTACATTGGTCATCGCTGTAGAAGGATCATGATACCTACAAAAACACCTAGTTTATGTGAGGTTGCAGATTGCACAGGGGTTTGTGCAACGTGGTATCGATATCAGTGCAATTCAATAAGCAAAACAATTTATTTAAATCTGTCTATCTAAGAAGAAGAAAACAAGTCAAGGTGGAAGGCTTGATATCGCCGTATAAATATCGTGGCCGAAAGGTGACCACGTGACCTACTCTGTGCTTCTTGTTTTGCTTGGCGGCAGGGTTTCAACGGAGGTAGCAAGCTGGGTTTGCCTTATTTACTGTAGCTTGCACATTGTACATACAAAATTTGAGAGCACAGAAGCTGCCCTTCCTAGTCTTTGCGCCAAGCGACCATTGTTCTAGCCCATAGAAGAAGACACTAACAGTGGAGCTCGTGGATTTACGTAAAGCGGTTAATTTGTAGGTATGGGCCGGAAACGCTCGATTCATTAACATTAAAATGTCAGCCTTCCTCTTTGAAGGTGATGACGGCTCATGGGATATGGTGGGCATTCTTTCATAGAAGTCACGGTCATACAGTGGTATCAGCAAGTCTGGAAATGTACATGCAGAGATTCAATCTATATAAGGGGCGACAGCACGCCCCTTGAGAAAATGGAGAACTTGATTTCCTGTCGCCGTCGTCCACATTGTAACTGATTCGGTAGATTCACTCCATCAATCGCTATTCAACTGGCTCAGCTTGTACCATCTCCTCCAATCTCCCTTGAACTCGGTTCTGCCATGCATCTATTTATCGCGCTTTTTGTTTTAGCGCTACCCACTAGCTAGGGTGGTAACATTGCTGAAGAAAATTCTTTCCCCGCGCAGCTACCCTGGGGGTGCTTAAATTCACGCATAAACTAAATAATAAGCTTTATAAGACTAGATAAGCATGGTAGTAAATAAATGAAGCTAATTGCTTTCTATTAGGAATATACTCCTATCCCGACACTAGTAGTGCGTTAAACCTAACAAGAGGTTATTAATCCTCGTAACGGGCTTTAGTCCTAGTCAATCATCCGGCTTAAATGCTACGGTTAAGAGCCTATCGATGTACTATTAGCAGTCAGCTCAAGCGTGCCCTTGCAGTCGAGGAAGAACAATTAGGCACATGTCTTCCGAATCTCTTCGCAGTCGTTAGCATTAATAACTCTGCCCTCCTTTGAAAGCCGATAAAGCATTTTCTGGTCCCGCCAATACGGGTTGACTATCTTTTCGATGCCTTCCGCTTGGGATGAATATATGTTTCATAGATCTACAACAGAAATGTCATGATCACGTGCACTGAGCAACCACTACCACACAGGGAAGTTCAGCCGGGAAGACATCCGAAACGTTATCGCGGGATGGCAACCGATGGCAGCCGACATCGGGGCTGACCCCTCAATGCAATTCGGCAGGAGGGCGTCTCGAGTTAGAATTGATCGAGTTACATAAGGAGAGTGCCAAACCGGGATTACATGCCACCAAGCGGTCATGCCGAGAAGAGACTTTACTCCCGAAAAAAAAGAAATCATACGAAAAGATCATCAAAAACAACTTGAGAGTATGCGCTTCGCAAGAAGAATTACTGTCGTCGGCTGCCACGCTGAGGGTGAAGTCGGAGATGTCATCACCGGAGGTGTCTTAGATGTTCCCGGGAAAACAATGTTTGAAAAACTCCGATATTTTGAAACAAAGCAGGACAGCCTTCGTCAGCTTTTGCTGAATGAGCCTCGTGGTCGCGCTCCCATGAACGTCAATTTGCTACTACCTCCTTGCGACCCACGTGCAGACGCCGGATTTCTCATCATGGAGAGCAACGAATACGCACCAATGTCTGGATCAAACACTCTGTGTACAACTACGGTACTGCTGGAAACCGGCATGATTCCCATGAAAGAGCCAATTACGCAAGTAGCTTTGGACACCGCTGCTGGCCTCGTCACGGTCACGGCAGAGTGCGAAGGGGGCAAATGTAAAAGTGTGGAATTCGACAACGTCCCCGCATTTGTCCTTGAGCTCGACTTCAAGGTCCAAGTGCCAGGCTATGGTCAAGTGATAGTGGATATTGCCTACGGTGGAATGATGTATATCCTGGTTGACGCTGCATCTGTGGGGTTGGCCGTTGACAATGCGTACACTCCAGGGCTCATTGACCTGGGTGAGCGTATCAAACGTGCAGTTAGGGCAAAGTACGTTCCTGTTCATCCCGAAAATGCTGGCATTACTGGTTTTTCGGTCTGCGAGTTCACCGAACCGTTGCAAATGGAGCAAGGTATCCAGGTTGCGAAGAATGCTGTTGTCGTCTCGCCGGGACGCTTCGATCGCAGCCCTTGTGGTACTGGAAGTTGCGCTCGTATGGCTGTGATGCATGCACGTGGTCAGTTGAAGACGAAAGAAATTTGGAAGCATCGCAGCATCATTGGAACCGAGTTCATTTGCAAGATTACAGGAACCACTACTGTGGGGAGATATCCTGCGGTGCTGCCCACTGTCAAGGGCCGAGCATGGATCACAGCCTTCAAAGAAATGGTTCTCGATCCATCAGATCCATTCCAAGAGGGATATCGACTGGGAGATCAGTGGCCTGTTGAGAGTGAGGTATCTCTTTAAGATATAGCCTCGCACGGTAACCGGATTGCCGGCATGAAATTATTTGAGCTTCAGAAGCTGGAACAATTACTGGCGGCTATGCCTCCCTACGAGTTTCCCGAGATACAAGATTCTGAAAATACGCAGTAGTCGTCGACTCGCACAGATGGATCCATTCTCGGAGTCGGCGCTGTCTGGGGGCGACTTTGGAGGTGGGTTCTCAACTGATCAGATCACGGAGCTTGCGAATGGAATTGATTGGATCATGCAAAATGGATATCTCAGGTCATGATGCCTTCGGAGTCTTCTTACCGAAGAAGCTGTATTCGTTATAGTCCCACAAATCCTCCAGCTTTTGTCGAATTGTGATTTATATATTCCTATTGGTGGCACCAGAGACAAGCTGATAAGTTTCCACTGCAAGAGCCAGGTCCAAAACTGCAGAACCCACGCTCTCGTAACATGTGATCTGTTCCTGAGATTTCCGCCCAGTCACTGAGCCCGAAAGTAATTCTCCCAAAGAACCTGTAACTTTACTTCTATCTATTAACCCACTCTGGTACGGCTTGAGAATGTCGCCCGCTGCCGCCCACAGGCCATCCACATGCTCGGTGAAAACACACCCTGATCGTAACACAGTGTCGGCATCAATCTCTTGCATGTCGGGGGAAAACGACTCGATTGCGTTGACATGAGTCGCAAGCCGGAGCCTACTGACGTGGAAGACAGGCTTTTTGGATGTTGTGCATGTGCATACAATATCAGCCTTTGACACAGCTGTGTCGGCTGATTGCGCGACTTCGGTATTTATATCGAATCCATCCGAGGCCTTGAGAAAGCCAATGAACTTCTCTGCCTGCGCGGGATCTAGATCGTACACGACGACGTGCCGAATATCCCTCACTTCACAAATCGCAAGCACCTGGTTGAAGGCCTGCATACCGGAGCCAATAATCGCCAGACGTGACGAGTCCTTCCGAGACAGCAGTTCAGTCGCAGTGGCAGCGCTGCCTGCAGTTTTGATAGCTGTCAAAGCATTTGCTTCAACAACAGCTTCCAGTTGTCCCGTCTGATCAGAGTATAGACTAATGGTCAAGATCGTAACCGGCAGGCCTTTTCGCAGGTTGCTGGTAAAATTAGAAGACAATTTGGATCCGGAAAACCCCTTTGTCGGGTATTTGCCGATCAGCCATTAACCTTGGTCTCCATCGTCAGTGACTATTGTGACAAGCCGGGGTCCGGTTGAGACACCGCTTGCTACGCAATCTCGGTATGCTTAACGAAGGATAGGGAGAGCGGTCTTCGTGTTGATGAATTTTTTTGCTTAAGCCTCGGTAATGTAAAGCATTCTGTAGAGGGCTGTCTGCAGCACACTGTGAGGATAGAACATAAGTCGAGCAGTATGTATGATAGATAAATGAATCAACTTTCTCACCAGCTGTAATCATATGAATGGGCCATATTTTCAAAAACAAGCGGCTGACGACAGGTTATATCCACAAGGCGTATCCAGAGCGAACAAGGTACGAAGCTACTAGAGATGAGTCGGAAGCTGCTCCGTAGCGCGGGAGTGGACTACGGCTACTCCGCAGTGGTTCCGAGGGACAAGGAAGTCTCTGCCGAATCAGCGGCTATGGGTCCAGGTGATTAAAGATACATCTTGCTGCCAGGTGGTCTTGTAGATAAATAACGGACCAATCATCGGTGATTTTGGAAAGCAGTCGGCAGAACTCCGAGAGATCATTCGCGATGTCTAGGCTAGCGTTCATATTGTACCTAGAAAACACGTACAAAGTCCGAGCGACTCGACGAAGCGACCTCTGACCGCGACCATAGTAGAGGCGCCAACATCCTTTTCTTCATACTAACTTATGTTCTGCGACCACGGCGACTCGGACATTCAACACCGTTGGCATCCATTATGCCGGCGAAGTCTGTGTAGGAAGCACAGGGCTTCGGGTGACGAGGGTATCGATACCGGAAGGTGAAGCGAAACAATGTGCAAAACAATTCAATTCATTCATCACTATCTAAGAAGAGAAGAAGAGGAGGAGGAATGCCCCCGAGCGTGCCGTATAAAAGAGGTGCGCTAGGGTGGCCACCCTGATTGCTCGTATGCTTGACGAGGGATTCCGACAGTCTGTGATGTCATTATCGAAGGCGCTCTTGACACACCGCCTGCCAAGACCATGTTTGAAAAGATGAAGTACTTTGAGAAAAAGAGAGACGATCTCCGCCGACTACTTTTGAACGAGCCCCGCGGTCGCTCAGCAATGTGTCACAACATCGTCCTGCCGCCATGCAATCCTAAAGCCGACGCCGGCTTCCTCGTCATGGAGCATGAAGAATATCCAGCAATGTCAGGCCCCAATACAATTGCCACCACTACGATTCTCTTAGAAACCGGCATGGTGCCTATGCAAGAGCTACTGTCTGAGTTGGCTCTTGATACGCCCGTTGGTTTTGTCACCGTCTACGCCGAGTGCGAAAAGGGAAAATGCCAGCATGTTGAATTTCACAATGTTCCTGCCTTTGTCTATGTGCTCGATAAGGAGATCGAAGTACCTGGCCTTGGGACTACCAAGGTTTATATTGCATGGGGTGGCATGTTCTACTGTCTGGTAGACGCTGGTTCCGTTGGCTTAATTATCAGACCAGAAGCAGGTGCTGAAATTGTGCGGATTGGTGAACGCATCAAGCGTGCCGTTCAGGAGCAGACAAATCCGGTACAAGCTGAAAATCCAGAGATCCGCGGTGTTACTATACTGGAGTTTACAACGCCTCTTGAAGTCAAGGACGTCAAGAAAACACAGAACGCAGTGATTGTCTATCCAGGAAGGATTGATCGCAGCCCTTGTGGGACTGGCGCCTATGCCCGCCTGGCGGTGTCGCATGCTCGAGGGGAATTGAAAGAAGGTGAACTGCTTTATTACCGCAGCATCATTAATACGGAGTTCATCGACAGAGGGACGGGGATGACGAAGTGGGAGAGTACAACGCTGTTTGTCCTGCTGTTAAGGGCAGTGCATGTATTACGAGCTGCAATACTGCCGTTTTGCACTCAACTGACACGTTTCCAGAAGGCTTCCGTGCGGGAGATTGCTGGGTCATGGACCAGTCGCATGCATCATGTGCAGATAATGAATATTCACTTACTGTTGATTTCAACATTACCGCTTATGTAGTACAAGTGACATCGTGATGCTCGTTGGATTTACGCTTCGATGATGCCTTGAGCCGGGAAACATGAGAGATTTATGAAGTAGCTCAAATGACCGACGTGTCCCCAAGACTTACACTATGCCTCCATTGAGATATCATCACCATACTTGCGCAATGCGGGTTACACATCTTCTCGGCAGCCAGGACCCTTTCTAACGCTGTGGGTTGCACAGGGTTGCTGTGCAAGTGATCTAGATCAAATGCTTCAAATTGAACATATTCATAAGTCTCTGTTATCTAAGAAGAAGAGAAGAAGTCAAGGAGGGAGGCACGATATCGTCGCATAAATATCGTAGCTGAAAGGTGACCATGTGACGAGCTCTGTGCTTCCTATTGTGCTTGGCGGGATTCCAACAAACGCCTTAGATCATCTCGAATTGCAGCAAGCTCAACATTAGGCTCCAATGCAAGCCTAAGCTCTGAAACCAGCTTCTGCACTTGCGTAAATGTTACTCGATAGGTAGCACAGAATTCGGATAATAGGAAACACTTTGCAGTTGCTGATTGTAAAGGATGATTGATCCAGCGCTCAAGTCTGTATCCCACGCGCTCCCTCGCGCTGTGCAATTCTCTTCCCTAAAGCTTTCAGCTCGAAAAGTTCAATAAACAGGACAATGCGGGTAGGCTACAATTTGAAGACATGGCGGGCTTAATTTACCCACTTCAATATTCCTTATCTCGGGAATCACAAAAGCTTCATATATACCCTGACCCCAGAATTTAGATCTGCTTTTCAAGCTGTAGTAGACATCAATGAGGCCAAAGCCCCAACTCTCGGACAGTCTCCATTTCCCAATCGGTAAATCCGATCTTCCCAGGCTGCGAGGCTGCAGGCCCTACCGTGTAGTACTTGAACTCGCTTCTAAAATTACAGAGAAGACTGTTGGAATCTCTCGTCAAGATCACGTGGCCACCCTAGCGCGCATCTTTTATACGGCGCGCTCGCGGGCATTCCACTTCTTCTTTAATAAGACATTGAAAAAATCTACCAGCAAAGAAGATACTCTGAAGACGTTGCGTCCCTTTACACGAGTCCCCAGGATGAACGGACGAGGATAAAAGAAGACGGTACGCTTGTGAGACAAAAGTTCACATGTCACGTCCGATACAAGAGCTTCAGCCTAGCCGGAGTGCTGCAGAATAGCGGTCGGCCAGCCTTGGGCGCCAGCATTGTTGGCGATCTCTGGATACTTTTGCCCGAAGCAGTTCATAACAAAGGCCTCTCTGAGAATAGCCTGATGATAGCCAAAGATCAGTCCACTCTAGGATTGGATTGTGTAAATAACAGCAATAGAGATCAAGAATCGAAACATTTTCTGCTGGCTAAATACCAGAGAAGCAAAACAGGCAATGTACAGAATCTTCGGGTCAGCCCAGAAAGCTGGAAGCCCGCCCGTATAACCGGAGTTGTGGCCACAAGCTAGAGTGGCGGCACCAATGACTACGCTAACTGTCACAGAATCTCGTGACTGTCAAAGAACATCGTAAATTCCGTTATCGCCTATTTTCCTATTGGCCAGACTATGTAGAATTTATCTATAAAGAGGACTATTTTCCTCGTACAGAATAGGTAGAAGACAAGGACAATTCCGCTCATAAGACATCCGTAGCTGCTCACTTGTGACACTAATGGTCCCTGAGCCGGTTCACTATATCGATATGCTGCATTGTACACAGCTTAATGAGAACTGAGAAAAGGGTTTCACTAAGCTATAAAGTCGACTGCTAACACTGACCACAGTCCGGTGTATGTCAATCTGCCTTTAAGGTACTCATTTTCTAGTAATTTGGTGCTGTTGTTGAAGCATCCCACACAGCGCAAGAGTTCTGTGATTCTTCCACTTAATATGTGTAACGAAAAGAATGATTCTCCTTGTCAGTCATATCTTCAAACGAAGTATTCATATCATCCGTAGTTGTATCCTCGTTATTCGAAGGCCTATACTTAGCGTCACGCCGCTTATTATCGATGACGCACAGGATAGCGTACAGGAGCCCAGTCGTCATCATGACACAAAACCCGCACAGCATAGACCCAATCCCAAGGCTGTATCGAGGTGCTTGCTTTCCGAGGAAGAATTGAGGGCCAACCATGTTTCCGACAGCTACATATTAATCAGCTTGAGCGAATGGAGAAAAGGGAAAAAAGCAAGCAGACACAAACCATAGAACACAGCCATCGAGACCGATACGAAGCTTTTCTTAGTCATACCCGCCACATTTGATGACTGTAAGCTGAGACCCATCACCCAAGCGACGTTGTAGAAGCCCATGAGATAACAGCCACCAAGTGAGGCGTCTCGATTCGCCTCGGGATCAAGAACCTTGACCAATACCGCACCTATCATCGCAATAGTGCTGGAAATGACCCAGAATAAACAACGCGTACCTGGGTAACGGAGGGTTACAGCTGTCATAGAAGCTTGAGCTACCATAGCTATCGCTGCCTGGGGTATCGCCATTAAAACAGTCTTATCCTGTGAGAATCCGTACCCAGAGATGATAAGAGGGGTGAAATTGGTAATACCAGCGTTCGTGATTGACTGAGCAAGGAAGAGGGCCGCCATACACCAATATTTGCAGTCACAAACAGCTTCCTTTATCTGGCCCCATTTGAAGCGCTGATGATATGTAAGGCTCTGGTTCTCCTGAGGGATCAAAGAGACTTACCTGATTTTGGTCAGTAGTGGTCTGATTACTTGCGAGGCGAATCACAGCTACGGATCTAAGATCGCTGTCGAAGAACCAGGCTTTTGAAGGCGAATCAGGCAAGAGAAAGAAGACGGCAAGTCCAACGACAACAGTGAACGCGCCGTAGATGAGGAAGATGTACTAGTAAGACGATGTCAGTACAGTGGCTCGTTCTTATCGAATGCTGTCAACAAACCTTCCATGTGGGTAAGTTGCCGTCTACCTTTCCGATGGCGTAACTGAGAATTCCGCCAAATACGCCAGCAAACGTGTTCGCCCAGAAGGCTGTACGGAGTGGTTGCTCCTCACGTCGATACCACGTCGAATTAACCAACAAAAGACAGGGGAGAATGCTTGCCTCGAAAGCGCCGAGGAGGAAGCGGATCACCGCAAGACCTCGAAAGTTGTGACATACAGCAAGGAAGCCTAGGCAAATGCCCCAAGCCATAAGACAAGCCCCCATATGTCGCCCAGCGGGGAACTTATGCACGAACCAAAGATTTGGGAATTCAGCAAAGAGATATCCGAAATAAAATATACTACCAAGCCAGCTGTACTCTTGATCCTTCAGTTGTGTATCTTCTCTTAACCCGTAGATGGCTGCGTAGGCGATAGCGTTCTACGAGCACAAGTCAGCGACTGAGGCCATTACTACGAAGAGTACAGTACCAGCCGTAGCGCACCTTGTCAAGGAAGGCAAGAGTCATGGAGATCGTGATTAGAGGCATGACCACCAGGTCTGTTCTATTTCGTACTTTCCTGAACTTGGGAGAGTTGCCGTCGATTAGTCCAGGGTCAAGAGCATTGTCCACACTGATGGTATCGTGAACTTTTGCTACCTGTGAATTTTCAAGGGCAAGCATGGTGGCGTCACTGAATTTTTTGTACATAAATTGTTGTTCATATCGCGCCAAACATTGGTGTCCAGTGCGATCTGGAAGTAGACTGAATAGTGTATGTAATTGACCAAAATAGCATGCCGACCCCGGAATAGCCCCGCGTTTGAGGCCTTTTCGATGCCAAGGCGCCCAATATGGGGGAGTAGCCGGCCCGATGTGAACCCTATTTCCGGCAGCAGTGAATGATTGGTCGGGTCGGTCCGAATACTAACTTTCATTGGCCTAACTCTCGTACCAAGCTCTCTTAGCCAATCATAGAGGGATACAGGGCCGAGCTGCCGTTCATCATGTTTTCTCGGGAGTGCGGAGATACCGGGTGTAAGCCTCGTCCGGTATCGGAATATTTAAACATTCAATAGCTGTGTTGGAACCCTGCCGTCAAGCATAACAGGAAGCACGGAGCAGGTCACGTAGTCACCTTTCGGTCACGATATTTATACGGCGATATCGAGCCTTCCACCTTGACTTGTTTCCCTCTTCTTGGATAGACAGAGACTTATGAATATATTGCATTTTGACCACAACATGGTATCGATACCATAGTGCACAACATCCTGTGCAACCCAAAAGCTGGGATTGTCAACATAGTTGCTGTCAGTTCGCCAACCCTTCCAACAGTCTTCCTAACGATGTATTGTACGAAGACTATCGACACCAACCAAGCCAATGGCGCTATTGCCTGTGTTGAAACTCACACGGTGGGTATGCCCTGCCGCATTGTCACTAAAGGCTTCCCGCCATTGAACGGCAGCTTGGACGCTCAGAAAGCGGAAGCTGCAGAAAAGTACGATCATCTACGCAGGATTATCATCCTAGAACCACGGGGTCATTCTGACATGTTCGGAGCCGTTTGAGACCATTCCCCGAGATGACCAGGCGAGGTCTAAGTTCTTTATCTCCATAGCGGAGGCTACAGTGATATGTGTGGTCACGGGACTATGGCTGTAAGTCGCTTGCTTGTCGATACCCATGATGCCAATATCTTCCCAAAGAGGAAAGAGTTAAGTTTCGATGCTGTTATTCAAATAGCCAAGATCATTCTCCACACATTGGGAGGATTGGTTGAGGCTACGGTTCCCATGGAACCTTGTGGGATGAAGTCCGACCCTGCACGGCCCGTCAGCATTGGCCTGCTATCGAATGTTTTGGCCAATGATTTAGTCGTTTCGATACCACCCCGGCATAGATGACCCGAATTTGGCAACCGCATGTGCGTCAAGTTAGCGATAGCACACTGCAGCGCGTTTCACTGCCAGATTACTCTGGAAGAGCTGGGCTTCTCGTCCGACTCCTTGCAGGGGTCCGTGCTCCTTGACCGTCTTAAGTTCGCAGCAGCGAAAATCAAGGGGACTATAAACACATCTGAACACGTAGCTACGTGGCTGGGGACGTGTGGAAGATTTCGTCCAAGGTGGCCGAGCTGCGGGCAAAATCCGCAGATGCTTTGCAAAGGACAGACCGGCGGCCTCCTCTGGTTGCCGCTCTCACGACAAAAATGAAGGAGAAATCTACGACGCTCTTCGGAGTATTCCGTGAACTCGACTCAAAAAGACCCGAGCCCGATTGGAAGCATCAACTGGAAATCGCGACCGGTCTTCAGGTCGTGGGGAGTACAAAGAGTGTTCAGCTCCGCAAAAAGCCAGAAGGACCTATGGCGCCAAGAAGAGGCCGCAGTTGTGGCTCTGGAGGCCATTGACAAGGTGATAGCTGGAAAGCGGTCGGTGAAAAGACGCTCCTTGACACTTTAGATGAGGAAATAAAAACCGGTCGAATTAGGGATCCCGACGACACCGCCAATACCACTGATACTACGAGTGTATCATATAACCAAGGTGAGCCTGAAACCCGTCGGGAGGATAGAAGAAAAAGACACTAATGAGTTGCTCGCCAGATATCACGTCGCCAAAGCCAACTCAAGCAGGTATAACTGTCAATTGTAATAAATAGTATTTTGTCGAGAAGGGGGAGAATTGCTGGGTTATCTCGTCCAAATTTGGGATCTCGCTGCATGACTTTCTCCAATGGAACCCCGGTGCCGGCAGCAATTGCCTGACATTGTGGGCTGATTCGTATGCCTGCTTATCCACCTATAGAGGCGACGCTGCTGTCATCAGTAACCACAGAAGAGACGGGACAGCCGTGCCGGGGCTTGGGGGGAGACACCACGTATCTTCCACTGTCGGAATGCTGAAGTAGTCAGAATGGCGGAATTATGTCTCCAGCAAGATTGAAACAAATACATGGCAAGCTAAGAGGACCTGAAGCAGAGCCAGAAAAGCCTCTCTCGATGGTGGTATGGATGGATGTGGGGCGCCTCCTGTCAGCCAGTAGTTGCCGTGGGACGGGCCGCGTCGTGACTTGATCCACTCTTGTGGCGTATTAAGACTTTGATCTAAATTAGCTGCTAATTTAACGTTTGAGAGCGACGATACGGAGTATCCTGTAGGCTTGCGCATGTGGTACCAGTTTGGTTATTTACAGGCGGAAACTAGCCTACGAACTTGACATTAATTCTGCTGCCTTCATATCTAAAAATTGGTGCCATTTGCCTGCGAACTCGACCCAAGTCTTGCAACCTCGGCCTTTCCCAACCCCCCCGTTTCAATTATGTGCAGATGCTTCGGTGCAGTATTGCCCGAGATGAAAGAACGAGTCTATTCACCCATCATGTCGCGACTGCACTCCGCTAGACCATCATGCCGGCCGCCGCGGCAGCAGCAGCGGCACCACCCATGAGGCCCATTACCGCGGCGGTCGGCGCCGCGCCCGCATTACGTGTAGCAGATGTCGATGGGGAGGCGTTGGCAGTCCCACCGTCTGTCGCAGTCGCTTTGGCATCGCTGTTGGATCCTCCGGCGCCAAGGGCGGCAGCAAGAGCGCTCGTGGCGGCAGGTAGGTCCGTCGCCGTCGTTCCGTCAATGCCCCAGTAGCTGCAGAGTCTTCCAATAGCTTGCCCGGCGTCTGTCGCAGCGTGTTAGCGTGGTTCGGTTTTCTTGTCGCAGTGGATTCGCGTGAATATCGTGGATTTATGAGTATTTTAGCAGTATCGGTAGTCCGAGCCGTCTCAGCGCAAGCAGGGTGGACCGAGACAATGCTAGAAACCGTGACATCTTCCTCGCAGAATAGTAGAGAGGATTGATCATACCTGTCAGGCACACGGTGTCGACTTTTTTCCCCATAATGACTATGATAGTCGACGAATGCTTGCAGAGACAGTCAAAGTCGGACGAGTCAACGTGGGCAATGTCGCAGCCTGCCTGCTTCATCGCATCTGCCAGCGCAGAGTATACACATTTTGGGAGGTCCTTCGTGCCGCTGGAGAGACTGTCCAAGGCTCGTGCGCCGGAGGCGGCGACGGCGTAGAACGTAATTAGGCTTGTGATTCTCATTCTGAACAGGGCGGCTATGGGTGTCTCGGGCAAGAAAGCAAAAAAAGGTGAGGGAATGCGAGGATTAAGAATGCAAGACCTGGGCGTGGGCTGAACGGGAGATAAGTCTTCGCGGAGCTTGCGCCAAGGTGTACTCCATACTCAGTACTCCGTGTGTATTCCCGTCTCAGCCGCTGTGGCTGCAGGCACTATCGCATTCAGCCGCAGTTGAGGTCGCCAAATGTGGCCAGACTATTGACAGATGTAACCGTGCCAAGCCAATAATATATGACCTAAACCCTGACACTTTGCAACCATTGCTAACAGGGGCAGCGGTTTGGCAATCCTCCGTTCAATCCCATGCGTTTATTTATAACTTTTTCCAGCGGTTAAATCGGAGCGGCTGAACGACCACTAGCCGATAGGTTGTGGTCGGCGGATGAAACACGAGGACACATCGAACGAGCCAAATGGTGAAGGTCTACAAAAACCCATGTTGACGCCACCAGCCACAGCTGTATTATGCGGGAAAAACTACACTCTTACGTCGCCGCTGTTAGTCATCCTCGCTCAGGCACTACTCAGACGCTACTCAGGCACTGCTCAACCCTTCTAGGGTATATCGTTATGTCCCTGCAAAGCTCACAGAACCCTACTGCAAATGTGTTAAACTATAGAAACTATATATGTTGGAAGATATAGGAGAGGTTTGAATTGATGTGCATTGATGGGAAGACCTGTGTTACATTGCTTATCGAATATCGTACCACGCTGGTATAGCGATGGACGAGTTTCGCTCATGATGCGCGCTTTCTCGAATGCGCTGCAGCAGTCTACGCTGCAAAAAGACTCTTCGGGCGAAGGATCAAAGAGCACTGTTTCAAATCTGCGCGCTGATTATGACGCCGCTCTTCGGCAGGGAGCTCGTGAGCGTACGTCTACCATAGCTCTGGTACAGGGAGCCATTGTCAAAACCGTAGCTGAGATGCTATTTATTGACATTGATAGCATTGGCCCAGCCAAGTCAGTGACTGATCTGGGTGTGGACAGTCTGATTGCGGCCGAGCTTCGCAGCTGGTTTCATCAAGCACTTGCGACCGACATCAGCACGCTAAACCTTCCGGACCCGAATGTAAGCATCTGCGGTCGGGCTGTGAGTATCACTGACAGGGCCCTATCTAAGACGGAATATCAACAACCCTCAGCCCCGTCTATTACTTTCTTTTGGTGGCACTGGATGCATGCTGCAGGCACTGCGGATTTCCGTTGGATACTATATAAGTCATTCGTAGCGGAGCGAACAATAACGACTGAACTGAAACCTGTACACAAACACGTGATGTGCATATTTTTATCCTTTCTCGGATTTGCTAGCCACTGTTAATATCCCATGGAGTGTTTCGCGTTCAGCTCTCTTAGGGTTGGGCTATCAGGTGCTACGTAATGATATCCAGTCCCATAAATTCTTTAACTATTTTCTCTTCATTTGGGAATCTACTAAAATTTGCAATAGAAATGTAATCTCAGATCTCGGATGGTATTCACAGCGGTTTCCTTGCGACACACACCACTCTTGGGACGCATAAAGCACCTCCGGCTACAGACTCGTCATAGGCTTCCTCGACAAGACTAAGATATTTTGCTGCCAATTTAGAATGACCCAGCTCCCCCAAGCTCTGCGCAAACTCCTCTGTTATGAGAAGATGTTGATCGTTGAAAGCTCTAGCTAACTCATTTCCATCTTCGAAGAAGTCTATCTTGGCATCAATAAAGCCCTCCTCGATACAGAAATCGGCAAACTGCACAGTCCAATCATGCTGACTATCCGCCCGCGACCACTCCCGAAGTTGGTCTAAAGCTAGCGTCTGCTGATCCGGATTTACCTTCTTGATCAACGCGTTCACCGTATCGAGTTCATCCCACTGCAAGTAGCCGCCCGGCTTTAGTAACCTGTGCAAATTCTGAATAATAGGTCGGGAATCTTTTTCTTGAACCACAAGGAGCAACAGTCTCGTGTGAACACAGTCGTATTTTCCAATAGGGTCGTCCGGCATATCCTCAAAAATATTCAAGCATTTCATATAAATATTTGGGGGAAGCCATGTCTGGTGAGGGGCCTGGCGAAGGTTATAATCCAAGCCGTGTAGATGTGCTTCTGGGAGCTGTCGGGATACATCGATAAGCCACATGCAGCTCCCAGAGGCTACATCAGCAATGCTGGCGGTTTGAGCGAGGCAAGGTAGGATTGCAGGATGGATGTTAAATTGAAGAGCGTCTTTCCAGAGGTAGAATTGGAGGTTGAGCCGTGCGGCGGCAGCGTGTCAGAGACTACTACTTGTGAGGGCATTCAGAAGCCACGTGATGTCGTGAGTCTAGTGACGCACCTCAGCCTATGGGAGGAGAATAGCATGCAGCTAGCAAACCCTTCACTGCGGGGTAACAGCGAAGCATAAGTAGGGAAGAAGGAGACCAGATTGTTAGAAGGCCAGAGATTAAGACCGTTCACAATACAGTGCTACCTTGCTGCTAAGAAGCTACGAATACTTCAGAAGTCTTGTCTATCACTCTGCTTTACCGGTTTCCCAAGTCGTGACACAGCGTGACTACGATGGCGATCCAAAATGTAATCTTGGCCATCTACCAAGTTCCAGTCCGAACCTGAAAGCGATTTCTTCCTTTTTTTTAAATAAAAAACGCGTTTGTTTGTATTGTTGGTGTGAAGCAGATGGAAACCTGGCGACGTCATTCAACTCATCTAACACGAACAAAATAATGATCAGCAAGACATTTCCTTCAACCTATCTGTCACACAAGTTATCTCAGCCCATCCGGGGTTTTCCAGGCCAATTCAGATTTTCTTCGGCCGATGATTTACGCTCAATAAATCAAGAAAAGCAAAGTCGCCGACCCGCCATGGTCAGCCTCACTGTACTGCCACATGAATGAGTGCCCGCGTCGGCCGATGCAAATACATGGAGGACAAGGCAGCCACCCCCTGTCCCCGGTCATAATTTGATGGACGTTATCATCCGTCAGCCGTCGGGCCAACTGGGCTTGGCTGGGGTGGCACATGCCTGATTACGGCCCATGCTGTTTGGAGGGTGAAATGCTTTGTAATGCAACCTGGCTGGCCCTTTCCGCGGAGTAAAACACTGTACTACTGTACTGATTTTCACCTCTTACTAACTTCCAATGCACGGGCCAATGCACAAACCAATGCCCGAAATTTCGGTGGGCGGAACCCTCCCTCACGCTGCGGACCAGCAACCAAACAAATCTACGTCATGTCATGTGTATGACCTTTCCAGCTTACAAATACATCTCAATGAGAGAAGTGGGGTAAGAGAATGGATTTACAATCAAGGCAAGGTGTATACTATACGGACGTCTATTTTTAAGGGTGGTCTCCTCCAAAGTATAAAGTGGCTGTGACTTCCCTACGACGAATGACACTTGGACGGCACTCCATCACACAAATCACTGCAACAATGGCTTCTTTCTTTATCACAGGCGCATCTAGAGGTTTAGGACAAGAGCTTGTACGCGAGCTTGTTACTCGTCCAGCCTCGGAGGTTAGCAAAGTCATCGCATCTGCTCGCGGAAACTCCCCCGCCCTAGAGGAGCTTGTTAAGAATTCTGCTGGTCGAGTCGCCGTTGTTCAACTTGATGTTACTAACAAAGAATCTATAAAGAAAGCAGTGGTTGAGGCTGAAAGGATCCTGGGAGGTAGAGGACTGGATATCTTGATCAATAATGCCGGAATATGCCAATATGCTGCTGGCGGTGCAAAGTCCATGTAAGACTTCCCTTTCCCTTCCTCCCCTCCTAGAGATGCTTCTTGCTTGGTGGTGGATCGACTAATAACGTCCAAGAACAATTATAGGGAAAATCTTCAAGAAAATTTCACAATCAACGTCTTTGGCGTTCATTGGGTAACTCAGGAATTTCTCCCGCTACTGCGCAAAGGCAACATGAAGAAGGTCGCCAACATGTGAGCAAATGAGCCGGAATGAAGTCCCTTCCTCATCTCATCCTCACTTCATCCTAACGTAATTAAACCCAGGACAACCAGCTTGGCGTCAACTACGTTGGCTCGCGATGCCATGGCTCTCCCCGCACCTGCTTACAAGATCTCTAAAGCAGCGATGAACGCCCTCACGGTGCAGTACGCTCTTGATCACGAAAAGGAGGGCTTCTCTTTTATCGCACTCTGCCCCGGTGTAAGCAATAGGCCCCTCCCCTTCCCCGAGGGCTCTCGGCCCAGCCCCATATCATTTTTCCACAATGACTAAACTGTATGGTTACTTGCAGTGGCTAAAAACCGATATCGGTGGGGGCGACATGGCAGATCTAACTGCGGCGGAGGGCGCCAAGGCATCTTTAGATCTCATTTTTAAACCCGGTCAGGAACTAAATGGACAGATGCCAAAAGTTTTAGTCAGGGGCTGGGAGAATAAGAGCCACAAGTATGACGGGACTAATGTTCCGTGGTAGCGGTAGTTAACATGTCATCACGGCTTATCTAGTCCCAACAAACGCACAAGTTTTCAGTTGTAATTCGAGTGTACATTGCATCAGTTCTAATCTAAATTGTTGATGACATGAGATGGTAGTATGTTTTGCCTTTCTAATGCTTCAGAGGAAATACCCTGAAACCTGGTCTGGGACGACGAGGCAGAAGGTCACGCGTTTTTCTTGAGTCGCTAGCCGTCAAAGCCCAATGCTTCTAGCTTGTTTCAAGATGCAAACCCTAAAGCAAGAGAAAGAATAGCTATAGACAGACGACAAAGGTGAAACAATGCTGTCGCAATCAAAATAGACAGCAATAGCATATTCTGCGACCGGTGAACCAATCACATCCAAGTAGCTACGCACCTAGGAGGCTGCCATTTCGGCCTCTCTTGAACAAGATAAATTGCGAATTATCCTGACTGCCAGGTGCAAAGGTATGTTTCAGGCTCGCAATCTGGAGAGCCCAAAATCAAACGAGCGCTTGGTCTCGAGGCTTGGCGCGAGCTGGTCTTTTGAAGCGACTCGATCGCTATCTCCAATCTATCAAATGTAAGTCAGTCACGCTCGATAGCGGCATTCTCCAAGGTTTGCCCCGTGGAAATGACTTATTGTGTCGGCAAGTTGTTGTATTTGTGACCATGATAAAGATTAAAGTGTCAATTAAGTGTTGTGACACGAGAAATACGGTCCATAGATGACTCCGGAGACACATCCCGTTAAAGCTCAATTTACTTGTCACGGTTTTTAAATTCAGTACACTAGTCATTTAGAACTAGGTGGAACCAATCCATATTACTTATGCGGGAGAATTCATCGGAATGCAGAATATCGTAGCTGTTCTTTTTCGGCTAGTTATTGAAGTAGAATGCCAAGCGGGACTGACTCTTAAACGGACTTGGCTCTTGCACGATCCTGACTCTTATACGACCCTGACTCTTACACGGACCTGACTTTTATACTATCCTGACCCTTGGCATATTTGATTAGTCACGCAGTTTCGTAGTTTCGTATCAATCTATTGTGGATTCTGCCACCTCCACTTTACCTGAAACTGTGTCTTACAGTTAAGAATCGCAGGATAGGAATTACGCAATCGTCCGATATATCGCTAGCTAGCATACAGCTATAAGACGAAGTTTTAATTCCTCGTTAATTAGCTAGTGGTCAAGGACTTCTCCACTAACTGAATCAAACATAACTGCTCTGTGGGACACTGTCCGTGCATTCGCTTCCTGAACGGAATGAGGTGAAAAGTCGGCTTGTGCTGAGAGTCAGTTTAAGATTATTGCCTATAAGCTCTCAATGGGAAGATTTAATGCCAAATAGCTCAGCTCGTACGGCAAGTACATATATGAGCTTCCTCCGTGCTGTTCTCCCCAATCTCATTAGCTCAAACCAATACACAGCAAGCCACAGAGAAGCCAAACCGAAGTCTTAAGCCTCAATATTTCACTATGAAGCACTCATTTGGAGCCAACTTGGCGTTCTTCGTTCTAACCAGTCCTTTCTGGCTCGGCAGTACACACGTTTTGCCGGGTGACCAACGATCAACCTCACCCGCTGATCCAACAATATCGGGTCCATCCGGGAAGGAGCGAAGGCAGTGGCAGTTGTATGATGAGAACCCACCTGAACCGCCAGCAGTTGTCTTTAGAGGCGATTCCCGATCCCCCGAGCAGCTACGTGCGCTTGGAGGAATACCGACTGAATTCGGTGGACCGCTAAACGATAATGAATCATACAGCTTGATGGCTCATCATCGCGCTGCATGTGACTTGGGTAAATGCCTTTCGGCTTACACTTCGACGGGAAGAGCATTCGGGAGCGCATTGCTGTTTGCAGGAGGCGAAGATCGTAGGAAAAAGGTTGATGGTTGGATGTATAAGATTCATGCCACCCCAAATATGATCGACATGGATTACTCTGGGTTTGAGCTTACATATTTCATGGAAACGGAATTCTCGGCTCTCGGGGGCATACGATGGGACCAGATTGAAGGGTGGATGCCTGCACCAGCGAGCACTTACGAATTCATCAAGAAAAAGGCATTAAATGAAGTTACATTTGAGGATTTTCAGCGACAAACTCGTCAAGATTGGCCAAAAGCTTGGATCGCGAATCCCGAGTACAACAAAAAATACGATTCCTACCTAGCGAGCAAAGGGCAACCCCAGCTTTCGGGCGACGAGAAAAATCTCAAAACCCACGGAAAAATGTCTCTTAAAGAGTATGCGGTGGAATTTATGAAAAAGAACGGAGAGAGTGTAGGATGGAGTGGTGGAAATTCTCCATTCCTCAATTTAACCGCTCCGGCCAAGCCATGGAGTGGTAAATCGCCCCTAAACGACACAAGCGCTGCATTTCCAAACAAATCCCGCTAAAGAATTTAGAACTGAAATTCTTGTAGCAAGGCTATATAAGTGTAGTTGATGATTTAGGGTATTTGCTTTGGAAAGAAAAGCATTCGCTAGAATTAAGACAATCCAACGTGGCCAATCTGTCGGGTAACGAGGGGGGTTTAGGGGGGCGGGTGTATGTATCCAGTCATCCGCGGGAGAGCTACGGAAGAGAGGGAAAAGTTATTATCGTTAGGGTATAAAATGGGGCATTTTGGAAGGAGTTAGATGGTTCAGAACTGAGAACAGTCGTCTTTATCACTATTAGTATCATCAAAATACATGCATTTGGCCCCGTAAGTCAGGCTCAAGCTGCTTCCAACGTCTCAACAATCGCCGACAGGCTCATCCTCGCCCTTGCGCAACAGCTGCCAGCGTCGTGCATCATGGACTAGAAACACTGTCGTAGACCTAGCCGCATTGTGCAAGTCTGCAGTATTCTCATATTTTATATTCTCCGCCCTCTGCTCGCTTGTCACAGAACATCGTAAATTCCATTATCGCCGACTTTCCTATTAGTCAGACTAGCTAGAATTTATGTATAAAAAGTACTAGTTTCCTCGCTCAGAATAAGCAGAAGACAAGGAAAATTCCATTCATGAGACATCCATAACTACTCACTTATGACATCATTAGAGTGCGCGCATTCTGAAATGTAACTGTCAGCGACGACCACTTCTAGTCCATAACCAAGTTTCTTCTCCAATCTGTAATTTGTATCGCCGCAAAGAAGAGCATCTCCAACCTGAGCATAATGGCAAGGAAGCTAAAATATGCCCATTGCACGAGTTCCTGCTTCGTGCCTGTGACATAACCCTCCATGTTTGCCGCAGCCTCCGTCGTCGCTTTTACCCACAATTCCACCGACTTGGCTTGTCTGCACTGGCGTAGCCGTCGACAAAATTTTGACCTACAAACTACTAAACTCCTCGGCTGAGAAGTCATAAAACTCAAATATACACTAAGGTGTATATCAACGATCAGTGGTTAGGTTGCTTGATGATTCCGCCTATGCCTCATGCGGATATGCCATGCGCCTGCCCGAGACGCAGACGCCGCAGTAACTCTTCTATATTTATCGGAAGACTTATAATACACCTATTATGCTATGTGAGGCTAGGTTTATAGAACAATTTAACTCAGCGGAAAATAGTAGAAATAGATAAAATTGATAATATCTGATGCCTTCTAAGCCCACATGGAATTCCTTCAATAATCTAGCTATTTATGGCACTGATATTCCTAACAGAAGCAATTCTCATCGCAACAGAAACACGCCAAGTGCACAATATCGCATTCAACGAATATTTCCGCCAATGATGCTTACCTCGGAAGGGAGCCGTCGCTTTTTGGCTGTCATGCTGGTATTGTCAGCTCGCTCCTCTGTCGTATGCTGCCTCTGCATGGAGGCTCACTGGAGATCTCGCAACATGGTTGCTGCCGAACAATTGGTCTAGTACTTGTCCCTCGTGTCCTCCGTACTCAGTAAAGGCTTGAGGGGGTGGGGGGAAACGAAGTCAAGCTACCGTTTTTTACCAGTGGACCGACTCACGTTTCTGATACCAGGGCTATATCTGGAGCACATCGCCCTGCTCTTATCCCAGTCGTCAGTCCCAACAAGTCTGTTCTTATACAGCTCGAGGTTTGTTACTACCGTGGCCTCCTAGATGATACTAGATCTTATGCCGGCTGATTTCATCGACATGATACGCGCAGGGAAAGCTTCGGATTGCTAATTGTGCTGCTGCTGCTAACGATGCTGCTGTTAATAATAATACTGAAAAAAATGCCCTTGTTTGCGATGCTGCTGCTCGAGGGTTTTGTTACCTGATTATTTTACTGCTAATAATGCTGCTGCCGATGAATGCTTTGCCACACACTGCTTCTGGCGATGACGCGGCTGCCAATAATGCTGCTGCTAATGATGTTGCTGTTGGTTATGTCGCTGCTGCTCTTATCGCTAATACTGCTGCTGAGTAGGGTTTTGTTACTTGACGATGCTGCTGTTGCTGCTGTTGCTGCGGAGGAGGATTTTGTTACCTGAAGATAACGCTACGGATGATGTTGCTGCTGATAATGTTGTAGAAGAGGGTTTTTTCTAGTGATGATGCTTCTATCGACGTTTATTGGCTAAATATGCTGCTTAAGGACGAGGATTTTGCTATCGGACGATGTTGTTGCGGACGATGCCGAATGCTGATGAAGTTGATGATGATTTTTGTTACCTGACAATACTGCTATGGATAAGCTGCTGGCCGGGGTTTATTATCTAACACTACTGCTACTGATGATGCTGCTGCTAACAGCGCTGCTAAAAAAGGTCTCACAGCCTTGCAATAAAAGTGCAGGTTCGCAGCAAATGTGCGTTCAATTTTGGAGGACGTGACGCCGCTTTTGGAGGACAATTTTCAGAGCGCTGGGCTAACCGCCGGCTAACCCCACCCACCCACACGCAGGCACAGAGATCTATTAGCACGGCCCTTGATCCATTTTAAGCTACGAATTTGTCGTTCGAAATTGCAGTGAAGGTTAGCTCCCTTGGTGGGGATGCAACCCTTGGGAGGAGTTGAAATTGCAGCGAAGGCTCTGTCGACACCGCAGAGGATGACCCTCACGTGAGTTTTGGACTTGGCCGGATTTGTCAGAGACCACCACCTGTGAGGGCATTCAGCGATCCCAGCGGTGCCGTGATGCACCTAAGGCTACTGGAGGGAGAGTATTATGCAGCTAGCAAACTCGTCGCTGCGGGGGTAGCGACGAGCATAAGAAGAGAGGAGAGGACCAAATCTTTAGGAGGTCAGAGATTAAGACTGCCAACAATAGTGTTGGAATCCAGCCGTCAAGCACAATAGGAAGCACGGAGCGGATTACGTGGTCACCTTTCGGCCATGATATTTATACGGCGATATCGAGCTTTCCACCTGGACTTGTTTTCCTCTTCTTAGACATACATAGATTATTAAATATATTGCAGTTTTACCGCACGAGGCATTGATACCCCCTACACAACACCCTGTGCAACCCACAAATAGAGCGCTACCTTGCTGCTACGAAGTAACGAATACATCAGGAGTCTTGTTCATCGCTCTGCTATATCAGAACCCAGTCGTGACAGAATTGATCCGATCGAATGATTCAGCTGCAAGAAGAGGTTCAGCCTACCTATCGAAGTGAATTAAGGAGTTTCCCTTTCACTATGTGTAAGACACCAGTAACGTGTGCGGTGACTGTGTGCTTCGGGTCGACAAACTAGCATTTAAGGAAGTCGTGGCCTCCGCCAAACATATTTCTAGAGGTAAGGTATATTGTTCAAAATAACACTTTACTTTCCATACCCGGTGACGAGTACCTACTGGCACGGTTTGATCACGATGTCGCATGATGCAAAATTTCTCCTCTAACAGACCCTTCTGAGTCCGTTCATTCACATTCCTTCCAGCACCATTAGTGCCGATTCCGCTCAGGCATCCACATAACCGTACCATTCAACAACTTCAATTCCGACGTCTTTCGCACACGCTATCTATGCCTGGCTGGAGCCGTCAAACAGTTTTTCAAAGACGAAATTCACAAAGGCACTGTCATCACAACAAGACAGACACCCATCTACAAATCTTGAGGCACAGTTGGTCACTGCGGATCGAGTCACTTTCGAGGTGTCAGCGAAACCCATCTTCTCGCCCCCAACATCGGGCGTTTCGCGGTGTTTAACCCATTGGTACTAGTGCATGTCATCCCTGTGAGTAGTGTAGACATGTCATGTCTATTTTTAACCAATAGAGACATGTCGTATCACGGGGTTTTTTCCCACCATTATCTGACCAACGAGGAGGTGAGACACAAAAGGTACCTAGAGCCGCTTAGCCACCGCTTCGTTGCCTCGCACTGCCTCAACCTCTCCCCTCCCTTCTAATTAGTATAGGAAATAAACAGCATGCTTTTACTATGGGGCCAAAGCAAAGTCTTTTTATCCTGATCAACAGCCGCCCTTGGATCGCTCCAGGTTTCTCTACGTTGCCTCCCCCCCACCCCCCTAATAGCGCACCGAAGGATAGCAATGGAGCCCGTACAGCGCAAGCCACTTGGATACACCAAAATCCCCTCTCCTCAGAACCAAGACGAACCTGCTTACCCACAACTAAAGACAGTGCGATGGGCCCTTAGCTGGAGACCGGCGGCCACGATGTTCGGCCTCCTCGGCCTGGGCATCTCATCTGCTCTGGGCCACCATTTCTTTAACAAGTCGCTGGATTCAAAGCCCACCAGAACTGCAGAGATATATGGCCCCAGCTGGGGTAACCAGCAGCGGATTGGGCGGTATGGTCTGGCGTTGGCCTTCCTTACCAAGACCCTGCTTGCAGGTGCCGTCGCCTTTGCATACAAGCAACACATCTGGACAAACTTTCGCCAGCGGCCGTATTCATTGTGTGGCCTTAATTCCATGTATGACGCCACCAGTAACATCTTTGCATTTGCTAGCGGCGAGTTCCTCGGGAAGGCAACGGTTGCATCACTGCTCGCTGCCTTGGTATGGTAAGCTGCGCTCACCTTGGGACATAGAACTTGGTCCCGCCTTGATCCCGAGTTAAATGGCTGATTTTGTATTCTCAGGACGATCCCTCTCTCGGCCTTGATCACTCCCTCCTCTCTCGTTATGGTTTTATCAACGCAAAACATCTCGACCACAATGAGTGTGCCAACTCTCAACTTCAATGACACGTCTCTCTACTACTTTGCAGGCATGGTTGGCGATGTTGCGCCTCTTCTCACAAGGACCACCTCATCCGCGGCGTCTTCGGCCAGGATTCTTCCCATGGTGGCCGTGGCATTTAATGCGTCATATAACCTTCGATTTGATGGGCCGTCCCTGAAATGCGACACAGCCAATGGGTCCACACTGGAGGTCATTGACCGTGTTTTCAACATGACTAAAAAGGCCATGGGCGGCGACGGAGGCCAGGCTGCCTACTTAGCCTTTACGCCTGCACCTACTTTGTTTGGTTCATCTAATGCCAATCTTAGTGATGACATTTATTCGAAGTTTGTTGCCGACTGCGTTATGGGAGAATCGGACTGTACCCTTCTGCCCAACGACGACCCTACTACTATGCTGCCTATCCTGGCTCGGGCGAACGAGGAGCGGTTGTGTTGCTCGCTCCAGAATACTAGCTATTCCGTTACCTTTCGCTCCACTGGGCAATCTCAGAACCTCATACAGTACGCGTTCCACTGGAAAGGAATGACGTCAAACTTTGCTTTCTTGAAGGCATCTCAAGCAATAGCAAATCTGCTCAACGGCATGATTGGGGGACGAGCAAACAATCCGAATATGGCAAATAGCGGCCCGGAGCTCCACCTTAGAACTATGCGGACTCGAATTATGGATACAGCTCTCATTGGCATTGTCAACACATCTCAAGCAGGCACTCCTCAATTACAGCGAGAACTGCCCCCGGTCCCGTCGCAGGACCAAGCTCTAAGTCGCAATATGTCCCTCGGCAAACTTATCGAGGAGCTGTCTAGAAATCAGACTCTAAGCCTGTTCAGCGACTCTCGGTTTTGGTAAGCGACGGTTCAAGCGTAGAATAGCACATGACAACATTAACCTTACTCTAACCCCATTGTTACTAGGTCTCAGGACGGCGCTAGAGTCGCCGTCGACCAAAGCCTCACGATCACTCGGTGGCATTACCAAAGTCGTAACCTTTGGCTTGCCTACGGCCTCGCTATCTCAGCTGCCACGGTCGGCGCGCTTCTTGGCTTAAGAGCCTTGCACTTGAACGGCGTGGCCTACGACACGAGTTTCAGCACCACTCTGCTCACAACTCGTAATATCACCTTAGATCAACTTGCTTTGGGCTCCTCCCTCGGCGCACAGCCAGTGAATGAGGATGTACTTAAGACAAAGCTGATGTTTGGTGTTCTGAAGAAGTCACCACAAGAAAGTAGCCCTTGCGTGGCGCATGCAGCGTTCGGACTTGAGGCCGAAGTGTCCAGGATACAAAAGGGACAGCTTCTTGAATAGAGTGCCACGAGTGTATTTTGTCTGAGCGACTGTGTGCCATACCCCCCTGCACCGCAAAGTGTTGACCCTCGCGTTCCTACGTCTTTTTATTCTGGGTTGCAAGAATTATGGACGAGCTTACGCCTACAAACATGTCCTAATCCATACTGTGATTGAGTCGACGACATATTTTTGGAGATTGATGCGTACAAGCTACAAGGTCGGAGCAATGACTAGATAAAGTGGCACTTCCTGGAATCTATGAGGTATTCTAGGGTACATTTCGCGCATCTGCAAATACCTTAACAACAAGAAAATTGAGGAAGCTATCCACGATTCTGTACAGCGCATATTGAGGCCGAAGTAGGCAGCAAAGCGTTCTTACTAAATATGCATACAAAATAAATACATTGAAGTAGAATAGGAATGACAAATTAGTGTTTTCATATTGTTGTAGGCCATGAGACTCTACTCTGTCGTCCCGCCCATTGCGCGGCATAGACATTCCAACGCATGAGCAGCTCAACACACTGTGACAGTCTGCACATCATTTCGGCCAAGGGTGGTGGTAACAGTGACGGTTTCGGCGACGGGCACGGTTTTGGTGATGGTCAAGATGGCAGCTTGAGTAGATCCCGCTGCCTTGTCAACAAAGACAGTCGTTGTAGAACCAACGGTCTTGGTAACGGTAACAGAGACGGTCTGCGCAGGAGCGACCACGTTGGCTTCCGGGCTCTTAGCGCTGGGATAGATGACAGTGGTTGACAGGGCTGCGGTCATCGTGGATTCAAACGTTGTCAATTGATCAGGCGCGCAGGTCTGTTGTCTAAGGGGGCAGCTCGTGATCGTCCTGATGATGGTTGTATAGATTGTGGACGTTAATCCTTGGTTTACCGCCTGAGAAACGACAGCTGCTGGTGCCAAAGAAGTGACAATGTTTGAAGAGGAACTTCTGTCGCCGCCAACAGGCTGGTCCTGGACAATTCCAACAGTCTTATGTGAGGGTGCCGTTTGAATAGATGAGTTCCTAAACATGGTGGGAGTCGACAAGATGATCGGAGCTGAGGTAGTTGAAACAGACGTACTCCTGCTCGTGGAATTGACAGTAGAAGCAGAAAAGGCTAAGGCTGAAGAGTTTCTCGAAATCATTGACGTGGTAGCGGCTGAAGAGTTTCTCGAAATCGTTGATGTGGTAGAGACTGAAGAGTTTCTCGAAATCATTGCCGTGGAAGAGGCTGAAAAACTGGTGGAGACTGACGAGCTGGTACGGGTTGACGAACTGGTGGAAATTGACGCGCTGCTGGAAACCTGAGAATCATCACTCTTGAATAATCGGACGTCCTTGATTTGAAAGTAGAAATCCTTGAAATCCTGAGGGTTCTTGGCAACATAGTCTTTGCAAGTAGGTTCGCCAGTGACCTTGTCGCACGTTTTGCCGCTGCCTCCATCTAGCTCCTTCCAAAACTGATCGTTTCCAGGAGGATTTCCACACACTGGCAGCGTGAATAGAATTCTCTGTTGCAGAAAAGCTTTATCAATATCACATCGTGACTTCTTAACATGAATTGACGGCTTGCCCCATGAAGATGTATCGATGGCATCCCCACCTAGGTTGCTTGGCTCCTGACCGTCTGCCCAAGTGAAAATCTTGATGTAGTCGCGCGTCCACTCTAAAGCTTCTGTTATTCTGTTAGAAGAATATTTCTGCGAGTTATTCAGAAACAGGATAGACTCACGGATACCGCCCTTCGGTGAACCCCAAACAGTGTTGGATTTCTCCTCAGACTGACAGCCTTGGCCTGGCCACTGGGTCTTGTAATCAGCGAATTTGTTATCGCAATTCCCTGCAATAACACCGGCAGTCTGGTCCGCCTGATCAAGAGTGCAGTTCCCGACCAATTCGGCGGGGCCAGTATGCAGGGCAGGCTTATTAGCAACATTGAGATTCCACCCTTCGTAGAGGTCCATCTCGCCGGCGATAGGCCATTCCCCCTCACCAAGCGTCCAGCTGCCAATCTTGTTAAATTTGAAATCGCAAGATAATCAGCCTATGTGCACTTACTAAGCTGGCCAGCCTCCGCAGACGACCTTTGGCAGGTGGGTGAATCTAGCGATCAGCAGGCCGTATTTAAACGTGTCTCGGGAGACTAATCGCAGGGAATCTCTGCCAACAGCTGACGTTTCGAGGCGTGTTGTGTGATCTATTCCGAGATACACCTCATTGTCCTTAATCGCAGCCAGTCCCTTCTTGATAGCATTGTCTCGATTTTGGTATTGCACCCAGGACCAGTTGTCGTCGTTCTGGGTCGTCACACCTCCGGTCTACCACCTCATTGTCTTAGTACCCAAGAACAAGAGAGTATTAGTACAGCGTTTGTGAGAACATACCGTTGCAAAGGTAAAGCTGTCAAAAAAGTTCTTCGCATCGTACGTTTTGCTGATGTGGAACTTTTCCGCGGCCACAGGGGGGCAAAGTACCGCCGCCAGGGAGAAAAGCTGAATGAATGCTGATGGGCCCTGCATATTGGCAATTCGTTGGGAACTATCGGAGCTTGACTACGTAGACAACACGAAAAGCATCAACTATGGATGTCAACGGTTGCTACTTATATGTAACCTACTTAGACCATCAATTATAACGTCTGCCACTGATTGTAGCAATTTTTTGCTACGGATTTCATGCTACGCCACTTGGCCGAGTGGCCTGACCCCTGGACAGACCGGGAGATAATCTCATCCCGAGTATTTTGACAAATGCCAATGCATAGTGGGACTGGCTCAGCCACAATCGCAAGTTCTCTGCTCGCTCTACTGTCGGTCTTTAACTGGCCAATTGCGCTATTTTTTCTCAGGAAGCATGCGACACATGAGACACTTCGAGTCCCCACTTGTTTAATCACAGTGTCGGCCATATAAGTACCGGTGGTCGATTGGTGAGGGATACCAGTTCGGAATGTGTGGCATACCCTTCAGCTATTTCCAGTCAGGTTTCACTACGACTGCGCCGAATTGTGGTCCGACATCCCATCTCAGTTGCTCTAGCATTAGTCATGTTGCATTCAAGTTGCATTGATGAGCCCAATGAGCGACCTTACCCACGGAAAGCATCTCCATAATAGTTGGCCCTCTAACAAGGGTCCCCCGGCAAACCTTGTTTTAGGCATCAACCTGGTCCAGCGAACTAGTCATGAATCTAAGCTCCGCTTGCTGTATTTCTCTGATCGCATAACGTTGGCTCATCTTAAATTGCATGATCTCCTTAAACATAATTTTAGTGAATACTGCAACAATCGTTGTTCAAAGGAGAGAAAAGCTGACAGCCTCGGCGTAATAGATATCAAGACGCCACGCGTCTATTATTGAATTGTGTTCTGTTTTGTTACACTATAGTTATTTGTAGATGGTACGGAGTTGACCAATTTATAATACACAAGGATAATGAATAAGCATGCACGCCATGCAGTTAATTTACTATCTCCCTATAATCCACGTATCCACACGTACCTTAAGAAACGCATTGCGCAACCTCCCATGAAATATGTTGCGTTACGCGACTTCACATAGGTGTAAGGGAGCAATTTGCAACAGTGGCAATCGGCAGGAATAGATGGATTCGAATACGAATGAATTGAATTAAAGAGCCTTGAAAGTGATGACTTCTGACGATGATTGTTGATGATGCCTCTACTGAAAAGCACTATGATCCTCCTATATACTTCTTCAGCAGCCGGAACATTTCCTTGAATTTGGTGGCCTTAGGCCCATATTCTTTGGCATCGTGCCACCTGCTTCCACTATCACGTAATCCTAGCTAATACGAGGCCTCGGGAATTTCCGAAGGAGCCACTCTAAGTTCAACAAAATGCAACTTATCCTGCGAATCTTGAATGTCAACCTAAAGAAGAGCCGAATGGGAAACTTGAGCATAACAAAATTAGCCTGACTGCAGGTATAAGTTACTTCGACTTACCACTGTCCAAAGCTAGCAAATAGCCACATATTTCTTTTGAGCTTCAATCTACCAGTGATGACGTCTACATTACGTGACTAGACGATAGGGAGTACAAATTTTATGCACTGAGTCCAATACCATCAAGTATAATGATTGACATTAATAAAATATACCGTCAGTGACATTCAAGCGGACGACCCCAAGGACTGTTAAGTGTCCGCGGAGTTTGTCTAATATTTTGGGACACTTTCGATCCTTTACCCTGGATACTACGCTTTCAATGACTGTTTAAAAAGGGTTGGAAACCCTCTACTTTAGATAATGCGGTATGTCCAGCATTTTCAAGATAAGATATCGCGTGCGTCAGGGTTTATTATTTCATCCAGCTACTCTTTGGTCACTTCTACCGAGCCATGGAATCACAAAACCGCATTTCCGTCCAATTTAGTGCATGGACGTATTTTGATCCACCAATTACAAACGAATGACGAATCAGTCTCGGCAAGACTGTACAGGCTTCATACTCCAACGCCGAGAACACCCCACTTTCCGAATCTTAGCTACTCACGGCTCAGTTGTGGAAGAACGAGAGTAGCGACGTCGGCGCTTAAAGATAGTAAGTAAAGAATACTTGTTGCGATTTGCCCCAGCTGGGGTCGAGACCCCAACAGTTCCTGGCTCTCGTTCCTCGTTGGTTCCCTGCCCTTCGTCCATTGCAGTCTTGGTGCCTACACTGTCTCTTGCGCGTGACTGCAAGAGTTCAACATGACGATTGTGCCAGAGCGCCCAAGTCACAACGCTTGCCATGATGGTCAGAGTTAGGGGACCGGTAACAGCCCAATAGATCCAAAAGTGGCGATTCGCAACCTGGCTGATGGAAGGCTCAGACCAATTGAATAGAGGCATTGCGAAGAATGTCTGAGGTAGTTAGTACATCAAGAAATTTCATTTTTCAGACGACTCTAGGGTCACCGGAAACCTCATACTTACCGCAACGAAGGTACCGGGTAAGAAAAAGGTAGTGAGCAGAGCGATAATTTTCATGGCTGAGCTGTCTTGTTTACTCGCAATGGCGGTTTCTCTGGAGTCTTTTGCAAGCTCTAGATTAATTTGACTATCCGATTGCGCAATAAGATTGAACAACTTTGCTGAGTTAGCGGTTTTTAGTTTGATTGCGAGAAAGAAAGAAGTGTCGGCATGCTTACGACAGTTTGCTGTGATTGCATTCTTTCCTTCAAGCTAGAATATACATATGCGTGTTCCATATTACTCAAAAGAAAGTCAATTCTCTCTTCCAACATCCCGCAAAAGGGTTTCAGTTTTCTTTGGTATTCCCCCGGCAAAAATTGATTAAGATGGTGCAGTTTCTGACGTGTAAATTGAGTCGAAAGTCGACACGTAGTTATGGTTGCCAAACTCAAGTAAACTGAACTTTGGGCTTGACCAAGTTTTTGTACTAGGGCTCTGAAGTCATCCTCCAAGCCGAGTCTATTCTGTGAGACGTTGAGGCCATATCCAGTCTGTCTCTCTATGCTTAATAAAGCAGAACTAGTATAGTCCATACGACTCGTTTTATCTTTAACTGTCAGCTCAATGGCAAGCAGCTGTATGAGAAGAGGATGACTACACTTAATGAATTGAGCTGGCATCTTCTTAAACTCCTCTAGTCCAAATATTTTGAGATCAAAATAGAAAACTCCGCGAGTTACATTTGTGTGCGGATCGTATCTAAGCGCAGTAGTTATTGATGCAGTGTCCAGAGTTCCTCGAATAATAAAAACTAGGTGCAGTTAGTGGTGGTAATTCCCATGAATACTAGGGTGTTTTACCGTAGCTATTATCGCTCTGTAAAAACATGCCGCATGCTCCACAGTCCATTGATCTAGCTTGGGTCTGAAAATTTGGAAGTCCGAAAGCGGTATTGATGAGATTGTTTTGCTCCGCTGTTAAATGAGGAATTTGCTCATCCTCATTGCAAGGCATTGCCATGATCTTGAATCCAGAAGAAGGTCGTTGTCCATCACGAACAGGAGGATGCTCCTCCATCCACGAAAGGATGGGCTCCATTTGGAGAGTGTCAACTTCGTATCTTGTAATCGGTGCCGTTGTCCGATTTCCTTTATCATCTTCATAATTCCAACATTCAATCTTCGCGAATTCGAATTCTTTCTCCTGTTCAAACAACTTTATCGTATTTGTAGGCCAATCCCATAACCAGGCTTCAGTTTCTGGGTCACCTGGGCCAGGAGAATCCAAACTCTGACATTTACCGATCTGCGCTGATGAAGAAGAATCCGGTATATCACAGCACATAGTGCTTGCCGCATCACTTTTTGGCTCCATTAGACTCAAGCTGCAGTTGCGCCAGAGAACCTCGGAGTCTGATATGAGGCAATGAATCAGTGATGCAGCTCGGCCTCCGCTAACATTGTGCTTGCAGTCTTGTTTTGCGATATCTAGGATTTGACTGCACAATCGAATACGGCCGCTTTGGTGAGATTTTGTGAGCGAGATGCGGTAACTAAGTAGGACCTTTGGGATGCTTGGCTTGTATTTGCGGATTGGAACATAAATGGGGCCCTACTTTGTAGCAGCCGGTTCGCGGCTTGCCGACGATGGACTGGACACTCGATACGCTCAGGGAATATGTATGGTATCACGTTACCTCTCGACTTGCGGTCCAACCGGTTCACGCGTGGGGTGACAAAGAGTGAGAAGGGTTATGCATTTGTCCACGGGCTAACAGTGAAACGATGACGGGTCACGAGCGTCTGATTCCGCCCTGCCGTACTCGGTACACGTGTGACAACTTTATTGGACGAGAGCAGCCTATCAATTTAGAGTATGCGCGCCATTGCCTAGGGTGCTGGTTTTGTTGCGTGGAATACAAATTTACAGCCGCTGGAAAAAAGCTCAGTAGGCCTACACTTTTTCTCTAGTGGTCGAGCGGTTAATTGTTTGGCGATTTGCTCAACTGTACTTCTCTCGATGAACCTTCACAAGGCTGGGACCGGATATTCTCAGTAAAATGCATGGTTGTTGGAGACACGGGATTTGTATCGTGTGTGGGCGGAAATGAGCCTCTAGGGTGGCTGGAATGGATTCAACAGTACGGAGTACGGAGTAGCAAGAACGGAATCAATTTAGGTCGGCCCACTAAAAGGACCATCCTAGCGTTCGGCAGGTCGGGTCATCTCGCACACCAGCGAGATCAAAATAGGAGTCCATCGAAAGTATCATCTCCGCTACTCGCTTTTGCACTTTCGCAACGAACATTGAGAAGTATTGCAGGAATCAGCAAGCCGAATAATTTTGGCGTCCCCGAATGTGAACGACTGTCCCGCCTGGAACCCCAAGTCAGGCTCCATGGAACGCCTGTCACATGCAGGATAGCAGACGAAGCCATGTCTCCAGTCTGGCCCAAAGACGTCCAACAAGGTCATCGTCATTATCGCCATCGTTGCTCTCCTCTTGATCTTGACCATGGCCTTCATCCTCTTCTCCGCGCGTTCACTCGTGCATACCGCGATAAACCTGTTCATTAAAAGTGTTATTCACTTTATTCAGCTAGCAGCGCGACCGATATGGCGTCTGGGTGCCAAATACAGTAGGGCATGTCTTCTTTGCTTTGCATGCCTAGAATTAGATTGCTCATGCTAAGTCTTGCCATGATGGATGGAAACTGTAAGCATGGGCAACAGCCCAGGAGCCTAGGGCGTGGAGCGGGATTTACGGGGTCACAAAGGCCCCATGTTGGCTCCCCGCATCTGCATCGGTCTTGTTCTAGCGACCTAGCGTCACGTTCTACCTCCGAAGCTTTATACTATCGGCTAAAAACACAGTGTTTTTGTAATTTCTGGTTTGCTTCTCTTTTCTGCCGTGAGTTTTGGATTTATTTCTCTCCATTGTTCATATCATGCGACTGCGAGTCAGATTTCCCATCGCACAGCAGCCAACAGAGACGCCACGTCCTCGCTGGGTTACGTAAGTCAGCACAGTGCCACGGCGACTGATGCTGTTGCACTCGTTATTTCTTTTTCCCCTTCCTGCGTGGAAATCTGCTAGTATGGTATTTACTAATCTGCTGTCACTATTGCCGCAATGGCCAACAACCGTCCAATTTCTAGGCCGCCTTTGGCGTCGAATCCTCCCTGTCCGAACTCTTCCCGGCATTGAGAGATGCGCTGTCGACGATATGCTGCTATTGCAGCCGACGCTTGCGCCCGAGTCCCGCACAACTTTGTGTAATAGTCATGGGGAGCCGCCTTGGACAGTGGCCACATACTTTGCCTCTAAATCGGAAAAAGATGCGCAGCGACTGGGGTATATTGCAGCAATCTAGGCAAAAGATGTTCTGAAACTGGCGTGTAGCCACAGCAAGGAGAGAGATTGTATTGAATTCCGCGAGCGTGAACATGGGAGCTTCAATGTTTGCTTTTTTGTTGAGTTTCCCTTTGATAGGACAAAGTGGGTTGTGCGATTTCCAATATGTCCCGTTTCCCATGGACCTTGGCGGAAGTTACAAGGCGAGATTGCCACTATGGAGTGAGTCATGCAATGCTGTTTACCCTTCTTGATGCTGACAGCATTCGCATATATATTCAGGACAGAACGACAATTCCCGTAGCACACGTCTATGGCTGTGGTCCTAGCTGTAGGCTAGATCCGAGCAACGCGACCGGTCTTCCATTCGTAATCGAAGTTTAATTTTCTGCCTCTCTCTAATTAGATTATTTTGTCAACTTGTTCGGCTGCTGGTCGATAAAATCCGTGATGTATCGTGATGTATGGTATTACGAAGATGTGGTGCTGAGGAACCCAAATATACGAGAAAAGATTCCGCCATGTGGGATGCTCGTCACAGTCATCGGCAACATCGTCAGCCAACAAGACCCCCGTCAGCCAGCAGCATCGTCGACGGTAGCATCATTAGCAGTAGCAGCATCATTAACTAATCCGAAGCTTTCCCTGTGACATCTCTGTTCTTAAGGTTCACCCTAGTTTGATTGAAATCCGAGCATCTGATGACTCCGCTGGTGCCGAAGCCGAATTCGTTATATTGTCACGACCTGGATACTGGTAAAGCAGAGTGATAGACAAGACTTCTGAAGTATTCGTAGCTTCTTAGTAACAAGGTAGCACTATATTGTGAACGGTCTTAATCTCTGGCCTTCTAATAATCTGGTTTCCTCCTTCCCTACTTATGCTTCGCCGCTACCCCGCAGTGAAGAGTTTGCTAGCCGCATGCTACTCTCCTCTAATAGGCTGAGGCGCATCACTGGCCTCACGACGTCACGTGGTCCCTGGATGCCCTCACACGTAGTAGTCTCTGACATATATTTAGGTTTACGTAGGAACGAGCACCCGTAAATGTGTCACTATCGCGAGCCCAAGCTGGCCATATTACTATCGCCAATAAATCGCTGTCAAGTTGTTACCTCGAGAAGCGACGAGACCGGCGGATCTGCGCCTAAGCTGCAGAAAATATTGTCCCGTCCTAAAGGGTAACCATTGCGCGGCCAAGGTACCTTCCCGTGTACTGCCAAAAATAAAAGTTTACGCGATGTCGATTACTAATAACACAAGACAGTCTAGCCTTTGTTATACTCAAACTCTAAATTGTGCGTGTTTTACTTACAAATAACTAGAACTGTCCCGCTCTCAAATTTTCGCTGTGTACTTACACTTAACTACCTTTTTCTCGCACTGCGCTCTTGAAATCATGGCGTCTAGCTTCACTCTCTTCCCTAAATTACCCTGCGAGGTCAGAATCATGATATGGGAGCTTGCGCTTCGACCTTCAACATACGCGGGGGCCTTGCATTATTTCTCGGTTCATTTCATGGAAGTGCAAGAGAGTGTCGATTCAGAATCACTCTTATCCATTGGCAACGTGGCATTCCCAACAAGTTCCGGCGCCAAAAAGATTGTATTCAATTTGCGTCCTCGACATGCCAGCGTGTCATCTATTTCAGATCAGCGATCTAGTCCGGAGCAAGAATCTGACCGGAGCAAACCATCAGCATGTTTCTGGGACTTCGGTCTTTTTACGGCATGCAAAGAATCGAGAGATATGATAATATCACGCCGTAAAAAATATCATCAACACAAGCCGGAGACCGGAGATAAGCTAAAATGGAATGAGCAAGAAACCTTGACAAGAAAAGTCACACAAAAAAATCACGACTGGCATTTCATGTTCCAACCGCGCAAAGACATTATTTGCTTTCATTTTCAAGACTGGGGAATCGGGGCTGAAGTTCCATATTTTGTCATTGATAATTTTTTAACGTCCCGACCGAAATCCAAACCATTAAGTTTCAAAACGTTAGCCTTTGAATACGACTCAGACTGGACATCAAATTGGCCACAGAAGTCAGACGAGCTCCTTCGCGAAGCTAGTCCACGCGGCTTGGTTTCTCGTTTGGTTAAAGCAAGCATACAATGTCGAGTTAACTGCTTTATTTGGTTGATAGACCGCGAAACCGTTTGCCGAAAGGGAACAAAGGGAACATTATATCAGGGATTTTACGACATGGACCAGGAGTATTGTGCAACAAAACATGCGTCAGAAGGGGCACGGAAGTTTCTCAGGTATCTTGATCTTCAGTTCAGAGATTCCTATCACATATTTCAAGGCTACCGTTGGCCACAGGGTACGGAAGAAGTAGCTCTTTATTTGGAGAGATATATTGATACTCTGTCGACCCAAAGCACACGCCTACAGCACTCCTGTGCCGGTGTCTAACACAGCCAGCTACGCAACTTCAACTCAATCGTGGAATTAGGTGGTGTTGGATCAATCGATCCTCTGTCGACCCAAAGCACACACCCATGACACTCGTATGCTGTTGTCTGACACACAGCCAGCAATGCAAATTCACTTCAGTCATAGGGTCAACCAGGAACCTGAACCAATTAGATCACGACTACCTAGCACCGAGCCGATTTTTTGAGTTGCCGTATTGCGTGGGCGGAAAGGATCCTCTATGGTGACTGAGGTACCACTCTGTTGCCTCTTTCACACACCGACTAGCGGCACCGCATGCGTCACCGTATGCGCCGAATCCAGACATGTCACACAGTTACTCGCATCCTAACAGCGGCATGTCCGCCTAACCACGCTCGGATTGGACAGGATATTGTTGGATTACACGTGTGTGTGTGAGAGTAGATATGTGGTGATACACGGGCTTTGAGAGAAAGGTTACGTGGTCTCTGGGCCTGAGGCAGGAATCTGGGACTATGGCGTCTCAGATTGTAGGGGGATTTATAGGGGGATTTGGACAGGGCCGTCAGACGAGGAATTCTTCCTCCATCATCACAGTAACACGGCTCATTTCATGAATGCAAACAAATTTGAACCTCTCCTATTTATTGTAAGGTTCTGGCGCAAGCAGTCGTTTGCATTGACTGATCTTTTTGGTCTATTGGGGTAACAAACACACCTTCTTGTTATCTTACAATTATGCAAGCGACTGAGGGTCTCCTGGCTCTGCTAGTCGTGGGTTCGAGTCCGGGCGCGTGAGAGGTTTTAGCGAGGTCTATCCCCGTGGCACAAAGTGCATTGAGTGGACTGCCTACAATAGGTTCGCATCTATTGTGTATCCTAGGTCACGGGTTTCCGGGCCCTTCTGGTAGTGGCGGACACTGGCTGTAGCCCGGGACGGGCTACTAGAAGAGGAAGGATAGTTGTAAGGTTCTGGGGCGCGCAGCGCGTAGGCCTTGTAAATAGGTGTAAGGTGCAATGCAAGCAGTCGCTTGCATTAACGGATCTCTTTGGTCTATTGGGGTAACAAGCACACCTTCTTGTTATCTTACATTTATTCCAACAGATATGGTCAACACGGCGCATCTCCTCTGACGGCAGGCCATCCCAATGTTTATGCACAGCCCCTACCTCTGCGCCGCCTCAGCAGTGACCCAGCCATCCCCACGCGTTTCGCATATGTTGGAATCCTGCCGTCAAGCACAACAGGAAGCTTGGAGCGGGTCACTTTGTCACCTTTCGGCCACGATATTTATACGGCGATATCGAGCCTCCCACCTTGACTTGTTTTCCTCTTCTTAGATATACAGAGATTATTAAATATATTGCATTTTGACCGCAATTGGTATCGATATCGATATTGCACAACACCCTGTGCAACCCACAGCATAAGTGCTATAAACCTCAGCCCCACTTCCATGTCAAGATTCGTTCGCAGAATATTTATACAGATATTGTTGGAATACCTCGTCCTCCAATTTCCTTCTGGTGAACGTCCGCTAATTGGACCTCTTCGAATGATGATGCTGTAGAAAGTGCGACTTCTACGATAGCCGTCAGTATCTTGCCTTCGTTCTATGGCTCGAGGAGTGCCGCTGCTGGGGGACTTGAGGGCACCCACCTCTGTATTGTCGAATGGTAGCAGAACAGCATTTCAGAACTTGAGGCCACTTGGATCAATGGGATCAATAGGCGTAGAAATGGCCATCAAATGAAGCGAAAATTGGCACGAGCATGAGCTCGAAGGTGGAGGGGATGGATCACCAGCAATAAACAGCAGCGGGGTCGCGCCAGCAGTATCAGCGGCAGCCGGGCATTGGTCGCTCCTGCCCTGCTTATACAAGGACACAATAATCCAAGTGCTCCAATCATGCAAGGCCAAATACGTGCGGATGCTCTGTATGAATATCACTGATTCTTACGTCACCAAACTGGCCAACCAATGACACTGATGGTGGTGCGACACAAACATGCCGTGTAGCCACCGAGTATAAACACCTGTAGAAGATCGCCACCAAGTTCAATCTACGACGTACACTAGACATTGCCGCATCCATCGCCGCATCCAGCGTACACTAATCCGTTGGGCAGCAACAGGGCATAAACGCTCAACCATCAGATGAATCAGGTATGTAGCCCGACATGGTTCAGTCGAAGTGGGAAATACGAGCCCCAGACTAAGCCCTACTCTTCTCAATCTAGGCCAGAAATCAAGATGGCTGGTGCGGCAGCAGATGAATCTTCCAGTTCATCGCCGCGGGACCACCTCCTTTCCGAGCTTCAAAAACAAGCACAGCAAGTCCATGATCTCGTCCCCAAAGACCCGAACGAATTTACGGGCGATGTCATGAAGTTTGATTCCGCGGGTAAAGTTATGGGACACTTGGCAAGCGACTATGAGAGAAAGCGCCTTTTCGTCTGCTGTGACGGCACCTGGAACAACGCCTCTGGTACCGTTGCGCCCATGACCAATGTGGCAAAGTTAGCCAGAGCTGTTTATCGGACTGGCCATGACGAATTCCACCTTCCCACAAGTTTGAGAAAGAGACAGGACTCGTTCACAGAGGATCATCGCTATGGCGTCGTCCGGCAAATAGTGTATTACTCCAGTGGCATCGGTGCCCAGTCCTCTTTGGCAGTTGATAGCCTATTCTCCGGTGCTACGGGAAAGGGCAAGTTCAGGCCTGCAGTCCCTTTGGTTGAGTACTTCTGACGATTGTGCAGGAATTGATGCCAGTATTTTGGCTGCATATTGCTTTATTTGCAACAACTTCAACAGAAGATCTTGTTTAGATGAGATAATTCTCGTCGGCTTCTCACGAGGGGGCTTCACCGTACGGTGCTTGGCGCATTTCATCGCCAGGATTGGCTTGCTTCGACAAAAGGCTCTGGTGTTCCTTCGCCCGCTCTATATATCGTGGAAGGCAAGCAGCGAAGGCAAACCAAACAATTTGAAACAAGAGTTAGAGATTCTTGACAACTTTTGCATCAAAGGCATCAAAATAAAAGTGCTCGCTGAATGGGATACTGTCAGTGCACTAAAATCGTGGAAGCCTTGGAAGAAAAAGCTCGCGTTCGTCAAAGACGAGGTTCCTGCAAATGTTGAGAATGCATTCCATGCTGTTGCCATTAACGAGAAGCGGAGAAGTTTCAAGCCGATGCTGTGGCAAAATAGAGCCAATGCGAGCACAACGGTTAAGCAATGTGCGTTCGTCGGCTGCCATTCAGACGTTGGGGGAGGAAACAAAGATCCCGGCCTCTCAACTTTGAGTCTCCTGTGGATGATCTCTCAGATCGAGACCGTTTCCAAGGCCAATTTTGACCGCGAAACTTTACTACAATTCCACACACCCGTCCAGGACAGGCAAGCCTTAAGTGGATGTATTCCATGGCCACTAGGCAAGCCGGTCATGTCCATACACCATCTCACACGTACTAAAGGTATGTAAGTTCAGTCTCTGCCTTTCTAGAACACTATTCTTACTCAGTGTCAAACCCAGAGCGGATTCATGAGTCACAAAAAGGCTTGTGGCTGATAGCGCACTATTTGTCACTAGGCCTTGTAGACGGCAAGCGAGATGTTTTATTCCACCGAAATGCACAATTAAGTACTCTCAATACGCTAAACATTCACTTCACAGCTCGATTACTCCAGGGGCGGCTTAGATTAAACGTGTCCCTTCCCGAGGAAACCATCATTGACGCTGAAAAGAAATTATTGGATGCCTGGATCAAAGCTGCCTCGACTCAAAAGGGTGAGAGGGAGGCGAATGAGCGGCGTGTTGCGTTTTGGAGATATTTGAGTTCGGCATGGAAACGTTATGAAAACAAAGATGCAGGGGCCGATGCTTTGATTTCTCTTATACAAGCAGAGTTTGAGGGACAGGCTTAATGCTATTCCAGTGTTGATCATCACAAATTGGTGTTAGTAGGCTTAGATTTCTCATATACTTGCTTTTAACTAATAATGGGACAGAACGGTCGTGGGCTATGGTCTTGAGTCTCTGAGTTATGTCTGGATCCTGTGGGATGCTGGACTAACTAGGATGTCAGACTCGTTGATAGGCTTCTGAGACAACCTTTATTTTTGGTAGTTATAGTCAATGGCTCGAAGTAAGCAATATGAAGCTATTCGGCCTGGCAAATCGATTGCGCGTGATTCGCTACAATGCAGGCAGAACATGTACCCAGACCATTGAAGAAGTGTAATGACGAATTCATTTTTGGACGTACATCCTGGCTGTCTTCCACGTTCGCAGCACCCACTACGCCCTGTAGCCGAAAGCTATGATGAACCGCCAGCACAGTTTAATGGACGTGGAGTAATTTGTGACAAAAGAGATAATGGAACAGTATCCCTGAGAGCGACATAGATTGCTTAGTGTGCTAAGTAAAGGTCGAGCCGCCTGCCTAAATGCACTTTCCTCTCCAATTTCTTTACTCCGCTCAGTCAGTAAGATCAATCGCCATTGTCCGGCTCATCTTCATCAAATGTCTTTACGAGTATCTACCAACCTCAGGTCCGCTCAACTCGAGTCAATGAATCACTACGAGTACCAGTACCTTGATGATGCAAAGCGAGATATCCGCATCATCGAACTTTTGGCAGGAGAAGCTGAGGACACGTTCAACATTCTAATCTTGCATCGTTCCCTAACTAGCCCTGATAATCCGAGAGCAGCAAGAAATATGTTACTCTAAGACAATCAGCATACGTTACCAGATGGCGTTGAGAAGAGAACAGGTTCTGTCAGGAACATCAATGCCGTAGATAGCTAGATTAGTGAGGGGATTATTGAGCAGCTGAACAAGCTTAAAGACGGCTACTCAAAGAAAACGCTGTTATTTCACTGAAACATGATGAGGGTAGTGTTCGATCTGTTGGCGTCGCGTCGAAGGAACATAGGATGCGTCACTTCCAGGGAACGTGGAATTGGTGTAAGACTAAGACGAAATTACTGCTGAAGAAGCACGGTGATATTAAATTGAACGATTATCGAGTCACAGGATATTGATGGCTGTAAACCACTGTCACATGCCGCCGGAAATGGGCATTAGCTTGTTGTGAGGTTATTGTTCCAGAGAGGTGCCCGTACTGGGTCGGAGGGTAAATATTGGCTTATATCCCTTTCACATGCCGCTTTAAATAAGCATGAGGCTACTGTAGAGATTTTGCGCGGGAAGAGAGCCAATACAATACCGAAAAGGTGAACTGGGTTGGTAATCAATTCTATCAACCGCTTCAAAGTGGTTTAAATTCACGATGTTCGACCCCGGTTCCAGGGTAAGTGTCACCAGTCCAAGCCGACAGCATACTATGCAAGGAAGGAATGGTCCTTGCTTCCCCGAATCAGCAGTCCACCATTTTCTCTGCGGCCTATTTGGAAAGGCAAAATCAGGTTAAGCAGAGAGACTCTTCCGTACACTGCTGGGGTATGTAAATAGCGCGAGGCTCGATGTACTATATCCAGCGAGGAAGGTATTGACGGGCTACTCCTAAGACTTGCTTGGTATACCCAGAAGTTCTCTGGAGCATCAGTCATACTACGCCTCTAAGCTGGAGCGGCTGGGGATATACTTAGATCATGGACTACAACACCTGCAGTCTCGTTGAAATGAGTACATCCCTTTCTTTATTCGGGAATCTAGAAGTATGTCAGTGTGATGCACCTAAAGCTCCATCAGCTAATGGTATATATCTAATATTAGGCAGCTCATCCTGCGAGTTGACCTTTTCAGGATTCTCCAAACTTTAGTATTCCTTCATTAAGCTACATGAAATGTAATTGCTCCAGAGAACAATCACCATCTTGATTCAAGGGTCTGATTAACCATCTAAAACATGTTATATTTGGGTAGTGACCCAATAGTTAATGCCTCTAGGCTTTATGCATGGCGGAATGACTGGAATCGCCGTTCCGCGCAAACACGAACTGACTAACTAAAACTCTCTATCACTCTCTCTTATCTTTTGTACTTCTTAAATTGAAACTTATTTGATGTGTTAAGCTATGTCGACTGCTCAACACCATTACAACATAGGATTGGCCTTATAGCCTCACGATGCCTTGCACCACACCGAGCGGATCCCACTTCATCTTCAGTTTCTGGAGCATGCGCAAATGCTCGCCCTCCCCAAATATACTGTTGATGGAATCATCTTCAAATGGCATGTTAACGTAGCCAACACCAGCTTCACTGGGTCTTCCTGTTTGCGTCAAGAATGCCTTTCTTATTGTCCGGTTGAGACCTGCACACGCCTCATCAAGCGTGGGATCCTCATACCAAGCAAGGGGCATAACCCAATATTTCACCTCTCGCCGCAAATCGCCGGGTATAGATGTTTCTTGCCCATCTTGATCTAAACATCGCGCCACATCCATGCTATAAAACTCTGTGAGTATGTGGGTCTGAGCTGCTGCTGGGTGCTGGGAAATGAAGTCAATATAGATCTTGAGGGCAGCGGCGCATGATTCGGCTGATAGCTTTTTCATGCCAAACCCTGCCAAGTTTTTTCTTCCAGCATAGGAACATATGCGATCACTGGAGTCATTGAGGTTGGAGTAGGGAATACGGCGCCCAACGAAATTTAAAGGGTGTTCTCTCATCGAAGGAAGAGCCAACAGAGTCTGGAAGCTACCCTCGGCCTCTTCAGGGTTCCCCATATACCACATCTGGACAAGAACAAGAGGCTAATAACCACATTTAGCAGTTATATTGTCAGTTTTAGTTGTATTGAGGACGTACCTGCTTGTTCTGGGAGCAAAAGACCAGTCGGCCCTGCATTCCTCCCTTATAATGGACCTTATCCACGGCCTCCGCAACCAGTTTAATATCACTAGGCGCAAATACGAGGCAACTGTGCCATGTATCATAGCTCCACGGAAAGGCTCGGAATGTGGCCTCAATGACCACTCCGAACATATGGCCGCTGCCACGAAGGCCCCAGAAGAGGTCTGGGTTGACCTGATGCGATGCCTCAACTGCGATGGCTTCTCCGCTTCCATCCACAACCACGACGCGCATCGAGAGCAGGGTGTCCGCTGCGTATCCCCAATGACCAAGAAAACGCCCTATTCCTCCTCCGAGGGCGGCTCCTATCTATGTCCAGATATCAGCTTCTGGAATGAAAGGACTTGGTATTTGACATTGTTCTTACCAGGCCTACTTCATTACATGTCCCTGTGGTGATGGCCATTCCTACTGAGCTGGCTGCCCTCACCCCATCGCCCATGGTTGCGCCTCCTTGTGCAACGGCCACCAGCTCTTTCTCACTGACGATGACCTTGTTCATTAAAGAGAGATCAATGACGATTCCGGGCCTTTCGATTGTCGAGAAGCCGTTGCTGTGGCCACCTCCTCGAACCACAAATGGTATATGGTTTTGCACCGCATACGAAACCTGAGGGTATTTGTGAGTTCTAATGAAGACACAACATAGGGAAGATCACTAACCGTGGTAATAACATCTTTCTCGCTCGAAACTCGGACTACTGCGGCAGGAACCTTGGCTCGATACCCCGTCCAACGCCTGATAGCATCTCCCCACGCCTCGTCGCCGTCAACGATGACATTGGAACCTGAAAGACAGCCAAGTAGGCTTAATTTGAGATTATTTGCCATTCTCATGCCTTTTTCATGTACGTTGCGCAAAATTTGGTTGATTGTAGGCGTTTTTTAGCTTGCGCCAAGAGCGCCGAAAATGTCGGCGTGGCGTCTCTACTTTACCCGCCGACATGCACATCTATTATACGCCGCTTTCGCCGACCCCGATATTTTTTCCGGCCGAATTTTTTGCCATTTCTCAATCGGAAGTTGTGTTCCCACAGGATCAGTCGCTATCGTCGGGCTTAGGTGAAATCCGAAGGCGGGCTAAAATGTCTGCACGCTCTGTTGAGGCTTCAGTCCGCATTCATTTACAATTGCAGCTCTAGCTCCAAATAACATGAGCTGATCTCGCTTGGTGCCGCATTCTGGTGTCTTTAAAGATAATAGTGCGCAGTGTGCAGATCTGATGGCATGAAACGGCTAGTCATGTTGTAGCAAAACAGCTCACTCTGCAGTTGCTTTGACGTTTATCTTAACTTGGATTGATGCTGGTCTTAAGTCTATCCTTATCTCATATTGCTTCATATGGATGGTACTGATCTTAATCCTATCCTTTTCTCATATTGCTTCATATATCGATCTGCTAGGACATATTCTTCTCTCTAGACATATCCCTCGGCTCCAGTTTCAAATCAACATCGTACATCGCTACCCAACTAGTCTTGTCAACTTTGAAAGCACCCTCAATAGCCTGCATCGGCTGTAATGAGACCCTATACTGGCTAAACATGTAGTAAGCAACAGACTTGATGATCTTATCTGCAATGTGCTGACCTAGACACTTTCTAGGCCCATAGCCGAAAGTGGCGAGATTATACCGGAGCTACAGTTGAGATGAGGCCATTCAATTAGCAAACTGTCACTAAAGACATCTGACTTTCTTACCTGACTTTGCTTGATGTTTGCGAAACGGCTCGGGCGATAAGCACGATTGTCGGGGCCCCAGAAAGGGTTGCGTATATTAATCGCGAAGGCGTCGACGATGACTGTGGTGTCTTTCGGTATTATATAGGTTCCCAAGACCTTTTCTCTAGGCGGATTCTCAGGAAAAGTGAATGCTTCTTTAGATCAGTTGACAAACGAGGCTCTGATCTAGGAGTGATGTGGGCTTACATAGAACAGGTTGAAGTCGCAGCGATTCTAACAAGCAATAATGGAGAAGGGTATCTTTCCGGGCGATGTAACTTTGCCTATCTTCAGTTGTCTCATTGATTTCCACGAGAAGGTCATCCTGTACGCTTGGGGCATCAGCGAGGAGAATAACACATGAAGAAATAACATGCGTCACAATGTCCAGATTGGCAAAGGTGGATTCCGCAATAGTATCAGTCACCTATTATGGCAAAATTGTCAAAGAAATCCTTATAGTTAGCTTCAGAAAGAGAACTCACTTCGTCGTGTGTTAATTCGCCATTTTCCGCTGCCTCTGTGAGTATGACAATCGGCGTATCCGGGGCCGTGGTCTTCCGTGCTCGGTACATCTCCCAGTTGAAGTCTTTCCACGCCCTTTGGTAATCTCTTGCATCTTTCCAAGCTTTGGTATTAAAATGCTTGGTCATTTTAGAGCGATGGATCCCGCCCGACACGATTGCTTTAAACACTTCTGAATACCGACGGCCGAGGTCCCACAAACGTTCTTTCTCTCCCGCACTCATCTCTCCGAAGAACATGGAGGCTACTTCGAAAAACGGATATCTTTGGAGAGCCTGTGTGGCATTTATAACAATACTCTTCCCATCTGCAGCCTGCTTGTCTGCTGATGCGAATTGACTTATCCCCGCAAGGTAGTCTTCAGCACTGCTGTCAAGGCTGTCCCGGAAGTACTGCAGAGCAGTGCGATGCGAGAACATTTGATCCAGAGTCTTTCGCAGCACGGTCCACCGAGCCCCGTTGATAAGCCCAAGACCTGACCCAAGGATCTGGGTGAGGAGCCAGCCAGCATTTGCCTGAGGCGCCTTGTTATGGTCGGTAGACTGCTGGTATAGCAGTTCGACATCTTTGGGGTCTGTTATCACACTATTACCCGACAAAACAAACATGACGTGGTCGTGTTAGTACATATGAGATCATGCCGGGACAGATGGAAATACGGAACACGCATACATTTCAGGGATACTGCCGGCCCAAATACGATAGGTTTTGCCATACTTTTTTTCCCACTCCCAGCTCCTTGCCCTCGCAGCCAGGAACTTATCTACCATCTGGCCATTTGGGAAACTGTATGCGGGACCAGAAATGGACTTCTTTCCATCTGTACTTGTAATTCGATGAACAAGAGATAAATAAGCCTACATCAGAATCAGAAATCACCATCGAAGGACAAGCGTATAGTAATTAAGCGCTTGGGGGAAGACGTAAAGACTCACATTTAAAACTGTACTTATAACCTTCAAGGCGTTTGGAGCAATGACACGCCAGGCAAATTTCAACACCAACGCCGCAAGCGCGAGCCTAATCGCAACATTAACGTACGGTCGGGAGATCAGCAACACCAACCAGTTCAGGGCGGTATACTGAGCAGAGTCCATTTTCTCTTTGTCACAGTCGACCCAGTTCGCAGGTTCGCATTCCGCACAGCCTTGCCCGCCATCGCGCGTTTGGTATATTTGTAGTTGCGATCGGAACATAAGCGTCGGCGTCGGCGGGAGGCGGCAGGTAAGCATCTGTGGGTCGGTTCGGATCGCACAACACTCTTGGCCGGAGGGACAAGGCTCAAGGAGAGCTAGTCTCTGCTGTAGTGAGATTTTAGATGTGAGACTATGAGTCAAGGTGGATATTATAGGCAGGAAAACAATCCTTCGCAATTCTATCCACCGTATGCCAATATGGAAATGATAATACGACCAGCAAGATTTAAAAGATTTGTAAGCATGGCTGCGGCGCGAACCCGAGCCCGTGTCATGGGGCTGTTTTACAAAGGCGAATAGAGCAAGAGAGTATCCCAACTGTTTTGCATTATCTAGCAAGCATAACTAAGTATTCTAGGTAGATGGTCTTCGTATCTACCTGTGTGAGTATTTTATTGATTATTCCTCATTTTTATGCCGCGTAGGCCGCCTGGGTGCCATTCGCAACAGTCCATCTTAGTGACCATGGATTATGGCTGCTCTCAAGCAGCGGACAAATAGTTCCACTAGATGGCGAAATGGTTTATGCCAATCTCAGGTCAAGGACACAGACAGGATCTTTTGTACAGGGGGTCCACTGTCCGATGCAGCCACGTGGTATAGCAAACTATAAGCCTACCTTAAAAGTAGTTCTCACTGTTATGCCTGCAGTAGTGGCTACATATTAACGGGAAATTTCTAATACTTATGTATTCTAATACTAGCTATATATGAAAACCTCTTTTAGGGTAGAACATATTAAATTCCTAAATCGCGTTTTCCGAAAATGTCGCCATGAATCTAACACATAAGATTGATTTCAAGACCGCTAGGCTTAAGGTCAACCGTGTGCGGCTACCCGTGGAGATTAAACGAATTCCACAGCTGAATCGTTTCCCGGAGTAATCAATACGTAATTCGGACGCCGAGAACTTACGCCCCCAATGGATTCACAGGTGGAGAGTCACACCAGGCACAGGAGGGATCTTCTGAGCCAAGAACGTGGCAGTGTAGCAACGATAGAAAGCTACTGTGTGTTCTTGAGCTTGCGGGGCTTATATAAATGGACCTCCAACTGTAGTGACCAAAACAAAAGGAGGCTCACAATTTTATTCAAAACACTTACAAACGACAAATTGCATTCAACATGTCACCAAGCGCCGAGCCGCTCGTTCCTGCTTCGCCACAAGGGATGACGAAGCTCAGGACCGATCATGATCGCCCAGCCAATGCCTTAAAAAAGTCAGTTAACGGCAACAGCCACGTCGTGAACTATCTTTCTATTGAGCCCCCTAGACCTTACGATGTTTTGACAAGTGCTCTCCCGCTGCCGACTCCAGCGTCAGACACGGGTTACTGGTGGCGAGAGACAGGACTTCTTATGAGTAACCTCCTCGCCAAAGCCAATTATCCCCTTTACACCCACTATAAATACCTTCTCCTATATCATTCTCATGTTCTCCCATTATTAGGCCCAGCCCCCCTTCAAGATAAATCAACACAGGCAGTCTCGAGTAGTGCGCCATGGCCATCATTCCTGACGGACGACTTCTCCCCGCTCGAGCCAAGCTGGAACATCAATGGCAGCTCGGATGCGCAGAGCACAATCCGTCTTGGGATTGAACCTATCGGCTGGGAAACCGGTACGGCAACCGACCCGTTCAATCAGGTTGCCGTTACGCAGTTTATGCAGTCTTATAGCGCTGCTGAAATAGGCGCTTCAAGATTGCTGTTTGAACATTTTCGCGATGACTTCTTCGTTCGGCAGGATGAACACGCAGGGATCCGAGCAAAAACACAGCACGGTGAGCATACTACACAGAGCTTTCTCGCTTTCGACTTGAATGCGAATCGCATTACCACAAAGGCGTACTTCTTCCCTATCCTCCGAGGTTTGATCAGTGGGCAGGACACAACAAAGGTGATATCCGACTCCATTCTCCGTCTAGCGAGGAAGAGCCCTGTGTGGGGTGCGCCGGCTATCTCGGCACTGTCCGTCGTTGAGGCGTGGATCGCTAGCTGCGGTGGCGCAGCAAAGGCAGAGATGATCAGTGTTGACTGCTTAAGCGAGTCTGATTCCCGGATCAAGATTTACGTGCGGGTGCCCTACACATCTTTACAGAAAGTCAAAGACGCTTACTGCTTGGGCGGTCGCTTGACGGACCAGGACACGACAGACGCCTTGAAGTTGCTGGACGAGCTTTGGAGGGCAGTCTTCGACGTAGTTGATGAACACGCAGAGCTCCCGCGGAATGACAATCGAACGGCGGGAACAATATTCAACTTTGAGATAAGACCAGGAAAATGGCTTCCCGAACCCAAGGCGTATTTGCCCGTCCGGCATTACTGTCAAAGCGACGTGCAGATTGCCTGTCGGCTGCAAGCGTTCTTTGGAAGGCTTGGGTGGCACAATATGGAGAGAGACTATCAAAAACATCTGGAGGATCTATTGTAAGTTATTCGATATCTTTTCGCTAAAAAATAAGTGCCTATACTGACTTGAATAGCCCCCATCACCCGCTGTCGTCCTCAACAGGCACACATACATACCTTTCATTCTCGTACAAAAGGGGAAAGGGCGTATATATAACGATTTATTACAATCCCCGGATATATAGCTCCAAGCTGACGACCTAGTTTTTAACAGAGTTCTAGACCTACTCAATGTTCAAGAAATTTTAATTGCTTGCGTCCGTAATGGCTAGCATCTTAAAGTATTGTGCAGAATACTCCGCCTTTTGTGACGTTTTCTACAAACCATGTTCTCCTTAGGAATTGAAGTACGTTACAAGCCAATATTCGACCACACCATTTAGCCAGCATACCAGCGAGACCGAGTACAAATTACTCAACGACTTTACTCATATTTATAGGTCACATAATGTTTTTTAAAATTAAAAAAAAACCCACTTCAGGCCCCCTATATAAATCCGCTGTCGTTTTTGCTACAGAAAGCAGCCTTAGTAGTAATAGAAGCCATAGCTAGGTTAACATTTTTGTATAGACACACCCTGAGACTACAATAGAGTTGCCTCAATGCATTGAAACTATACGCCAGCTAATTAAAAAAAGAATAACTGTTGGCTAGCCCCGTACAGCTAAGTATGCAATAAGGCCATGTACCTGTTGCGTGAAATATAAGCCCTAATTTCAGCCACTGGAAAGAACTACAGTAAGCCTACACTTTTGCTCTAGTGGTTAGGCGGTAAATTGTTCCGAGAGTTATAAGCCCGGGAGGGAAGCATAGTCTATGCTATATTAGACTAGTGCTGACCTGTCACTTCTACTGTTGGCGCAAAATTGCCCCTCCTGTAAGAAGGATATGTGTTCGAAACAGTGGGTATCAGGAATTCCTAAAGCATAAGTCTCGGTTCGTGAGTCCGATTTAATAGGCTGTTAATAGGCTACTTAGGGTGGGATTCGCCAGGGAGGCTGAAGTATAACTCCACCCTCCCTGGGGGGCTGTGTTGCGTGGAATATAAGCCCTAATTGCAGCTACCGGAAAGCATTTCAGTAGGCCGACACTTTTGCTCTAGTTGTCGAGCGGTTGATTGTTCCGACAGTACCAGGCTCATGTTGGATACTGGGCCTCGTGACCAATTTTTTCCATTATTGCCTGGTAGACCGACTGTCAGTTTATCTTGTCAGGTTTGTTGGCGTCGGACTGGCAGGCGCAACTACTAATTAATTATAAAGCCTTCTGATAGACGTTGGCGCTCGTAGCAGAATATTTGAGCGACAAGCAATCAATGCCTAAACATCAAACCCAACAAGTTTTGGCTTTCCCACCCTCCTGGGAGACGCTTGGCAGACAGTAATATTCGGGAAAGGATGCTTCGGAGTATTACGCTATCCTTGTAGGCGACTAGGGCCAACAACATTCTGACAATCAGCTCGTGTCTCGTATGCCAATAGTGCCGGGGATCGGATCCATGCTTACGCTGCAGAGCGAACGACGCCCCCAAAGACACTCCACCAAAAACATCTGCTTGGTGGCGCGATATTTATGTAGTAACTTCATGTCTTTGTCACCGGAACTTTGTTCCACCAGCCTGAGCCTTTTATCTATTTGACGTTCTTTTATCTCGGTAGCCTGCACTCAGGTAGTTTGATTCCGTATTAGCCTTTTTTTTTCCTCTTTTCTGTTTCTTAGCAACGGAGCAACTGCCAATCCAAGACCAACTTTGTTGATTTCGCGCATGACCTTAGCGTCATCATGACCTCCACAGTACCCCAGCAGAGCAACTCAGATCGTCAACAGAAGCTGCGTTCTGCCTGTGATTCATGTCATCAATACAAAGTCAAATGTTCGGGAGGGTCTCCATGTCTTCGTTGCGCCTCAAAGGGATTACACTGTCGCTACGGCTATCAGAACCGGGCGGGAAAACCTAAGGGGAGCAAAAATCGCAAGACATTAGAGAGAATGCATCAGCTGCGAATGGAATGGCTTTCAGATCAACTAAATAATGCTACTGATGAGCTTGGAGGCATCGCGAACAACAATATAATAGATCCCGCATTGTCATTTGCAAGCCTAACTCCTGTATCAAACAGTGACGAGCAGGTGGGTGGAGCTTTTCTGAAATAGCTGAAGCGCGTCTAATTATTAATAGCTCCGTCAGCCGCCTCGGTCATCTACCCAATGCATACCCGCCGGCCAGTACATAGATTCCACGCAGAATGTGGACCATACCGTCCCGCCCTCGCACGACTTGAACGCTTGGACGCTGAACCTCCCTCCGACAAGCGAACTTGCTGGAGAGAGCTCGCTGGAGAGCATTGAGGCTTTCACAACGCCCATGTCATTCACGCACGGTAACACCTATCTAGGGCAGCTCAGTGATCCTACCACTCCAAACACGTCATACGATTTTCGGTCGCCTAAGCTACCTCTAGACAAGACGGAGATCCCATGCGCCTGCATTCAGACACAAGCAACCAACATATCTAACTTGCATCAGCTAAACTGTCGTGAGATATCCAGCCGATTTGACGTTGCCATGAAATCAGCCACATCCACACTCGAGTCATGCGAGAGGTTCATCGCTTGCGTTGCTTGTGATAAGTCTTACTCATCGATTCTGCTAACTGTTTCTGCAATCGAACTGATCTTTACATTATTCGAACAACTGGCTGTTGAACATCGTGGACTGGTGCTTCGGGAAGATAAGCGCCTAATCCCTTACTCGCTTGGGGATTACAAAGTCAGCGAGGAAGAAGCACAAGCCATTCGCAATGTTCTGCTCAAGATGACCCTTTCAAAAGGAGAAAAGACTCTCCGAGCTCTACAAAATATCGTAAATGACCAGGTAGATCTGGCTGATGAGAGTGGGCAGGGCAAGACTCCCCAACAAAGGGCTAATCATGGTTCTGAGCGGTCCTTTAAATGCTTGAATTCTGCGGATGGAGACTACATAACGGATTATATTAGCCGCAAAGGTGCATTGTTAAAAAGCATCCTGGAAACTCTAGTCGACCAGCCATGAAAAATGAAAAATTACACACTCGTCCTAGTTAATATTGACCCGTGGAACTTTATCCTGCATTCGCACGTGAATCCCTGTGTAAATTGCCGAGCTGTTTTATTAACGAAGGAGCCGGTTCTTGTTCTTCGGCGAATATGATTCTGGTTTTATTGTTGGTCCTCACGAGTCCGAGCTTGTTAATATGCCTGCCGCATAATGGCCAGAATGTCCGCTAATCCGCCGAGGAGTGCAGTGGAGCTCAGGCACAGATATTTTTTACTAATTTACAATCAATCGATGTCTACAAAATTGCGAATGTTAAATTTCTACATGGAACACATCACACCTCGTAAATGCCTAGGGAGCTGATGATGCATCCGCAGGCATGTTGAACCGATTAAAACATAAGATGAAAGGCACCCAGTCTGCTGCACAAATTGCACTATAGGAAAGATCCTAGTCTTTGATCTTCACACAACTCGTTGTCACGCCTGCTAGATTTTAGGTAGCATACGCGAATCACCGGAAGGCGCCGGCTGAAAGCATGGAAGCGCGGCATTTTTCCCAAAAAGAAATACCCTGAGCATACCATTAACGTGATATGCCTCGGGCTGCCGCCTTAGTCCTTGGCAAATAAGGGGATAGAAACAGGAAATGTGGCTCGGCGCGAGTACTTTGAGCTATCAAGGTGCGACAGTGGATGCGAGCTATTTTTTAAATCCCGTAAGATCACTTCAACCCTGCAAGTCTCCTTGCACGCCTCCCAGGCCCAGCAGGACGTAAAAAGATGACCCGACATCTTACTAATGTAGACCCATAGACAGATCCAGTGATAGAAACCGGGCGTAATGAGACCTACTTCTTGGGCTAGAGACCAGCATTGGCTTCCCACAAGTTACTGCTAGATCCTCCTCGGCCGAACTTTGTCACTCTCCACTTCGGCCGAATTTTGTCAACCTCCACCTCGGCCGAGCCCCACATGGGTCACGCTACACCAAGAAGCGTCTGCTTACCCGATTGGCGCACCTGACACATCGCAGCTGCCAGTTAACACTTGAGTGGACTAGAACTGTTTTTTCTTAGCTTCGGCTCGGTCCCTCGTTCCGCAAGAGATCTATTACTGCGTTGAGGCCGAAGTGCAGGACATCACCCGAGCCCGAGAATGAGCTCAGATTCACTGCGACCCCAAGCATTAAAAGTCGCGGCTATCGTGAACGCTTGCCCATCAAACCTCCTGGCTTTACTTGACTTCACCATCTTCCAAAGCCTTCCATTCTCACTGTTGACGAATTCCCTTCCGGGTAAACACTTTGGTGACAATGCCGGACATGCAGGGGCAAACATCCTTCAAGGGGCCCGCCTCTACTATTCCAAATAACACGATTGCACTGGAGGAGAAGGGTCTCGGCGCTGACCCCATTAAGAGAGTTCCGCCCAATGGTGGTGCTAAAGCATGGGCTTGTGTGGCGGGCTCGTTCCTGCTACAGTTCTGCTCTTTTGGTTACGTAAATGCGTATGTGGTGCCCACACTCTTGCTCCGCCCCTTCGCTCGCTCCCGCGCCGAATGAGAGAGGAAAGAAGTAAGCGACTGACCCTACTTGAACAGATGCGGAGTCTTTCAGCTGTATTACCGGAAAACCTTGCTGAAGGATCAAAATTCCTCTTCCTTGGCCTGGATTACCACACTACAGGTTTTCTTGCTGTTTATGTTAGGGCCCGCAGTGGGGAAAATGATTGATGTTTACGGATGCCGAAAGACGCTCCCCCCATTCAGCATCATGGTTGTATTTGCTTCGTGCATGATGAGTCTGTGCACCAAATATTGGCAATTCATGCTTGCACAAGGAGTCGCCTTCGGAATCGGGGCCGCTGGACTGTCCCTTCCTGCTATGGCGACGGCTACGCAGTGGTTCTCAACTAAAAAAGGATTGGCTGTCGGAATTGTGTCTGCGGGCAGCAGCCTAGGTGAGAGCGAAACTCGTGTTGGACACAATTTGGTGCATGTTGGACTAATACTGGACATAGGTGGAGTAATATATCCTTGTATGCTCCCTAGGTTGATTGAACAAGTGGGCTTCGCATCGGCTGCGCGTTGGACCGCTCTCATGCAAGGCATCCTCTTAGTTATCGCTAACCTCCTCTGTTCGTCTCCGTTTCCTCCGCTGGGTAAAAACTCCCCAGCCCCAGAGAAAGATGCCGTTCCTAGCAGTGGCATCCGTGGATTCAAGAGCTGGCCCTGGGCATTCTTCATCTTGGGATGCTTCTTCACCATGTGGGGTCTCTTCGCGCCTCTCAACTACCTCCCCGAGATGGCTGCGCTCCATGGATACGGGTATTTTGCCCAGTACACCTTGGCTATCGCTAATGCTGGCTCGCTGTTTGGAAGAATTCTGCCAGGATGGGCGAGCGACGTTATCGGACAATTCAATGCCATGTGCATCGTCACTACCCTATCAGGTGTTTTGGTGTTGGCCTTCTGGCTGCCGTTGGAGTTTCACACGTCGCTCGCCGGCATCATTGTGTTTGCCTTACTCTTCGGCTTTGTCAGTGGCGGCTTTGTAAGTCTTGGTCCCCCGTGCGTCGTTTCTCTCGCGGAAGACCGCGTGGAAGAGATTGGGGTTAAGCTCGGCGGATTTTGCTTGGCAATCGCCATGGGTGCACTGACGGGTCTCCCCATAGAAGGAGCAATCAAAGACCGGGAACAGGACAAGTTCACTGGATTGATGTGCTTTGCAGGAGTAAGTATGATACTAGGAGGAGTATGCACTGGAATTGCTCGAGTGATTAAGGGCGGACCGCGACTATTGCAGAAAGTCTGATTAATCTAGACAGTGGGGCTTGCGCGATGGTTATGGTGAGGTCGACTGCTGTAGAATACTTTACATTCGTGTTATAGATATCAATACTCTTTTCTTCAATGATATGCGTTAGAGAGTCTGAAATTGTCATAGAGATGTTAGTGGGCTGAGACACATAAGCATCGTCACCACAACACTGCATCTATATTATCATCAATTCACAACAATCATTGCACTTGTTTTATATGAGAAACTATTCAGATAAATATTCCTCATACTACTTTGTAATGGCTCCTATGACGGGGTGTGTCGGAGGCATCGCTAAGTTCCTGCGAGACTCCCGCACTGAGTTAAAAGATTGCCCCGTGCTATTTATAGACAATTCAACTACCACTTCCAGTCCTTGAAATGTACCAATCAGGTCTTTTTTTGCTGGATGCGAGCGAAAGCTTTCTTACCTCAACTCCGACTCCCATTGCAAATCTCCATCCCCGCTATTGCCATTGCCATTAGATTGCAACGACATCGATGATACTGCAACCGGACGCAGCTCAATAACTTGCGTTAGGCATCCACGAGGTGAAATCACTCGGTTTATTCGCCATCCAGCCTCCTCCGCAAGCGTACGGTACTCATCCAGAGTGCGCTCCTTGTTTCGGCACCGAGCCAACATGCGTATGTCCGCATACCGGGCACCGCGGCCCAGACGTCCATCAGACAAGACAGACTCGACGATCAAAACTCGGCTTACTCCTTGCTTAACGTCGATGGCTTTCCGAATCCGCTGAAGCAGCTTGACGCAGTCCTCATCTCCCCAGTTATGTAGGATCCATCGGAGGAGATAAACAGACGAACGGGGGATTGGGTCCTGAAAGAAGTCTCCTCCAGTGATGGAAATGACTCGGCTGCTCAGTGGGTCGTCGGTCTGGAATCGCTGCCTGAGGGCCTCAGCGGTGGAGGGAATCTCGAAGGCAGCGGCTGTGACGTCGGGGAATTTCTCTAGGTAGGACCGAATAAAGTCTCCCACTCCCGCACCAACATCCACAACTGTCTCCGACTTTACTTCCTCCCATGGGTAGTCTGATAGAAGCCCAGGAGCCTCGGCGACACTGCCCGTACCAGTGACCTTATGGAAACCAGCAGCTCTCCCCGTCTCGGCCAGATACTGGTAGATTGGCTTATCCGTGTTGTAGAAAAGCTCCGTGGCAGTCTTGGGCTGGTCTTTCCTCAGCTGGTCAGGGAGGTGAGAGAGAAGATCATAGTATTCGCGAGGGAAGAAGTCAGCCCAATTCAGCCACGTGGCCCAATGATCTTTGCGGAGGAGATCTGATTGTCGGTTATTGGACAGCAGGCCACTCTTTGCGTCCTGAGCAAAATATCCCATCCCACGGAGATAACGCACAACCTGGAACAAGCCATCCTCATGAAGTCCAGTAGCTTGCGCCAACTCAGGAATGCTGCATGGCTGAAGCTTCTGGACATGATCCGCCAGAGCGTATTGGGTCGCACAAAGCAAGATTTTGCTGTTAGTAAAGGCTACTTCTGATTAGCTTCGTCTACTTGCGTTAGGATTCTTCTTCTGCATTTCATTCAGGTCTTACCGAATATTCCATCAACCAGCGTCAGATGCGGTGGTGTTAGGGTGATAAGAAGCTTGTCCAATGCCTGTACTGTCTCCAGAAGTTTCTGGTAGGCTGCATTTGACGAGCCCTTGGATGTCGGGGACACATCGAAACAAGAGTTGAGCTCTTGTGATAACGGACCCTCAAGTTGCGACAGTGCATGCTTGATGTTCCAGTTCAAATGCTCGAGTTCGTTCTCCATTCTGATAGAATAATTTCGCCGAGGGCAAACAAAACAGTATATAATTAAAGCACCCCAACCCAAGTAGAGTTATGTTTTTGCCAAAAGAGAAACTTTTATCAATGGCAAAAGCGTCCATGGTGTACCTATTTTGTATAATATTTTCTTCATAATTCCCAAGGCCGACGGCACTCGGTGAATATTAATGGTGGCCGACGAATACACCCCGACACCGCGCCGAACTCCGCGAAGGATCGTCCTAGTCATCCACCTCGCTTGGAGCTCACAGCAGAAAAGCCGACGATGAGTTTCATCACTGAAAGGCTGTCTCCGTGTGTATTACTTGAACAAGTTGTAGATGGCACATCACTGCACCGGGCCATATTCTCAACTCGAGTCTACAGAGCGATCGTGGACAATGGCACATCACCAGCCAACTCTTCTGGACCACTTTTACGTCCAGCTACGAAACTATCCGTCTTCAGTGGCACTAGAAGATGGAACACAGTATGAAGATCGAACGACCTGGACAACTGTCACATACGCCCAACTCAATGTTCTGTCCGACGTGTGGAGCAAACAACTTAGCCTGGCTGGCGTGAGCCAAGGATGCATAGTCCCTATTCTCACTGATAGGTCAATCGCAATGGTGGCAGCGATTTTGGCTGTGATGAAGCTTCGCGCGGCTTATGTGCCCATCGACACAGATTCATGGGGTAATGATAGGATAGACACTGTTCTCAAAACAGTCAACCCGCAAGTTATCGTATCTACACGGGCATGTTCGAAAGGCTCCTACCCACGTCCGGTTGTTGTCTTGGACTGTTTCGATCTGGGCGACTTGACTGCCACCAGCGCGATTCAGCCGAAGCGAGAAGCTAAAGAATGCACCGATAGTGGAATAGAAGACTTGGCATATATAATCTTCACTTCCGGCACGACGGGAAAACCCAAGGGAGTGATGATAGCTCAGAGATCTATTTCAAGCTATGTAAAAGAAGGGGGCGATTTGCCATTCAATTTTAACACCACACATGGCACAAGGGTATTGCTGATCTGCTCAGTTGCCTTTGACGGTAAGAGTTTCCTAGTTTCATAATCTCAACGTTTCTTCTAATAGCAGTCATTTAGTGTGTGCCGGAGTTATGTTTAGTACTATTTGCAACGGCGGAACGCTTGTTTTAGCGAACCCATCTACGTTAGAAGCCGCCGCGAAAACATGCCACATTCTGCCGCTAACTCCGAGTATCCTGGCCACATTAGAACCACAAGCTGGTTTCGATATCGTGGAAAAGATTTTCCTAGGCGGCGAAAACCCAAGCCCAGCGCTGATTGAGGCATGGGCCTCGCCTAGTCGACGATTGTACAACTCATACGGACCTACGGAAACGACTTGCACTGCATTGATGGGAGAGCTCTTACCAAGATCTCCCATTACGATTGGTTTCCCAATCTCATATAGTACAGTTGTCTTGCTCGACAAAGATGGTCTGGAATCAACAGAGGGAGAAATTTGCATCTCCGGCCTAGGAGTCGCAGAGGGATATTTTCGTGATCCGGATCGTACAAGAACCGCCTTTGTCGAAAGACACGGGACCTTAATCTACAAGACTGGAGATTATGGAAGGCATACCAATGATGGATTACAGTTTTGTGGCCGCAAAGACAGTGTTGTCAAGAACAGGGGCTTTCTGATCAATCTTGAAGCAGATGTCGAGCCTGCTGTGCTGTCCTTCGCCAAGGTCGACGGCGCGGCGGCTCTCATGTTTCAAGATCGGCTTATTGCTTTTGTTACACCCAGCTCTGCCAAGGATGGTCTTCGTGAATACCTAGCAAACACGGTATCTTCGTTTCTGATTCCGGATATAGTTCACTCATTAGATAAATTCCCCACAACAGGAAACGGAAAGATTGACCGACGAAGTCTTCAAAGCATGTGTGAGCTAGAACACGGAATAGATGCAAATCGTCTTGAAACAGGCCTTGAGGTCCTGGAAGCTTTGCGAAGAGGGCTCGCTCATGTTCTTTATCTCCCAGAAACGCAGATCAAGAACACATCGTCTTTCAGGAATCTAGGAGGCAATTCCCTCACAGCAGTCATGCTAGTGTCGGTCATGAGAAAAATGGGATTCGAGGTCAGCATCGCCAAAGTGCTTCTGTTGGATACTGTGGATGAGTTAGCTGCAACTGCCAAGCTGCTGTGCGATGTCCAATCTGAAGAATCCCCTGCACAAGAAAACTCGGTTAGACAGCTAAGACAGGAGATTTCGTTGACGAGGCCGCTCGGCAGATCAACCATCGTACCCATGACAGACATGCAACTCAGGATGCTTACCGGTAATATAGCCACTCCAGGTCTCTCGCTCATAAAGGCATCTTTTACTTTGGATCACCCAGGGAAAGAAGATCTTACGTCCGTATTCCGAGCTGCTTGGACTCGTCTCACTGAGCGACACGAGATCCTAAGAACTACTTTTATCTTGACCTCATCGAACGGAGCGCAAGTGATTTCTCCTGATGTGGACTTTTCTTGGAACAAACAAGTTGTTTCGGAATTAGAATGGGAATCGACTTGTCATCGCGAAGAATCTCCGAATCTGATCGACGTCACAGACTTTGATCCAGAACGCCAACGATCACTATCAGGGCTCAAGCTAGTAACCGTCCCTGGTAAGCGGACTCGAGTCATCTGGACAGTCCACCACAGCTTAGTTGACGGATGGTCAATGGCGACTTTAATGCGAGATTTAGTCTCTTGTCTCCATGATGATCCTCTACCTGCACCAACACAGTTTGCTCAAGTCGCCCGAAAAACAGGCCAACTGGTGGACCAATCCTCCCAAAAAGCTGTCTCGTTTTGGAGAGAGTATCTGCATGGATTTATCCCCGTTCAGCGGCTTAGATTCCCCCCACCCTCTGATGTTGGAGACTATACGCAAGCGACTATGTCCCAAAAACTCACAATCGACCAGCCCTCACTAGAGATCGCTGCGAAATGCCAATTTTCAGTAACCCCTGCCACAATTCTCTACGCTGCGTGGGTTCTTCTCATTTCCATATACTCTGACTCGGATCGCGTAGTCATCGGAGCCGTGCTATCCGGAAGAAGTCTGCCGATACCCGATGTAGAGAGGATTGTTGGGCCATTGATAAATACTTTGCCTTTGGCTGTTGACTCAACAGAAGCACATTCAGTACAACTCTTTATACAAGCCGTCTTTAAGAAGTTGTGCGAGGTCTTGGAATACCAGTGGTGTCCCGTCTCAATGGTTCAAGAAGGCTGTGGATCCAATCCATCGGAGCTATTTGAGACTCTGTTTGCCTTGCAGTATGACTTTCCACAGTTGCCTTGGCAATCAAGCAAAGCTCCTGTGCCAAAGGACATCCGCTATAATGAAGCAACTCAAGTCCCGCTCACTGTTCTACTCGACAGTGTTGATAGTCGTTTCGAGGTTCGTTTCATTTATCGCTGCTCTCATTTTGAGGACAGTATCATCAAGAGGATGATTTGCCACTTTGATAATTTACTTTCGGCTCTTGTTGCAGCGGAACCCAACTCTGAACTGAGTACCGTTGCAGAACAAATGGTTGTCAAATCCGAGTACGATCCCTTGACAGCAAGTCCATCGGATACAGTCCGTTCCAACAAGGTGCCAGAAACGCTAGCGTATGCCATTGACACCACCATAAAGTCCTGCGCGGACATATGTGCAGTCGAGGGGCCAACACAGCGTCTCACATACAGTGAGCTTGGGAGGATGACAGAGCATATTGCCACTTACCTCTCCCATTATGTCCAGCAGGGTAGTGTTGTATGTGTGATCAGTGATGGCTCTCTTCATTGGCTTCTTGCTATGATTGCAGTCATCAGAGCCGGTGCCATTTACTGCCCAGTTGATCGCAAGCTTCCACTAGAAAGAAAGATTTACATGGTTAAAAACTGTAGAGCAGCGCTGATTCTCTACACCGGTTCTTACCAGGACTCATTGTGTCGCGACATTGCAGATTTGAGCATAGACTCGATTCTATCGGAAAATCTGCCCGGCTCAGATGTAGCTCTCAGAAGGGATTCCCCTCCTAGTGGCGATGATGTGGCATGCTTGATTTATACTTCGGGAAGCACGGGTTTGCCTAAAGGTATGATTCATAGCCAGCATGTCGAAATTCGAGGGCTCTTCACTAATGAACTCATGATAGCGGTCCAGCTGCAGCACAAGGGTATTCTAAATGTGATCTCGCAGCCAGAAGGTAGACTGCACTCCTTTCCGGGCCAACGCAATGCGCAGATGCTGTCACTGGGTTTTGATTGTTGCATCAAGGAAGTTTTCTCTACCATATGCTATGGTGCAACCTTGGTCCTAAAAGATCCCGAGAACCCTATTGCTCATCTTGCGAACGTCGACGCTGCAATGGCGACTCCATCCCTTCTTGCAACTCTGGACCCAGCCGAGTACCCCAACCTTAAAGTACTGACAGTAGCTGGGGAAGCGGTGTCTCAGGCACTCAATGACAAATGGGCCGCCGGTCGAACTTTGATCAATGGGTATGGGCCTGCGGAATGCACTTTAATCACCACTACAGCGACTCTCTCCCCAGGGAACAAGGTATCTATCGGAAAACCACTTCCAGGCATGTCATGTTATCTCCTTGATTCCAAGGGGCGCCCTGTGCCGACAGGAGTGAGTGGAGAAATCTATATTTCTGGGGTGCAGGTCACCCCGGGTTATCTCTACAACGAACAGGAAACAGCTAAACGCTTCGTTGTGGATTCTTTCCGCCCTGGCCAGATCATGTTTCGAACAGGCGATATTGGAAGGCTTCTAGAGGACGGGAATATTCAGTATATTGGGCGGGATGACAATCAGATCAAGCTTCGTGGATTTCGGATTGACCTTGGCGAGGTTCGAAGCGCCATATCCAAGATAGCATCAGAAGCTCAGAGTATTGCTCTCATTGTTTCAAATGGAAACCTGATCGCCTTCATTACGCCCGAGACGGTAAACACCGAGACTTTAGCTACGAGCCTGGCGTCGCAGCTCCCGGAATACGCGGTTCCAAACCGAATCGTTGCGCTCGCGACACTTCCTACTTCGGCAAATCACAAGATTGACTCCAAAGCATTGGAGGCGTACTTGAAAAGCCAAGGTACATTGAACAACGTCATTGAGGACCTTGAAACAGACATGCAACGCGACCTTGCAGTCATCTGGGCGGACGCACTCGGCCGTAATCTAGAACAGATGCCCATCGGTCCCAAGGATCGTTTCTTCGAGCTTGGAGGACACTCTTTGCTACAGATCAGAGTTGCCCAGGCCATTTCCCAGCGCTGGAAAATTCGACCTTTACCACTTGCACAAGTAATTCGACACCAGGTCCTCAACAATTTGGCGGTTACGATCGAAGAGCTCGTGAGTCAGCCGATGAGCGCAGCCCCAGCAACGCCATTCCTAGCAATGTCCCCCGTGGTGCGAAATTGCCATCTTCCGGTGTCATATCTTGAAAGAGAAATGATCCTCAATCACTTTCTATCCGGCGCATCACAGGCCGGAAATATGAACTTCGTTTGCAAGATACAAGGCCAAGTACATGCAGAAAATCTAGCAGAGGCGTTCCAGCTTGTGACCGCCAATATCGAGGTTTTCCGCACTCGGATTTCCGTGGTTGACGGTATTATACATCGACACCTGGCTCCAGCCGCTCCAGCCGCGGCTGAGATAGTGCGGAAAGTTCAAACAGGTGACCTTGACTCGTTTATTCACGGTAGGGTCACCAAAAGCTTCGACCTCAGAACAGAGCCGCCTGTGGATGTTTCAATCGTCATAGGCAGCCCATCCAAGATCACACTAGTAGTTGTCATGTCACACGTTGTAAGCGACGCAGCAACAATGGCTATGTATCTCAGACTTGTCTTCGAGGCATACGAGCTACTGAGATCAAATATCGACATGAAGACCGCTGTAGCCACCTCTCCAACTAAACTTACCTACATTGATTGGGCACACTGGGCTTCAAAGCCCCAGTTAAATCAGCATATCCTTGAATTTTGGGCGTCGTATCTTTCTAAACCCCCCAAGCCACTCACCTTTGGCTGCTCGTCACCAAGGGCATCAACGTACGTCGGACATACACGGTCTTGGTCCCTGCCACCATCGACGCTTCACAATCTCTCCCAGCTTGCAACAAAAGCCTCAGTAACTATGCACCAAATTGTCTTAGCAGCCGCTTTCTTCGGTCTTCAGTGCCTCGACCGGTGCCACGATATTGTCTTTGCAGCGCCATTCACTCACCGCACCGAACCCGGTACGGAGTCTATTCCGGGCCTCTTCCTCGACCGCCTCCTGATCCGGGTTCGAGAGTCCCCCGACGAAAGTTCATTACTCAATTTTCTGGCAGCTATTCGCGAAAGCAGCCAGCAGGCGCTTTCACACGTCATACCTTTCCACATCCTGCGCAGCCATATCGCGCACAATCCAAGCCTTGTTGAGCCCCTCTTCAAAGTCATGGTCACCTATCACACATTGGCAGACCAACCGCATCGGATTCTAGAGCTTGAGGGTGCAGAAGTACAGCCTGTCGCGTGGCGCCAGACTGGGGGATCCAAATTCCCTCTGACAATTGAGTTTACCGAGATGGAAACTCGGGGGCTCCAGGTTGACATGGAGTATGATGTTGGCTGCATAACGGAGGATTCTGCGTTGCGGTTGGAGTTTGCACTTTCATTTGCATTGCAGCTTATCGTTCTTGAAATGGATATGGGAGAGATCATCCGGTTGACAGAGATGTCATTTCGTCCCAGAGAAGGCACTCGTTCTACAAATCCTGATGATGCGGGGACAGAACTGAGAAGATCAGATCTCAACATGACCAACACAAACCAAGCGGACGTTTCTACAGGTCGACAAGATGTCATAGATGTTATTCTGGACTCGGTTTGTGCCTGTCTGGGTCATACGAAACAAGCTGTAGACCCTGGGAGATCATTTTGGGAGCTCGGAGCACAAAGCTTGGATGCACTGAAACTGCAGCATTTTTGTGAACAAAAAGGAGTGAATGTCAGTCTACGAGACATCTTTCTGTGTAGGAGCGTTTTGGAGCTCGCCGCGGCTATCTGACAGGTGTGCGAAGGCGGCTGATTTGTATTTTGGCTAGTTTCGGCGGCTGTGGTAGTGGTACAGGCCTGATTGTCACTCTGATGTTAGATAGGTGGCGTTTTGAGTTAGTTGCGGAACAGTACTTTACATATTCGCGAAAAATCTTATAACCCATGTCTTATCATAGCATTTGCCATTTAATACTCCGTTCGGAGTACGCCTTAATTTTATTCTAGCCCACCTCCTGGTAGCGAGTATTCGTGCTAATTTTAGCACTCACTAGCCTATTACGATGCTAGCTCTGGTACGGAGTAGTCTGAAGAGGGTGTTCTTAAACCAGGGTGATAAACGACATCTATACCCGTAATCAAGTGATAGTTCTATATCGTATGCTAGATTTAAGAATCAACGTTACTTCGGAAGCCTTCACTATGCTTGGCATTAGAAACCGGATTCAGCGCATTGAATTCAGCGTATTGAATAGCGCTCCAATTCAGCGGCACCAGTAATGCCGCTAGAACCCGCTCCGAAGATCGCCCGGCGCCACCATCGGGATCTGAGGTCAGTCAGTCAGCTTGCGTTGGACCTGAGATTTTGCAACTTTGGCTTGCTTCTTCTTTGAGCATCAAATATCAACATGCACAGTGACTTTTGCCACGCGCTCTGCCCCGTATCAGTGGACGAATCCCGGCCTTAGAGAGCGCTCGTCCGGAATTCTTACAGGTCGCGTGATGGATTGCGCCACTCCATCCTCGCGCGGTACACAGTCAGGCCGGCGCATCATCACATCCTGTCTCACATGTCGCCGTCGCAAGGTCAAATGCGACCACGCTCAACCAATCTGTACGCCATGTCGACGAGGCAACCGTTCCTGTACCTACGATAGCTCCCAGCCCTCCGCGCAGGCTGCATCCAAGGTCTCGTCCAAGGTCCCGGCAGTGACTGGCAACCGAGTTTCGCGGACCTGGCGGTCCGGTCAACAGGAAATCCAGAACCGCCTGGATCGACTTGAAAAGCTACTGGAGCGAGCCATATCCGGCGGTACTACTCTCTCGCGGTCGCCCGATGGAGAAAACCCCTCCATAGACGCATCGACCGAAGCCTATCGAGGAGATGGTACAGCAAATGACGGCGCAACCCCAATCACAAGACGCGAGACTTTGTCAAATGATGGCTACGATGGCGTCTTGCTTCTAGAGGCGGAGGGAGGTCAATCTCGCTGGGTTTCTTCCCTTCACTATGCTCTTTTGGCTGACGAGGTACATGTGCTTTCTGTTCATAGAGTTTGTGTATGCGCCGCTAACAGGAGTAGATACACGATGTCAAGATGCTGCTGGGCGATCAAGCTGCAGTCGTGCCGGGAGGAAGTCCACTTTCAGACCAAGCAACTCCACCATTCCCATTTTCCAGCACAACCGTCGATAGCCTCGGCACTTGGGCGCCTAGATCGGTAGAAGATTGCTTTGCATTGCTGGAAATCTTTCACTCTAATGTCGATCCGATGACGAGGATTGTGCATAAACCTTCCCTTCGACGACGATTCAACCAGTACGCTCGCCATACATACGATGCGGAAGTCCAATCTCCGCAAGACGACGAGACTGGGGCACCAATCCATATCCCCGCCATCCACACCTTTGAGCCTATGGCATTGGCCATCTTCTACTCAGCAATTAATAGTCTTTCGGCCGAAAGTGTTGTGACGCAGTTTGCTGCGCAAAAGGAAGCTCTTCTGGCGCAGTTTCAAAAAGGTGTGGAACTTGGGCTAGGGCGAGAAGATTTCCTGACTACCCCAAGCATCGAGGTTCTACAAGCATTTGTCTTGCTTCTGGTAAGCTCATTATGATGAATGTTCCGCGCCACCACAGGCAATTGTTATCTAACCGAGCCTCGCCCAGACTTGTCAATCGCGGGAAGATGATATGTCAAGGACGTGGACTCTTCTTGGCCTTGCCATCCGAATAGCTCAATCCCAGGGTCTTCACCGAGAACCAACCTTGTTTCCTTCCAGCAGCATGGACGTTGTACAGGTTGAGACCCGTCGCAGGTTATGGCATCAGATATGTCACCTTGACTTCCGCTCGGCGGAGAGCAGGGGTCAGGAGCCCACAATTGCAGACGAAGACTACACCACGCTTCTACCTCGAAACGTCGATGATGAACACCTAATAGAAGGAGCGCAACCAACCGTGATAATAGATTCACCCCCCGGGGTTACAGGTATGACCGGCCACTTAATCCGCCTGACTGGCATTCACTACTTCAGAAGAATCGTCCGGAGCACGTACAGGTTGGAGCGGAAATTAAAGTCTTCAAACGACGATGGAACTGGTAACCTGCATCTGGTTGCAGAGCTGCAATCTTTATTCATGGAAGTTCAGAGCATGGTGGGTGAGATGGTTCGTCATATCGAAACACAATACCTGCAATACTGTGACCCCCAGGTTACTCACCATCGCATGGCTCTTGGACTCGCTGCTGTCATTGAATGGCGGTCTTGGTCAATATTCTGGCTGCGAACCCCAAAGCAGTACCGCGAAGCTGTAGTGACGCCCGAAATCCGACAAACGTAGGTCTGATACTATTTTTGCAGAATATCACAGCGTTCATATTCACATTCAGCGCAGAGCTAACAGAGATGTCTAGAGTGTTGGCAAAATCAGTCAGTCTCTTAGAGAGTTTGAACATGATGGTCGGTGATAAAGATGCCCAGAAATTCCAGTGGCATATAGGCGGTCATGCCTGCTTCCAGGCTATCATGCATATTGTTTCAGAGCTTGAGACACCTGAGTTCCAAGCGCCAAAGCACCAACCACTCCGCTCTCGTGCATTGGATGTACTGAAGCAGACGATGGATACGAGAGGTCGTGAAGTCGCCTCAACGTGGAATGTGATCAATCGAATCATCTCGAACTGCCTTGCAAAAGATGCGCCCACGATGTTCCCACTGACACCCTTTCCGACCATTTTTCCAGCAAATGGGCCTGCGCACGAAGTAAACTCACCAACTACAACCACAACTCAGACACTTTCACAAAGCTTACCAACCTCGGGGGGGCCAGAAGTGGCAAGTCTATTCCCAGGCCTGTCGGACGTAGGAGGACTGGATATACAAAGTCCATCCACAGCCTTCGACTGGGTAAGTCAATTCCATGTCTTAACGAGAATCTGCGTGCTGATTTCTCCTGCAGGGATTTTGGAATTTTGATCCAACGGACATGGGTTCTTGATGAGGAGAATTTACGTTTTGTCATCTTGAGCATATCTTCCTTCCGGCAACCCAAATCCCCGGCACGCGAACGCTTTCGTGTTAAGGCTCAGAGGTCTTCTGATGTAGTGTTCTTTATGTGGTTTGGATGGATCGATTGGTTCCGTGTATGTTTGGAACGAACTAGAGCGCCAATTATAAGTCTCACAAGGACACTAGCGGATTGGATACACAATGTCACTGGGTATGGTCCACGAACGACAACAATATTATTACTCGGCAATGTACAGTACAAAATATTACTGTCCTAGCTTACTCAGAGCAGTGATCTGTTCACAACGCTCCCACGAGACCTTCCTGGCCCCATGGTATCTTCGCCTTAACCTTACGACAAAAGTGCATGTTTGCCTGCCTAAAGTAACAGTGCCTACTTTTCATCTGTTAGTGCCCGCACTATTTTTTTTTTTTTAAAGTAAAACTGTCCTCCGCCTCTCCCTGCCCTCTCGTCACCTTCACTTTCAATGTCAACTGCCAGCGAGCAAGTCCTAGTAAGGTATATCCATACCATCCGTCAAGCTTCGTTATGACTTTGCAGTTGAGCCACGAGATGCGGGAATCTGGCGGCTTGCACGAAACTCGGACGCGGAATCGGACACGGGGGTAATCTTTTCAGCGCGTCATCTTTAACCGGGGGGGTGAGCCTAGAACAAATGGGGGAGATGATTATTGAAGGAACCCTTGCTGAGGATGACGAAGGTTGGGCGTCTGTTGACCCAGCTGCACAGTTGGACGTCTTGGACCAGCCGTTGTTTCCCGACCTTTACCTCGACATCTACACTATCCTTCCAAGGCATAACCGATTCTACAAGGAGCGCAGTTCAAATGTCAAGAACCTTCTAGACGACAAAGTCGATACGCGCCAGGAATTTTGGCGCATTGCAGAGAGGCCCCGGACAGCGTCTTTCCGCTCGCCATTCCCAGGTCAAGACGCGCGCCACTGTGTACAGCTACATGCTGCCGCAACAAGAAGGGTGGCGAGAGAATGCCACGATTCAGAAGATGCTGTTTTTTTTTTTTCATGCTATTATTGAAGACGGTCTCTGGATTGGCTCCGCTCCTGGATACGATTGATGCAAATATAGCTACGTACATCAACCATCGAGATCCCCAAGGGCGCACTCTGCTGCTCCATGATAAAAGTCGGAATTCAGCACAGCTTTTCGCTGATAAGCCGTAGGGGCAAATGGAAAATTCGGAGAGCCTAAAACCGCTGCTAGTAAATGTAAAAATTGTAGCGCATCCGGTTTCTAAGTACCAGCCGGGCTTACCGCGTGAGCGAGAGTGAGCTGCTGTTCAGACACCCCGGCGGTAAACCGATCCAGCCCCTCTCGGAAAGATGGCATCTAGTCTTTTACGGAGCTTGGAGCAGTCAAAGCAACCTTTTAAATAGGTGCTTCGCTCACGCGTGCCAGCTGCCACTTACGCATTCACTGTTCAAGGTTACCCATAGGAGACGGTCCTCTACGTGGGATTCTGCCCTTGGTGTTTGATGTCATTCCATCATCGTCGAAAGCAAGGGTATCTGAAGCTTGTCAGACTATCTGGCGGTTGATACTCTTAACATTTAACAATAGCTGCAATCTGCTCAAGACCCAGATTTTTTCGTGTAGCAATTGGTGGTATGTAAGCACCGTACAGTCTGTCACATCGTATATTTGTGTATTTATGGTACATATTCATGAACTAAACTCATCATAGCGTCGAATAAACAACACAAGCTAGTCTTTGTCTCGTCATCCACCACTTCGTTCCCATCAGGTTCACCCTGCCCAGACACGTACGTGTCCGTAGACCTCTGTCATCTGCGTGCAGCAGTCGAACTCAAGTCCCATTCCCCCGCTCATTGGTTGCAAGTGCAGACATTCTGAACGGAGCATTGCCCGCCGTGCTTGCCAATGTGGTCGCAGTGAGCCTCGCAGCAGGCGCCGCTGAAGGGCGGAACAGCACTGCAGCAGATGCTCCGGGCGTCAATGTCGGTTCGACGTCCCAGCGCAATAGCAGCCTCCATGTCTCTCTCAAACAGGGAGCGCTCTTCGATTTCCTCGGCGCGCTCTTCCACCTCCTCGGATCGCTTTTCGGGCTCGGGAGCAGGGCTCAAATGCTCGGCAAAGATCTCAGCAAAAAGAGCAGGGTTGCTCCTGAGGGCCTCGTCGCCGTCGATGATGTCGGCGCTGCGCTTTCGCGGGAAGCACGCGCAGATGTCGGAGCCCGGGCAGCCGTCGCGAGGGAGACAGCGGCCGCCCTTGGGGTTGCCCTGGCGTTTGCACACTCCGTCGCAGGTTGGGTTGCCGCCGTTGTGGCAGGCAAAGGAGGGCCAGCAGCCGGCGCTGACGGCGGTGGAGAAGGCAAGAGCGACGAGGATGAACTTCATTTTGTTGGGGGTTTGGAAAATGGGAATTTGTTTCTGAGTTTGGTGGTGGTTGTGGTGTGTTTGCGTTTTTGTGGTTGATGATGGAATTATTCTGTCTGGGGTTGAGCGCGGGTATCACGAAATTTATATTCATCAGAGGACAGTGGCTTCATCATCATATCGTCTTTTCAGTACAGTTCTAAGAAACAACGAGAGGATCGTCTCCAAGGACAAATAATGCATCCGTCTTACTCTGGCTGTCTGGAACTGTGTCTCGCTCCTCGTTCCCGATCCGATTGTCCATCCGTCAACAATACACGATGACGAAATAAGTGTTCAGTGATGGATGAAAGTCTGTCCGCGTCGAAGGATTCTTATTTCTCGGTATATCGGCGATCGCACCAGAGCCTGGCGCAGTTGAATCTCAGGCAAATCACGGGTAGTGAGTGTTCCCCTTGGAAAAACATGCGCACCAAGGGTAGCATCGGTGGACCACTTTCCCCAGTATTGTTGATCATCCATGGCGTCGGGACGTAATGTTCCATCATTTGCCAAGACGTAAACTGACACCGACTCCCGAGAGCAATCCGTCGACAAGTAAGGCGCGCAGCTGAAACATCGGTCGCGGTGAATGATTGACGCAGTGACCACAGGAGTGTCGCCCGCAATCAAGCGCTGATCATTCTCTTCTCGGAAAATTACAGTGACACAGTTATGAGCCTAATCAGGCACAGCGGAGGCTACAAAAGCAAATTGCCAACTTACTACGGAGCAAGTGCCAGAGTGCTAATAGATTCATCTATAGTGTGGCGTCGCTCAAGATCGTCATTGTCCCATTTAGCTCAATCTTGCCCCCAACGGCTGACAGCCATAATGCAGGGGAAAGTGCTCCGTATCGGGTTGATTATCTACCGCCCATATGCCGAGAGTGGCTGGCAGAACCTGCATTGGTACGGGAGTAGTCCGTAGCTAGTCACTAGGTATCGTCATGCCGGATTCCGCATGACAAGTTCCAAAATAACCTCAACAATGGGGCACCCATTTCTCGAGGCACAGGCCGCGCAAAAGAACTCATGTTATCTGTGGCCCTTCCACGGTGCATCCGCTGAGGTCCGCAAAAGCTTCCCATAGCCACGTACATCAACTGCTCGATTCGATGCGGACGGAAGCTCGACCAAAATGGGATTACACAGTGAGGCCCAGTGAAGCAGCAGCCCAGCCATCCGCTCCCAGCGCCGCATCTTACAGTTGCAATCCGTCGGTAAATCGACCATAAGCAGCGTCAATGCGATGGTCCGGCTGTCCTTGCTTCATCGACCGTCGTTTATCTCGCGATGTGCCGTCAATTTCTTACCACTTGGTTCCCACTCTCACGGCGCCAATCCCGCATCTCATTGCCGCAATCGGACGGATCGTCGTAGCGCTAGTTGGCGTCGATCCATCATCGATGCAATTCAGCTCGCGGAGTCACTGCAGAAATTCCGCGCATGCCCTTGACCGCAACCCAGCGCTCCGGAAGACGTGAAAGCATCTGTCAATTCCACGTTCGATTTGCGACGTAAGCAATTAGTGCTGATTCCACCCCAGATTGATCAAATCTAAAAATAACGCTCCGCCAACGTCGAGTATTTGCCACGCTTGATCGTTTGGAGTTGTGGCGGATTTGCAGCCAAACCCTCACTGACGGCATAAAATATAACGTTGCAGCTAAAAAAAAAAAAAAATTTGGCTTCAGCTCCATCTCTCAAGCCCTCCAGTTCGTATGGCAAATCGCAATTCTAGATGACTCGTAATGATGGTTCGATCCGCTTTAGTCTCCTAAGGGTTCTTGCATGTATCCAGGATCCGCGTTTCCCACTCTCGTGTGGTGACTGTGAACTGTCCGGCCTACCGTAACCTAGCAAGTGCGATATTACAACTTGTAACTAAACAGCAGGGTAATAAGAACCTCTACGGCCACGTAAAATGGGCGGTAAGTAGAGAACTTTTAACAACATTGATGACATTGGCTCAACAACCTCACGAATGCGTGAGGCGCCGTACGGGTTCAGAGAGATGTATCAAACCAAGACTTGCCATGATTTTGGGCTTTTACGACCAGGTACAGGCACTTTTATTAGTTAACGTACTTTGGAAGAATCTAATAGAGTTCGGTTCAGTTCCATCCTAAATGTCAGCAACATTGGCAGCCTAAGCTACCTACTTATATACTTCTCGGACTCTGAGCCCAATCATTTGCATTCTGGCGGCATTTATCCTCACATGTGCAATTTGCACCTTTTTCAAAGAACCGCATCTCTCTAGGTTTAATATTATTACCAGTAAGAAGTAGTAGGATGCTCACTCCCATATTTGACAAATTTTTTCCGAGCTGCGAACCGATTCTCGCGGTGCCACTTGAACTGACGTAATTATATCCTGACAAGTATTATATAAAAAGAACAGGCATGCCGTCCGCTCGTTGATGATACACATCTCTCATACAGATTCTCTCATGCAGTCTCTCCGTCCCCTTCTGATCCTCGCACCTCAATCTGGCCACCATCTTCCTTCGTTTCTTCTTCAACTAAGCCTATTACCTCCATGGCGAACTGTGCTTCTTTTGCTTCAGCGGCGTATATGGCCCAGTCGGCACACCCTGCATATTTTACTTTGTTTGCATCTTGTGCCGCCTGGCTCCGCTGTCCATCTTCCACCATCTCGAACTCTACTTGTAACTTCTTGAGAGTTGCCCAGGCATCTTTCCATTGGTCCGATCCTTCAATCACCTTCACTGTATCGTTTTTAACGAGGCGATCCGCCTTCAGAGCATATTGCGCATATTCCGAAACTGCTGCAAAATCCGCTCTTTCTGCAGACCATGCATATTCGGCTTCTTGAGTTCGCTTCAGGGGGCTTGTGAGCGACTGGCCGCGAGAAATACCAAAAATTGGCTCTATATTTTTCTTCGTTTTCGTAGGCTCTACCGTGGGTTTGTTGTCGGCGGCAGTGTTCTCATCTCGTGAAAGAGAAGTATTTGCCGTGCGCTTTCTGATTTGCCGTCGGAGGGGCAAGTCGGAGTCGTCGGAGTCCCTCTCGTTCTCCCTCAGAGACTTCATCCCCTTTGTACGATGTGCTCCTACAAACTTCGGCTCGACTTGACTCGTAGAGGTGCGGCTTCCGATTCCCTGTCTACGAGCCGACCCTTCTAAGTTCGTGAGTTGACCAGCAGTGTGCGCTACTTTATTGTACTTTGCGAATTTCTTCTGTATTTGCACTGTGGCTTTTCGCTTGTTCGTAGGAGTTTTGGTTGGTGTATATTCCAGGTCATCTTCAGCTTCTGGGCTTTCAAGCTTACCTAGACGGCAATTAGCACAGCAGGATGAGCAGAAATGCTACATCAACCTACAGGAACTTTTTTTTGGCTTCGGGGGAGACGCTTTGCCATCTGTGTGAAGATAGCTTGAATACTTGCTGTCGAGGAATTCCCTAAGCTGGGCGCTATTTGTTTGATCAACAGGTGTCATAAGGCTTTTATTCGAGGTCGCGTCGCTCGCCTGAGTATTGTTAGTAGTCGCGAGGCCAACCTGGATTGTATTGGCCCCCTTGTGGTCTTGGCTGTCCAAAGCATGTCCAGATCGTCTATTCACAGCTTGATGGGCTTGCGAAGCACGACTTCCACGGCCCTTCGTCACCAGCTCGTTGCTGGAAGTTGCAACTATTGGAGATCCTCCCAGGCCACCAATTTGACCATTTTGTGCACCGTTGACTCCCTTGGGCCCGAGATAACACTGCGAGGCTTGCGCAGTGGCAAGCTTTCGCAAGTCTTGATCAGCCAGCTTCGAACCCGATTTGCGGGATTCGAGGAGAACGGCCGAGGGATTTGACGGATCGGCTGCTCGATACCGTCTGCGATCAACTGGCGGATGGACTTGGTTTCCTGTTGTGTATCTGCGTGCTCTCTCCACGGTTGTTTCGACTGCGTTGCCGGGAACAAACTGGGGAAGCAACGAGGGCAGCTGTCTCCCAAGACTGAGCCGGACTTGTTCATCTTGCGCTTTTGTAGGGACTCTGCGATTCCGATCCGCTCTCCGATTTCGATCTTTCGCAACGTCTTGGATAGTAATGGGTAGGAGGCTCTTGTGGATCAGTGACGCCGGTACCACTGCATCGATATTCTTGAGAATACCCGACCATACTAGGCGGTTGCTATTCGGTGTAACATGAATACCGTCTTGGATGTTATTCAGGACCCCAGGTTTGCTCGAAGTGTGCGTCACCACGCGCGATGGCGCGCCGAGAAATACATCTCCAATCGGACACTTCGCATGCGCCTCGCGTCGTATCATATCCGCCCGCTCATTTGCCGTTTGCAAAACCTGGTCCAAATCGATCCAACCCCATTCACGCGCATTCCTGATTGCCGCCATATCCAATGTATCCCGGATCATAGCATCATTCACATCCAAATCCAGAAAGTCCATTTTTCCAATGCCAAACCAATCATCCAAGCCCTCGACGTACCCCTCAAGGCCCTTGCCTTGCAAGAAGCTAGTCGCCTTTGTGATATCATCCCTCGAAATCTCATCCGTAGGAAGAGTCGGGCGGTAGCAGTGAATCAGGCTCCCCACGGAGGCTTTGCGCTGAACAGCATAGGCCTGTAATTCTTTCCAAGGAATCTTGGTGATATTCTCGTCATATATGACCCACGCTCTGTGCTGGGCAATATATTTAGTGAGGAAGCAGCAGATTTGACTGCGGCTGAGACGCAGATGCCGCGTAGTGAGCTCGGCAAAGGTATAGTCCCCTCTTAGTACGTGACATATCAGCCATTGCATGCCGAGCCGTAGGTCCTCCTAGGACACTGCGACTCTGTTCAGCATGGTATATGCGCCATGGTAGGGGCGTAAGTGAGAGCTGTTGGGGTATTCCAGCGGTCCTGGCGCCTGGTGACTCTCTTCATCCGAGCCCCAGTTGATGTCATCGGGGGAAAACATAGATGTCGACATATTTGGATTCGAGTCGGAGGAAGAATCATATGAAGGGGTCGGAAGACTAACGACGAAGGCGTTCTTTCGACGAGAGGAAAGCAGCGCACCTGCCAGTGACGTCAGTCTGTGAGCAGGCGAAAAGATGTCTGATTTCCCGGAGCTTGACTTACTCTGCCGGTCTTTCGGGCTAGAGGGCTCAAGGGTTAAACCTTTGACTTGCTGCGTGATTTCCGCAGCCGTTTCTGCCGGCAATGTCGTATCACGGATGGTATCACTGATGGTGTCGCTGCTGTGGTCGCCGTTTGCCGGGCACTTCCACCCCGCCTTGACCAGTTCACTTGGACCCAGGTCGGGATAATCCAACGGCAGCGTCGGACAGGCGGAGTGCCTGGATAGCTCAGGATAGCGATTTTCAGACGTAGCAGAAATTCTGCGCCTCTTGGACTCTGTTTCCTGTTTCCAGTCCGTTTCTTTATGTTCTGCTTCCTCAAAGCGTTTGGGGAGCCGGCGCGCGGAAGCCGGTCGCAGACTGCGGGAAGCCTGCAAAGACATGGTGATTATGTGTCGGGTTCTGTGGCCACGGGACTATAGAAAAACAAGGTGGTTGGGACATCTTCCGGCGTATTAGAGGCCACTCCAAGCGCGGGTCCCATTTGACCTTTTGCATTGTGGGTGAAACGTGCGGTCCGCCACAGTGAGGCGAATGTGAATCGTAAGTGAGTCGCAAGTGAACCGACGAAAGTCAGCAATCGCGCGTTGATTCATGACTACAGGAGACAAGGTCCGCAGACATGGAGTTGGGCAGCAGAGACTGACTCCCTTGGCATTGAATTGAACGAACGGACAGACTAACTCTAGTGCAACTTATGACGAACACCTTCTCGTTGGGAAGCACAGCAACAACATGTGATGCATTCATCAGCAGATGAACAGATGAGCAGCAAGGGAGGGAACCCAGCACACGGCACGGCACGGCACGCTTTTGGCCCCTGTCATTTGCTAAATTGTACAGAAAGGTATACCGTGAAAGTTATAGCCGTTTCAAGAGGCGTGCAACATGCCCTGCGTTAAGCCATGCGTCCAGCCACCACGTCCCCATGTCCATGGATTCGCTAACAGCGTATCTCATAATGTTTAAATAAACCTTCCCCTCGGTGCCAGCGTTTGCATATACTTCCCGGCGTACCTACCACAACCCATCCAAGGGCCAATTCATCAACGACTGAATATTTTGGTTTCCTCAGCGAGTCGTAAAATAGACTAGCCGTCCTACATATTATTTTTCTGTATATCAGTAAAAGGCACGAAGGGATCACGATCACTGAAACGGTCCATATCCATCGTAGACGCCCCTGGAAGGCCATCATCTGTATCGATGTCGAACAAGGCGTCCAATCGCCTTTTCGGTTTGGAGCCTGCAATGCGATTGGAAATGGGGGCGAGCTGTGCAGGCGGCGCTTGCGAGTCGCCGTTTCGATAGGCTTGAGTTTGACCCAATTGTGTATTTTGTAGCAGTGAATGCTGTGCAACCATCGACCGTGCAATAAGAATGTCCTCCCACGACTTCAGCATGCGTTTCATATCCTCATCAAATATACATGAAAAGCGCTGTACCTGCATGAACTGCAATACAGATACCATTTCTTGTCCAAAAACAGACATGATATAAGCTGCGGCAATAGCTGCGCAACGATAATTGCCCGATTCGCAGGTTATTAGGACTTTCCCTCGACGGAAGTCCCCTGTCTCTATCAGAATCTGTCCATCACCGTTACAGCCTCTAGACTGAGCGTGATATACAGATAAAAGGTGATTGTTGATGAGCCTAGTCGTGTCCGAGAACCTTTGAATAAGTTCGGATGTATGGTCAAGGTAAATGTACTGAAGAGCAATGCCCAATTCCTTTGAAGCGGTGTCCACGCTGCGCAACGTTCCAACCATGCGCGAATCCCGGACAACCAACATTAGTGTGATTCCTTCCTGCTTCAAGAACTGATGGTCGCGTATGATGCTCGTGGGGCCAACAAAAAGAAAGTCAACGATAGCATTGGCATTGTGTCGTTTCTCATATGTCCAGGCTTCGCCGCAGTCAACAGCAAATTGTATGTTGTTTTGCGTGATGATCTGGAGGTCTTGGCTCGTCAACTGAGACGGGTCGATGTTTTCGTACGAGGGCATGAGCTTCATTACCATCTCCGGGTTGCTTGACCTCCTGGGCACGGGTATATTGATGAACGGAGGGGACGGTGGCCGGTAGGAGTAATCTGAGGATCGGATAGTGTCTTGGCGGATAGATGACGGGTTCAAGCTCTCCCGCGCGCCAGTGGATGGCGAAGCCATTGTGGTGCAACACTGCTGTGACACGTTTTTGCTGCAGAGAGTGTGATGGGTATTTCTATTGATATACGTAGTATACGCAGTATAGGTCGAATGCGGCCTTGTGCCTCATCAAGCGCAGTCGCGTCGGGTTATTCCTACTTGTTCTTCACTGAGCTGGCTCTGACTTCTGCAATGATACTAGGTTAGAGGGAACGGACAGCAAAGGCGGGGGGGGGGGAAACCACAAGATTGACATACTTTTTTTAGTATGGAGTGGGGAGTAAGTGGATATTAGTTGAGTCTCTGAGCGTTTTGTGTCATCACTCCTGCACGGCGTCGTTGACACACCAGATAATTACAGTAGAAGTGTGTTTATTCTACAATAGTATCAATACGAACGGCGATGGATAAAGTGATGAGCCAAGAATACAAGTTGGGAAGGAGGACCCTCGTTGTTGCCGTCGCTACCAGGCGCGTCAGGCGGTGGGAGGCGCCTGGTGCTCGGTGTTCGGTGCGCCCCGTCATCCCACTGTATTCTTTCTCATACCTATGGTACAGCGGACAAGCACCTTTGAAGGTGGACCAAAATGGCGATCACCCTACTCCGTACAGAGAGGAGAACAAAGGTATGGTTTCCTCGGTGCATTCACCAACATGAGATCTACGTGACTATGAATGAGCAAATGAGTGCTGGGAGCTGTTCCGCATGCTCACAACACTGTAGTTACTCAATATTCATATTCATAGCCCCACACCCTGTCTCTTCTCAGCAAGCTCCGGCGTCTCGCATTCTCATTAGTCCCATTGATTATTCTACAAAGAATCGCAATAACGTTGAGATCTACATTTCCAAGATCTTTACTTGTCAATTACACTTTCATACTGTACAGTTCATCTGAGTAGCGTACAAGTTCCACCACCTAAATGGTAAATAGTCTAAACCGGAAACACATGCCGTTGCGCAACGCCAAACAAATGCAGTCGTTTCAAAGCCTGGTATACACACGGCATCTCCAAGAAATTTCTATCGTACAAGGTTCACTTCGACCAAGGCAGAACAAATATGTCGTCGGGGCTTATGCAGTCAGTCTTCTAGGATGCCGCCGCTCGCTTCACGTCATTGCGGAACTACTCGCCCTCCTGTTTCGGGCCAATCCGTAACTGGTGGACCGTCTCGATCTGGCTCCGGCTCATCTACTCCATCTTCGCGTACCGCATTTCTGCTTATCTTGTGAGAGTGGGCTTGCAAGCGCTTATGCGCTCGTGAATGTTCGAGCTGTTCTTCTGTGAAGTCCAGGCGATCCAAGGTTGAGATGAGCTTCTCCTCGACCAATTGACGCACATGGAACGCCAGTGCTTGGCTTCTGAACATTCCTGCGTATCGGTAGGACAGCCACACGTACTGGTTGATAGCTATATGCAGCGATTCAAGCTTTTGCAGATACTGTTGCGAACCGCCCTTGAAATCTTTCATGTCCACGTCCAGAAACTCAAGTGGTATCTCCTTGATTGCAAGAAGGTCTCCAGTCGAATTGTTGGCCACTACTCCGGCAAGCGCGCGAAGGACATCAACAGCACCCTCGGCCCTCAGGGACACCGGGAGGTAGCAGAACGTGAGGCGATCGTAAATTGTAAGAGGAAGATCCTGGATAATGTCGGCTATTTCCAGAACATCGCTGCTGATACTGAGCCGGTATCGCGGTCCGACCGTTGCTGCGGCCTTGATTCGCATCAAGATGAATGATAACGGGGTGTTCGGTGGGAAGTACGAGGCAAACCGCTCAACAATCCCTGCAGGAGGTTGAATACTGGCGCATTCAATATCATCCACCTTCTTTTCGAACGCCCTGTGAACGCTTCGAAGATCAGCTTGGTCCATGGTTGTGACTAACCCGACCTTCTCCTTCTCCACTTCCTCGGCGCTGGTAGTGGCATTTTGAGCTGTTCTGTATCTTCCTGCTCGACCACCTATTTGCTTGATCTCGGGGTACGTAAGCAGCCTATTTTGACTGCCGTCGAACTTGGTCACCGACTCTAAGACTACCCGTCTAATTTCCAGGTTCAGGCCCATGCCAATTGCATCACTGGCAACGACAAAGTCATAATCGTTATCGGGGTCATTAAACAGAGCTGCTTGCTGAACTCGGACTTCGGGAGGCAGTGATCCATAGATGATTGCACATCTGCGGCCGGTTTTTGTCTCGACGTTGCGCTTCAACACGTGTAATGACAGACGACTGAACGCAACAATAGCATCGCCTTTTTGGAGCTTGTTGTAGTCACCTTCAATGGCAGTATCCATTGTCTTCAGAGGGCTGAGCCGCTCATATCTGTGAACCACACATTTGTCACCGATACTCGCGCAAAGCGCCTGCAGGAGGCTCACTGTCCGATCCTCGCCACACAAATGCACCTCTTTAGCTTGCACACCCAAAAGCGCAGTGGTCCATGCGTTGCCACGCTCCGGATCAGCAATCATCTGAATCTCGTCAATGACAGCCACATCAAACTGTGTGTTCAGAGGAACCATCTCGACGGTACAGCTTGAAAAGTATTGATCGGTATCCTCTGGTATGCGTACTTCCTCGCCCGTGATCAAGGCGCACGGTCGGCCCTTGGCCTTGAGTCGTTGGTAGACCTCTGTTGCCAGCAGTCGAAGTGGCCCGGCGTAAACACCCCTTTTAGAATTTTCGAGTGCCTTGAGGGCGTTGTACGTCTTGCCAGAATTGGTCGGGCCCACATGAACATGAACCGTTCGCTGCATTGTGCGAGTCGCAGGGAACCACTCGTGAGGAAACCGGAAATCAAGCAGGCGTTTTTGACTGTCCTCGAGCTCTTTCGAAAACTTTTGGCGCACCATGAATGATTGAAAAGAGTATTGGATCTCTTTAGTGAGTCCCTTGATATCTCTGTTGATGAAGGCATCTCGTAGATTCCAGAACAGCGGGTTCTTGTCACGCCGCGTGACACTTTGCTCTGCCAGGAGAAATGCGTGGTCGATTGCATTCATAAACAGCGCACCCTGTCTACTCAACTCATCTTCACCCATGCTCGTTCCCAAGTGGTGCGAGGCCGACAGGTTAGTGAGTACAACTTGCAGCCTGTGCAAGACCGTTGATCGAAACACGCCATGTCGACCCGTATACCTCTTCCCAATGTCAAGCCTTAGTCTCGCTTTTGGATCATGGCCTTGACTGACCTGTTGGCGTTTATGTCAGTCATTCTATGCTACAACTGTCCAGCCCAGTAGCGTGAACACTCACCGAGTCTGCCCGTAAGCGAGCCACCAGCCTTTGCAAGGGCTTTGACTCATTTCGTCCCTTCACAGATGCCTTGTTTGAAGACGCCTTACCAGATACTGGATTTTTCCTCCTTGGAAGATCCTGTTTCGTGGGTACAACCGTTGATAAAGCCCGGCCTCGGGGTAAAATATGATCATGGCCGGCTCTCAAGGCGACCGTTCGAGGCAGGAATTTCATGACCCCTGACAACACAATGCAGCAAGCATCTCTCTCTTATGCTGTCTTAACTACTGGGGGGGAAAGATTCAAACAGTGCGAACCAAAAGCAAAAAGAAATAAAATGATTTCGAACCGCACAACATAAATGCTCGCTCTCCTCTATTGACCATAAGCTACTACCTACTTGCCTGCATATCGATCAATCCAGAAAATGTTGTATCACGTGATGAATGTCTGCGCTTTGCCACATGGGGCGTCTTGATGTAGCGCCACAGCCTATGGTGACGTCGCAGTCAGTGCCCCCATCGTCCTTCGACAAACCCTCATACAATACGCTAAAGAGTCTGCGATATCGTCATCTCACTTGCATCCCGACAAAAAGAGAATATACAGCCTGGATTTTAGAACCTCTCAGTATATGATCATAAACACCTGTCGTCAAGATGGCGTCCTCTTCGACGCCTGCTACGCCGCTCCTCTAGTAAGCATTGCCCCGTTGTGCGAACAGGCAACACGCCAGTCCTGAGACAAAGACGTTTGTCTGTCCTGTACTAAACACATCAAACAGTTCCTGCATTGCGCATAAAACCGTCATTCTCGCAGAATGCACCACCTCAGCCTCCTCTCAAACCTCGTCGCTCGCCTCTCTCATTCTTCCCAAAATCGAGCACAACACACCTCAAAAGTTGACATACACCCACGGCCAAAATCAGATCCATTATGTATCTGAAGCACCCTCAGAGCATTCCCATCACCCCGCAGCCGGCGGTCTCACGTTTCTCGTCGTTGCCGACGCCTCTCTCGGTCGCCGCGTCCCTTTTGGTTACCTCTTTGAGATTCGCAAGCGGTTTTTCCAGCAGTTCCCCGAGAATAGCGACTTTTCGGAAATGCCCAACTATGGAGCGGGATCGTTTAACGCGGAGCTGAAGAACCTGATGGTCGAATATGGCACTACTACTGGCGGCAAAAATGATGCAATTGGCAATGCGCAGCGAGAGATTGAAGATGTTAGGGGCATTATGACCCAGAACATTGACAGTCTACTGGAACGAGGAGAACGGGTTGATTTACTTGTAGACAAGACGGACAGACTGGGCAGTAGTGCGCAGGATTTCAGGGTGCGAAGTCGTGGTTTGAAGCGCCAGATGTGGTGGAAGAATGTCAAGCTGATGGGTCTTCTGGGATTGGTCATCTTCCTCATCATCATGGTGATGGTTATCGCAATTAAGAATGCATCTTCATGAAGCGGTATGCGAGCAGAGCATAGGGCAAAGAAGAGCTGGAGGGAGGGATGAGAACAACAAGGCTAAAACAACTAGGCTGCGGATGCAAGCTGTCACGCATGATTTCTGTTTAGCAGGGGTAATCCGGCTTTAACTCATTCTTTGGGCATGTTCCACGGTCTTTGTATAATGTATCTATCATGGTTTCAAATTGTTTTAGGGCGAGCGTATACCTTCAATACCACTACATTACAACGCATGGGGTCAACAAACACATCATTCATTTCATCCATCTCGCAAACTCTTATCCAAGTCGTGTTTATAGCACATACATATCCGCACGCTTCATATTCTATCTTGTTAGCCCCAGTCCCGCTACTGTGGTGTTAGTTTTGCGGACTCCCATGCTTCGTCGACCTAGCCCAACCTCGGCATCGTCCACACTTCATCAATCCTCAACATGAACGCTTCTCATATATCGCAGCCAGCTTAGCTTCCACCCCATATACACAAAATACAAGATACAAAATCAGTTCCAATCCATCCCTCAGCCGTCCCTGTTCCTCTCACCCTCAAAGCTTCGGGTTGTTTGCCTCCCTGTACACATACCCATGAGCGACAGGACTATTGCCCGCTATTCCAACGCCCACAGTGGTTCCCAAAGTAGCAGGGCTCCTTCTTAACCGCTCCGTAAAAAATACAGGATGTCGCGTTGATGAGTTATGGTGGTGTTTGTCCCATGCTGTTTGGAGTGGTGCTGTGGGGACCTGAGACGGTGCGCTTGCAAAGCCCATGATAAGTAGACAGGACGTTTCGTATCTTGTGCTTGGCGAAAGATTTCAGGACTGTAGAAGCCTTAGACTAGATTGTGTATGGGATATGGCCTGAACGGAATGTGATTGTGGTATGAAAGCTGGCTGTAAGTGGTTTGATCAGTGGTTTGCTACTGCACGCCTCACATGCGATAGTGCGGGCCGGTTATAGCGTTCAGCAGGTACGGAGTACGGCGGGGGACAAATGTCACTTGCCGAGGCCGACGCAATCATGACTAAGCCAAACGCGCGACGATCTGGATGAACTCCCTTTTGCAATCACGAACCTCGGCGGGGGGAAAGCGTGCTGGATAAGTCAGATATCTCTATTTCCGTGTTCAGCCAGTGCATGAGCTGATATGCAAATCCGTAGCAGTACATGACTACGCTAGGATTCTGCTTACCCATGTAATATACAAGGTCCCCTTTTGATATGTACAACGCCAAAAATAGCCAATCGCTCCGCTTCCAAATCCTCATCTACCGTTTATAGTGTTACAACATTTTAATTCCTTGCCGCTTTCGTATGCTCTTCATAAAACTCCAGCGTCAAGGCAGCCAGAAATCCGGGGATGCATCCCTTCTCCCTCACCCAGAAACCGATCTGATCTCCTATCCTCCTGGCAAACGGACTCTTCGGTCCGCCGCCAACCTTCATGGTTCCCCTCTCACCATCAAAAACTATTGAATTCTCATTCTCGTCTGTCTGTGATGGGAAGAAAGTGCTCTCAACTCTCATCTTCCCGTTTGGAATGAAGGTGACTGTCCAGCCCAATGTCGAAAAGATAGCTTCTTTGAACTCTTGAGATTTTGACCCCCAAACCTCCTTTAATCTTTTGGCCGACTTTTGTGCAGAAGCCGTCTCTGCTTTTGCAGCGGCAACTTCTCTTTCCATCGCTCCGAGAACGGATGTTGGTATAACGGGAACGGCCGAGTTGGTATCCCTAGAGCGAAGTTGCGCTAAGAGGTCGGAGTTTTCTACCTTGAGCGCTTTCAAGGTACTTCGTTTGATCGCTTCGAAATCTGACGTGGGATTCGACCTCAGCGACAGGATTCGTGTCGAGCTATGGTCTTTGGCCGCAGAGAGCTGTTCTTTGTTTGCTGACAAGTCCTTTTCCAGCATGGTAACCTTGGTGTGGAGATTAGTAACCTCTTCCTGCAGCATCCTATTCTTGCGTGACAGCTGGCCTATTTGCTCCTGGGCATCGTCATCCTCAGAACGAGAGCGCTTGCTCCCTGTTGCATTTTGCACCGTCGGTGTCCCAGCACTTGGTTCCGCGGAAGAGAGCTCGCTATGCAGATTCTGAACCTCAGTCTTGTAGTTATCGATCAATGCCTCCAACTCCCGTATCTGGGCAGCGCGCGTCTCATCATATTGATCCGGCTGCATAGTCTGATCTTCATCGTCAAATGCCTTCATTTGAGCTCTCAAATACTCCACCTCCTTGAGTGCAAGCACACGTTGCCGGTCTATGCGCATGCGTGCCTTGTCAGTTGACAGCGCCCCAGCAGATGTTCTTGCATTTTCAACTTGTTCCTTAAGCTGAGCTCGTTCGTCTTGCAAGGACTGTATCTTGTTTTGCTGCGCAGCCATTTCCGCTCGCAACACACCCAATTGCTCCACGTAAGTAGCCGTTGTCAACCTTTCTTCAACCAGTGCCCTGGCCATGGCCTCGGGTGAATCAAACTCCTTATCTCCCATGTCTGAGGAACTTTTTAGGTAAGCTGTCCAAGCGAGCTGTTCATCTTCCAGCCGCTGTCGTTGCAAGCGTGCTTCGGCTAGCTCCGCTTCCAGAGACTCTGCCGCCTCTAGCTTCCGTTGAAGAGTTCGCTTTTCTTCTTCTACCACTTCAACAGCCTTGTTTATTGCTCGCAGGTGTTTCAATTCACTTAGTTGGTCTCGATTCGTAGCTTCGAGGGCTCGTATATGCTGTACTTGTTCAGTCAACTCCTTTTTAATGATTTGCATCGTCTCTGCGTCTCCGCTCTGCGCCTTGAGGCGAAGTACGTCGGCTTCCAACTTTGCAATATGGTTTTCTTTTTCAGCCACGATCGAGTGAGCTTGTTGAACGTTATCATCGCGGGCTTGGTTTTCCTGCTCCACCTCCTCTAGCGAGTTTTGCAATGCCGTGATGTGCAACTGCATATCGTTTAGTTTCTTGTCCGCAATTCTAGCAGCGTCGTCTTTGGCAGTCGAGAGATCTTCAAGTTGTTCCTGCAACAGTCGAGCTTCATCCTGGTATTCACGAGCCTTCCGCTCCAAAGCCTTCGCCTCAGACTCCGAGCGCTCCTTCAATTCCTCGAGCTCTGCCTTGACCGACTCCACCTGGCCGGCAGATTTTGCTTGCTCTGCTTCAGCCGTCTGCCGCTGGTGCAGTTCCTCTTGTTCGCGTCGTCGGGCTTGCTCCATCTTGTTGGACTGCTGCGAAAGGGCAATGGCCGTCTCCTGTTCGGCGGTCTGCATCCGATATTGCAGCGTTCCAATCTCCGCCTTGAGAGCCTCTATCTCCTTTCTGTATTTTTCATATTCGTCTGCGTCAGGAGGGGCCATGTTTTCCTTAGAACTGTCCCGCGATCCTGGACGAACAGACTCGCCTGCCTGGCTCTGTCGCGAGGACGGTCGCACATTTGCGTCTCCGCCCGTGATCAAATTGTACGTCGGCTGCGTGGCTCGGAACGATGCGATCTGTAGATTTGGGATGTTAGTTCGCGGAGATGTAACCGGGCTATTGCACCGCACAGAAACCCTTCGTTCGTTCTCTGGGAGTTCGCAAACGTACCCTCGATCGGCTTGGGGCCCTTGGAAGGGCAGACGACGCAGAAGCCCGCATTCTACTAGACATTGTGCTTTGTAGGCCTCTCGTTCCGGCTGCTTCACCATCCTGTGGCGTTCGGCCACGCATTTTGGGAACTTGCAGCGTTAGCACGATTTGTTGTCGTCGCCTGACTTTGTTCTGACACGCGCAAGGTGAAGCTCTCGCGAGAGCTACCCGCAGTCACGTGACAGCGGGAATAACAGCGACAGAAAAAAAACTACTAGATTAATTTACCTATTTCCTTCCCAATGCCTTCCGGGTTAACTGCTAATAATGCGAGCAATCAAAGAGCCACATCCTTGACAAAGACATTGGTAGTTTCACGCTGGCTTCACGATAAACACCATTGGTCAAACGTCAAGGCCCACAGCTCTTGGCGTGTTGACAATAAGGACAGAATATGTATAAACGCTATTTAGTATTTTGTCATTTATCGCATCACTTAGAGATGTCATAAAAGCATAGCAGAGAGAAATTCACGTTTCAGAAACAAGCAAGATATTCATGTGCAACGTGCCACTTTACAAAGACTCCGCCAAACTTGTAAGTCAGGCATCAGAAACAAGACAAGACGGAGTCAAATATGGAACTGTGGCTCTTTAGATTCTTGATAGTAGGCATAAGCTTTAATGAAGAAAAAAAAAAAAAGTTTTTTCTAGTCCTGCTTTACTTGCGATGTAGTATTTACGTCCAGGTGAGCCCGCAGACAGCACAGCTGGTCATCTCATGACGCAGATAGAGCCGCAGGGTAGCCTCTTGCTGTGGAGGAGCGAGCATCCGAAGCTGATTCGACTGCTTCGCGCCATCCATCGCCAAGGGACACGTAGTTCGGAAACTGGGCCAAGTCTTTATGAGTTATGGAGGAGATGGAATGGACCCGGCCATCATCATCGGTCAATTCTGCGTTTGCACATGCTTCAACGGCCCAGTCAATGTGCGTGTGTGATCTGCATGCGTTGCGAAGCTTGCAAAGCTCCTGCAGTTAGCCAGGCTCTGATTCGTCTGCACCGTAACTACGGAGAAGGTACTCCGTACTGACAGTTGAAATACTCCGCGCCCCCCCTCAAACGGCCACCGACAGCCCCCACCTGGACTTGGAGCTCTCTGTCAGTCCGTAGTTAGCAGCACAGTCCACATGCAGATAACCAAGCATCTCGACCTCGAGGTACCAATATCCCCCACTGGAGCTGTGAGACACACCCATCGATTTGGGGCTTCACGTCCAATATTTCAGTCTGCTTCACCGCCCGCAGCCCACTGCCTTACCGGTCTTGTTTTGCTAGTCGCCCAGAGACACCAGCCGCCAATCGCAAAGGTCCCTGAGCATCTGCCGAGAACGAGCACGTATGGCGGCGACGTCAGCCTCGTGTCCTTGACTTCACGCGCGCCATAGCTTGTTCGAACTGGCCATTGCGGCATTCCACTTGTTTGAAGCATATCCTCGCCCATTGAACCATTCTGGGCACCAAATATGGTCGCCATTGAGCTCGGTTTGGCGGTAAATGGAAACCCCCTTCCCCTTCCCCGGGTTCTCTCCAATTGATCTTCCCTCCAAAGATAACGGGACTGATCGCAGCAATATAGGCCGCCTCGGCGTCAATCCGATCCGCAGCACCCATTACCCTTCGATCCGCCCGAATACTTCCCTCGCGATGCGCATCTGCTCTCCCAAAAACCTCCTTAGCATACAGCCGGAATCGAGCATCCGTTCAGTCGCGATGGTACTCTGATTCGAACCCATCATCTGCCTCATCATCATCAACAACAACAACAACCAATCCAGCCAACACGTCTGCGACTAGCTCGTCCTCGCCCTCCAGGAAAAAAGAGTCAGCAGGCGGCAAGTTCAACCTCTATGGCGACGATTGGGAAGATTCCGTCGACTTCGCTATTAAGTCCTTTGAGGACCTGCCCCACCGTCTGTTCGGCGTCAACCAGCACATGATTATCAACTACGAGCTCAAAGAGGCATTGCGCATAATGCTGCGGCAATTCAACGCCCCGATCGTGTACTGCTTTGCCTACGGATCCGGCGTATTCCCACAAGAAGATGTCAGCCGAAGCGTGACCGAGGCCGAGTTCCGCGCCGTGCACCCCAAACCACCAGAAGCGTTGGTCAAGGCGCAAAAAGGATCGCCAAAGATGATTGACTTCATTTTCGGCGTCAGCCACACCCAGCACTGGCACTCCATCAACATCCGACAACACCGCAACCACTACTCGGGCATTGCGTCTCTGGGATCCGGCCTGGTGTCCCGGGTCCAAAACCTAGGCGCTGGCGTCTACTTCAATCCGTTCGTCGAAGTAAACGGCATGCTCATAAAATACGGCGTCACAAGCATAGACAACCTCGTTGGCGATCTCACTACCTGGGATAATCTATATCTGGCAGGCCGCCTCCAGAAGCCCGTCAAGATCCTCCGCGACCACCCTCAAGTCCGTCTCGCTAACCAGCTCAACCTCATCGCCGCTATCCGCACTGCGCTCCTCCTCCTACCCCCCCAGTTCAGCGAGACCGATCTCTACAGCACTATTGCTGGTCTAAGCTACATGGGCGATCCGCGCATGGCCCTCCCCACCGAAAACAAGAGCAAAGTCGCCAACATTGTCAACAACAATGTCGTGCACTTCCGCCGTCTCTATGCGCCCCTCATCAAGACCCTCCCTAATGTCGACTTCACCTCTCCATGCCGTCTCGATGATGAGGACTGGGTGCTCGACCCAAATGCAGATAGCATTCTGCAGCAGGACATGGACCCCATCAAGCGCGGCAACATGGTTCGCCGACTGCCCAAGAACTTCCGCTCAAGACTATACTTTCAGTACCAAAAGAAGTTTGCTATTCCCCGCGGCGAATTCAACGAAATGATGAAAGCGACTGCCGATGACCAAAGTACATCCATCAGACGCAGAAAGGGGGGTGAATTCGAAAAGCGCATTGTGGCAGACGATCCTGAGAAGCTTCGCGAGATAGTCAGCCAGGTCATAAAGCAGACCGTCAATTGGCCAAGTACTGCCCAGTCCATCAAGGGGCTTATTATGGGCGGATGGGGCAGAACGATGCGCTACCTAGGTGAAAAGTTTAGTAAATGGAGGAAGGGCAAGGCTGAAGAGAAGGACGGACAAGACAAAATACGGGCAGAGGGAAAGGATGAGAAGAAACAGGAGTGATGATGAGTCATGGAACTCTTCAGCAGCCTCTGTGGCCTTCTCTCCCCCCCTTTTTTAAACAATGTATATCCTTTGAGGTAGATGGGCTGACACTGTGGCGTCTCGGCACTATTTTTCTTTCTCGGTCTTTGTATTAGTTAGGGCCGCGGCAGCATGCATTTACTCTGGCGTGGAGGATCCATCAATAGACGGGCGAAAATCTACAACCAATAAACTTGTATTTTCATTTTCACTCATATTTAAGTAAGTTAATTGTATGTTTATTGGATGGACCTCATGACTCGAGCTTTGCGTTCCAATACCCAACTTGAATGTACATTATTTGGCCGAGAATCAATCAACCTAGTATCAATGAACGGCATCATTGAGCTATCTTCGAGAGCAAGCCAGAAAGCATTCTGGGCGACAACCAGATAATAATGCTAGACACAAGAACCTCAATTGATATCACAAAGAACGACAAGAATAGCACTCGCCAATGTTCAAACCCTAACAACTTCTCTTTCTTACCTGCTACAACATCTCTTCGATTTAACTCCATATACAGGCTTTGCTGGCTCCCAGATTATTCATGACACTACTTGCTCTCGTACTTTCCACTTACAAGCTTACGCACCGCCGGGACGTCTGCCCATGTTTGACCGGCTGGTGACCCGGTATCGGCAAAGGGATCGTCATCGCTGAAATCCTTGCCTTTGGCCTTGTCACTCAGTCTGGATATAGAGATGCCGCTGCCCACAGCTTCATCTGCCGAAGCAGCGTACTCCCACCGAGCCTCAACATGACCTGCCACCGGACACACCCCTTCGGCTCCAATTACTCGGCAAATAACCTTTTGCGGCTCATTAGTGAGAGTAACGTCGCCGAGCCGCCAGTACACCAGGTGCTTATCCTTCAGGTGCGTGCCGCTGGGCTTGGTTTGAGCACCCGTAGCTCTACCTTCGTATGTCGCCACTAATACAACATTGTGCAGCGTTACTGGCGCAGTGAAGCTACTAGTATGGTTGAGTTGATATTGTATTAATAGCCCCAGTTTGTCATCCTGAGGCTTCCACGCTGGCTTGAAAAATATCGGAGCATGCTGCCCTAACTGGGCTGCGTCGGACTCTTCGGTAAACACCTTGTATGAAAATGCAATGGACGTCTTGGAGAGATGCGAAAGATCGAGTGCAAATTGGTCTGGTTGGTCAAGTGAAGCATTTTGGACAAAAATACGATTCGGCCCTATGCGTTCTAGCTTAGGAAAGTTGTTTATTCGGATGGTTTCGTGGGCTGTTCCTGATCAGTAAAAGGGGTCACGTCAAAAAGTCAGGAGTGACATGGTCTCGGCGTCAACTCACTCTTTTCAGATGATGCATCTTGGTCATTATTGACAAAAGCAAGCTCTCCAGCAATGTTAACGCTCTTTATGGCTCCGTCCTCAAAGATGGCTGATACAGTTTCGATGATGGAGCTCTGAAGTCCAGGCCCCGTCAGGTCGGGATGCTTCGCGTGAGCCAGACTTCCAAGGGAATGACCAGATCGAACGGATTGGCTGTCTGACGTACCCGCGACACTTGTTTCTGAAGCTAAGGCATTAAGGGCAGGCGAGCGAGGGAAGGATGAACCGCTCGGAAGTGGAGGAGAACCAGTGATTGCAGGCAGCGGAAACTCGTGTTGCCCGGCACTGGACCCGGGAGGTGGCACATATACGGTGTTTCTAACATCTCGTCGTCCTCGAATAGTGCTGCTTCGTCGAGTCGCTGGCCCAATCTTCAGTGTGTTTGCAACACTGGATAAAGCAGCCTTTTTTGCTTCAGGGTCTTCTTCATCCACGGGTTTGTTTTGAATGTTGAGCTTGAAGAGTTGGTCTGCTTCCTCACCAGCAGCCTCACGTTGAGCCTCAGAGATGGGATCGTTCATAGGTGCTCGGACAGTGAAGCCTTCAGAATCCTTGGCCAGCTCGCCTCCTTTCTCATTTTGATGGGCTGGTGGAGGGCCAGGTGGTGGAGGCACATCAAAGACGTCGGCTGAACTCGTTCCATTCACACCTTGGGCGTGTGCGCTCTCTCTTCCATGCACTCCATTTGTGCCTTCGTGTGGTCGAGTCTCGTCGTTTGCGGAGTCGATATGAGATCTTGTAGGAGTGTCTGGCGTTTCGGCCAATGAAGCTAAGCGACCGGAATCATGCAAGTTGGTCGATGATGTGCGCGGGGATAAACCTCTGCCATGGCTGCTGCCGAGACGACCAAATGTAGGGCCAGCTGACTTGCCAGGTGAGAGCGAACCAAAACCGCCATGTACACTTTGCCGTCGTCGCCCGAACAAAGTCCCAAGTCGGCGGAGCTTTGATTCTACGAAACGACTTAGTACTCTACAAACATCACGAAGGACAACGTGCACACTGACTCACCTTTGGGTTGATCGCTTGGGAGCTGCTCATTGAAGTCATCCTCGTGATGAGATCGCTGAGACTGCGATCCTCTGGTGGGAGGAGGATCGTATGTTGAAGCCGTCGAATTCATTGTGTCGGTGCCCGGAAGCGGTGGTGGTCCCTGTTCGAAAGACGGCTGTCTGCCACCAACTGATGATCGTCTCGTTGAGTTCCTTGTTGGTGCCGGTGGGAGACCGGCCACGGAGCTTGATGCAAAGTCCCTGATCTCATCCTCGGTTTTCACCTCAACCACAATAGCTAGTGTTTGGCCCGCAATGCCTTGCACCCGCTCCCCTTTATCGGCTTCGTGAGTCTGGTACTGAGTGAGAACGTCTCGCAGATGATTGATGCGTGACTCATCAACCTCTTGGAGCTTTTCAAAAATGTAGGGAGCGCTTGATTGCCACTCCTGTGAGTTTGCGGTCTTGTTGTCCTTCTTGTTAGGCTTTTCGAGCTTTTTGGCCAGGGCAGTAAGATTACTCGACATGTCGTGCATGTTCACGTAGTCTTGTCGCTGTTGGTACGCACGTAACGGCTTCTCCAAGTCTTCCTCGAGCTTGTCAGCAAACGCATGATGCGACTGTGCGATGTCTTCCACGGCGTTGATAATTCGAGCCCATGAGGGCCGGAAGACGCTGCATAGAAGAAGCTATAGTTAGCTCAAAGGCTAAAACCGGAGGAGTCCTGCAACATCATTGATATCGAGCGTGAGGGGAGGATGTGGGTGTGTGCTGTTGTTCGCATGGTTAACATTTTGGGGAGTTGACGACATACCCAAGCTCTGATTGGGAATTAGGGCCTTTGCTGCTCTGAGCGAGCCTGCGCAAACCCAGGACATATTGTTCTTCGATGCGACGACGTTCCTAATTGACGGCAAACAAGATGCGGCGTTAGCCATACGGGCCTGCTTCCAGCTGCGAGGCGCAAGTAGGGAACGGTGTCGGTTATAGAGAGGGCATACCTGGAGCCAGTCGGCGATTTCGAGATTGATCTTGTTGATGCGCTTTACTCGGTCGTTGAGGGTTCGCGCAGCTTGACCGGGTTGCAAGCTCTCCTAACGTCCAGTCAGTATCGCAGCAAAGGGAGTCTGCCTCGGGACGAAGCGCTCATTAGGACCCAGTGACATGCGACATGCGACATGCGACATGCGTGATTGGGTCGGGGTCGGGCTGCAGCTGCGGCCGGAGAGCTCGTTAGGTGACATACCAGCATGGCGGGATACTCGGTCCTCGCCGTGTCGTCCATGACGGGCAAGCGGGATTGGAGACTGATGGCGGGGGGAGGAGAATACAGATGCTAATAAGACGATGCTGGGTGATTAAATGAATGGGCGCATGGCGGTGGGACAGATGAGAAGATAGTTGCTCGTCAGCAATTGACCGCGATGGGGACCATGACGAGGCAATGGAGGAGGAGGATGTGAAGCTGGCAGAATGGGTAGAAGTGGCTGGTGGATGATGGAGGGTGTTGGTCGCTAGGCCGGTGTGGGGAGAAAGGCTCAAGCTGTGAGTGGTGACATGGGAGCATGGGGGTGAATGCCTGGAAGAGGAAGTCGGTTGACACGGTTGACACGGCTGGCAGTTGGTGGAGGTGCCATGGCAGGTGCCATGGAATGACGCGGTGCAGCCGAGCAGTAGCTGCAGCGCAAACTTTCTGCCTGTCCATCTCTGGCTGGGGAGGCGGGAGGGCGGGACGAAGGAGCCGGCAGGGCTAGGCTGCTGTCCTTAGCTCAAGTTCCAGCGCAGTGCACGCTATACTACTCCGTACAGAGTGATGGAGATGGAGCAGTAGTCAGTAAAATAAGGAACATACTTCATCCTGTGGGTGGCATCACCCGGCCTCTCGTCGCATCATCGCCGATTCGTCTGACCTCGGTCGATGCCGTAAAATGATGGCGTATGCAATTGATTATGCTTGCCCCAGCTAATTTTGATTTCCATTGAATGGAGGATGGAGTACTCCGTACTCTGAACTAGTACAGCTAACAAGTGCAAAGAACCTCCACAGTGCATAACAGCGCCAAGCATTGCCGCGCCTAATTTTAAAGTAGGAGTAGTTACCCGTCCACTGACTGTACAGCACCGAGCAACTAGAACCGAACCGAAGCAAGCTCCTGCAGGGAAGAGCTTTCGAGCAGTTGGAGCTAGCTACGTTTCTATGCTGGTGATGATGCTCCACCTTCAGCAACATGAATCCGTAATCCATTCTTGTGCATTGTAGGGACAGTCTGCCATCAATGTACAATAATTGACTGCCACCATCTGCCGCTTCACCATACCAAACCATGGCCGCAGCCTGGAAAACCTCGCTCTCCATCCTCGACAGATACACCAACATCCAAACCCTGTAAGCCAGCTCGCATGAGTGCATTAACCATCGAGCCCATGTTGACCGTTGTTGACCCGTTCACTTCACGCCAGCCAAGCATCCCTCCCGGAAGAGCGGCGCGAAGACGCCATAGCCATCGAGCAAGATGCCTACCAAAACTCATATTCAAGAGTAAACCTAAAAATGCTCCAACAAGACGGTACAACTGAGTCTGAGAGACCCCCCCGCGCGCTAACAAAGCCAACAGCATGCGTACGATGCGGCCCTCGCCTCTCATGCTGTCCCGCTTCCTCCCCAGCCGTCCACGCCAGACACGGAAAAGGGCATCGCCATCGGCACATACCACAACTGCACTCCAATAGCACAAGGCGTGACATCCGAAGTATACCGCTCCAGCGCGTATGCCCTTAAAGTTATAGTCGCCCATCGTAACCTAGAACCTCATAACCCGCAACGGGAAGCATCTATACTCACCGAGCTTCACTCCTTGTTGCCGCCCCCAGGGCACATCATCCAACTCATCGAGACATTTCGTGATCAAGAGCAACGCTTCGTTCTCGTCTTTCCCTATTTACCTCTCACACTGGACGCTGTCCTCTCCGACACTACATCTGCCTTGCCTACAGACCACCTTATCACCATATTCACCGATGTTCTCAACGCGCTTGTCTCAGTCCACGAAGAAGGCGTAATCCACCGCGACATCAAACCATCAGCCGTATTGCTCCAATCGCCTTCCGGACCAGCATATTTATCTGATTTTGGAACGGCATGGCACCCCCGACTATCGGCATACACCGAGTCGCCTACAGACAAGGTCCTTGACATAGGGACGGGAGCATACCGCGCTCCGGAGGTGCTCTTCGCGAACAAGGCCTACGGACCACCAGTGGACATATGGGCCTTGGGGATAATGCTTGCTCAGGCTATTACTAGCCCGCCTAAAGCGCCGTTTGAATCGCGTCCCGTGCACGAAGATGGAAACCAGCTTGGTCTAATACTGAGTATATTTAAGACGTTGGGTACGCCTACGGAGGAGACGTGGCCAGAGGCAAAGTCGTTCAAGGTCTCTCCCTTTGAATTGTGGACCGTATTTCCACAGCGAAGTTGGGATGACGTCCTGCCTGCTGCAAATGCAGACTTCAGGGATATTGTCGGGAAATTGGTGTGTTTTGAGTCAGGAAACAGGCTTACGGCTACAGAAGTAGGTTATGCGCATGGATGGATGGAGTATTTTCGAGGCTGACAGCCCCACAGGCATTACGGCATCCTTGCTTAACCAACAATGAACAAACCAAGGCATCATGGCATTGAATACAGCGATAGTTGCCAATTAGATTTGTTGCGAGGTCCCAATGCTATATGCTTCTACAGATAAAACATCATGCGGCGAATACACTTTTAAATAAGCTGGTTGTACATTAAATGAACCCTGCATGTAACCTTCTCCCCTGCTCCTCTAATCCAAAACCTCTAGTTACCGCCCGTGAAACTTTTGTTACCTTTTTATTGCTGCCGTCTCTTCGCCGTGTCCGCCCCAAGATAGTCAATCGGGTTTCTGCACAACGGACAAGAATTCTGATTGCTAGTCTGAAACCACTTGTACAGACAGGTCCTGTGAAACAGGTTACTGCATGTTGAGCATCGTTTATCCGGCATTCGCTTATCTTCAGAAATCATGCTGTAGCAAATTGCGCACTCGCTTTGGCCCTGAAGAGCGGCCGAGATATTCCTCTTGAAGACTTGTAAACCGTCAATGATACTTCCATTGGCGAGGGTGATGGCCCCTTGCGTAGTCATGATCCAGCTCTGCCATTTGCGTTCATTGACGGCTACGCGATTGAGGCTGGACACAACAATCGCGTCAATAGGATAGCTGGAAGGAATTTTGATGACAATGGCTGCTTGAGACTCATCAACTTCATACCCTGCCGTGACCTCCCTAGCAGCCTTTGACACCTTGACGAGTAGTTCCTTCTCGTCCGCCGATCCAGGCTTTTGCTCCCGCACCCACGCTTCCACACCCTCGAGCGTGTCCCTCACAATAATTGGAGATAAGTATTTGCTGGTCCATGATTCTACTGCAATCTTGGTTTGCTTGGATTGGCAATCGATGTACCAAGCTCTAAAGTGGCCGGGGATAAACTTGAGTGTCAAGTAGTACAGATGCACCAGCAACCAATGCAAGCTTTGCTCCTCCGTCTCCGCCTCTGCAGTTTTAATACTATAGTCGACAATTTTCTCGGGTCTAATACCCTCCCTGTCAAGATCCAGCGGTTGGCCGGCAGAGTGACCGAGAACGTCGAAAATAAAGTCCAAAAATGGTGAGACAAGCTTTTCGTCTTTTAAGTGTTCGGTATAGTCGTCTCGAATTTTGAACTGTGATGAAGCATAGGCATTAAATACTAGCTTCCAAGACAAAAGATAGCCGCGGATTGATGTGGGAAACAAAGAGAGTTCTTCATCGGAGAATTTTTCCAGCGTCGGAGGATCAAGGAATAAAGAAAGAAGCTCATCCGGGAGGCGTGCATCTGTTTTCTACTATTAAAATTGATTTCACGGTTCATCTCTGTCTGGAATATACGTACCAGTTTTGTCCAGGAGCGCATCAATCGACTTTTGTTGTTGCTCCGTGGGAATCTTTCTTTGAAGGAGATCATAGGCGGCGGTTTGTACATCCCTGCACTCCGACGCAATTAGGCCAAACAGCTCGCCCGTTTCTGGGATTTGGCTGATTGGAATCTTTTCCAATTCACGACATAGCATGCCGTCGACAATTCTTAGCAGTTGTGAGTCGCCTTGCCTGCGCAGCCTGAGCAGCTCCATCAATCCGACTGACTTCGTCGCGGAGAACTCTTGAAGCGCCTCTCCTAGGTCGTCGTTGGGCTCCGTTATCCCTTCCAAGGTCTTCATTAATTTGATCGAAGCATGAATAAAAGGAATTGCTACATTGAAGTCCAACTGGGCAGCCCGAACCCAGAGACTACCGCAGAACTGCAAGGCACTTGCCCAGTAAGATCCGTATACATCTGTCATGCACGGCAGAAGAACGTTCAGAGCACGGCAGATGGATGCGCAAAGGCCAGCTTCGAGCTCGGCGGCATTTTCTAACCATGAAGCCACTTGTCTCACAGCAAACACAATTCGATTGCTTGCTACAGGCAAGTCTCCAGCTTCGTAAACCTGAGCAGTAAGTGAAAGGAGACAAAGCGTTATATCTGCCTTGTCACTGTCTGGTGAGAGTGCAGCCACGTCACTGACAAGTCTGTTGCAAAGATTGCTTACTGCCTTTGATGACTGTGCCTTGTCCCCGACTCCACCGATAAGACCTGCAGTTAACAAGGCTGTATCTGGATTTGCCTTCAAGTTTTCCAGCTTGAGAAGATTTTCTTCTATATAGTTTGGCATCCCATGAGCTTCGATAAGAGATTGCAGGAGTTTACTCAAAATCCTAGCACTATAAGTGCCTTGAAAAGACATTTCTCGAGACTCCTTCATGGTTAATTCTAACAAGCCATGAATAATAGATGACGACGGGTCATCAAACTTTCTTTCCGAGGCAATCCAGCCGTCAGCTTTTTGGACCAAGTCGTCTAGCAAACTTTTCGACCAAGTAATCGTGTCTTCGGCCTCGCCCCGTGCAACTACCTGGTCGAGGGTCAGCCAAAGGCCATTGCAGCTCATTGAAGCAATTTGATCGGACGCAAGCTGGGCTGCAAGACACTGTAAAAAGAGAAGTTCGATCTGGAGTTGACGAGGCAACTGCAAGCTACTCAAGTCGTTCTTGAGCAAGCCCCCCGTGTACAGAGCCATCCTTGCTGGAATAGATCGACCGTCACGGTCACGAGGTATGGAGGGCACCGCTCGACCATGGTTGGTTGTGTGTGGTAATGATACAGCGCCTCCTATACTACTCATTATCGACAAGGCGGGGTTCGTGGACGTTTCCCAAAGCGGAGCGAAGTTGCTCATCCAAATGTTGGTGTTTGGTAGGATGTCTTCCCAAGATGCTGCCTTGGTATCAATAGCTGACTTTGCTTGCGAAACTAGGGTCTGTATGCTGTCATAGAAATCCAATTAGCATCTTCCAGTTGCATTAATAACAATGGAAGGTGTGGCTCACCTAAGAGATTGAGGCTCTGCTTGTTCGAGATTAGCCTGGATAATTTCAACGACCGGGAGCTTGCCTTGGGTTTGATCGTTGAGAATAGAAAGAATTGCTCCGACTCTGGGAGCAATGGGTACGTCGTTGATCTCAAATGAAGACAGAAGCTGGGCTACAAGTTCCGTGTGGATGGGGCCTTCACAGAATACGCTCGGATTCGACCTCGCAATCATTTCAATCATTCTTAGCGTCGGTTCGGACGGATGTGTTGGCTTAGACAATCGTCCAACAAGGTCAGACCCTAGACGACAGCCGACATCGTCCGACATTGCTTCATTTATGATGGCGGTTTCCAATAGCTCCCATGCATCGTCCTTCGCGTCCAACGTATCTAGTGCTTGCAAATACAGAGTTTCCTGAAGAGTTTTGTTTGCCCTCGCGAGCGTTGCAACCTTGTCTTGCGACAGTAAGCCTGAGAGGGCCGCATTTCGAGCTTGGTGGTTGGTAACCTTGAAAGCCGCCTCGACCCATGCTCGCCATATGTTCCGATACTCCTCGCCTCGGCCATTGAGTGAGCTGAAAATTCCGAGGCAGGATAGTAAGGGTTTGGCAGATGCCGATGTAGCCAGCTTGTCAAACCCGTCATCAGCGACTGTAGAGAGGAACGTGACAAGGCGCTGTCCGCCATCATCGGCGAACAAATGTTGACACGTGCTTAGCGCATACTCTATTATCTGAGCGGCACCAAAAGGTTTCATATTCCGACTCTCGAGCAAGGAAGTGCATTGCGAAATTATATTGTAAGATGGACTGGTTGTTTGATCGGGCAAGTTTGAGCCATTGTGCTTCATTGTGTCGCTTATTAGGCCTACTAGACCAAACCACCGTCGTCCTTGCTCTGCGATTGTTGCCTGGGATGATTTGTACTCGCTGGAAACTTCCGGAAGAGAGCCAGAGATATTGGTACATAACACGAAGCCGAGTCGGTGCCATTCTTCTGCTGAAGCCTGAACCACATCTGAACAAGATTGGACCACTGCCAAGTGTGCTTCGACAATGACGGACAAAGCATTTGGACCTTTTGGGATACTGGGAGTATCGGACGTGGAGAACAAGAACTGCTCTAGAAGTGGGAATATGTGGTCCCGCGTAAAGACAATCTTGGACTGGTTTGGTAGCTGCGCCAAGGATCTTCTAGCGACATCAATAAAACACTTCCATGAAAACGAAGTGTTGGTCCGAGGTTCTTCGCGATTGGTGATTCCTGCCTTCACTGATGTTAAGAGTTTTGAGGCCGTATCAAGGTCAAGGGCATCAGTGGGAATCAGGGCGAGAAGTTGGTCAAGGACTTCCCAAAACTTAGCCGGACTGCCTTGAGAGCCTTTGGAGATGAAGGCTTGTAGGCGTGTCAGAGGTGATTTTTTGTCGGTAGCCGCCGTAGTCCAGAATGAAGCGTCTTGTTGAGTTAGTTTGGCAAGAACCCGAACATATTCTAGGGCAGATCCGGCATGGCTAGACTTTAGACCCCCGGTCACGAACGCTTGTCTCGCCTTGGTTGATGTGCCATAAGAGAGCTTGCGGTCAAGACATGAGAACAGAAGCTGACACACTGTCTTCCTTACAGCCGAATCATTGAAGATGATGCTTTTCCACACTGTCTCTTCATCGAAAAACTCATCATACTTGTCGGTGAATTTCGTCATGCCAGCATCGTCGACTCTTTGAAGCAGGCCAAGGACCAATGACAGACTAAAAGTTACCACTCGGTAGTATTTGGCTTCGGCATCCTCGGCGGTTGTTGATCGTTCGTCGCTGAGGGTGTCTTGGGATTCCTGGATAGCCTCGATGGCAAAGTCCAGAATTTGAGGTTGGCATTTGACCCAAAATGCAGTCAGTTTCTCGGGGGTTGTCAGAAATGACGAAAGTCCATCGCTGGCAGCTCTTCCAACCACCCGGTCACGATCGTACAGCCCGGCAAGCCATGGACCGACGATCTTGGGGACATGGCGCTCCATGCGCTTGCGCGCGGATCGTAGCAGCTCTCGCTGCAATGTGTGAGCAAGCTCCCTGACGCGCTTCGAATTGTCTATCGATATACGGGCATAGATTTGTGTCTGAGCGTAATAGTCAGCAAATAGATGAGACATCGGGCTTTGAGCCCCAAACAGCCCCCCGAGAAAAGTCAATGGCTAGAAAGTCGACGTACCCAGATCTCCAGAAGAGCTTCTTCCACCCCACCATCCTGATCAAATGGATGCGCCTGTGCATATCGAATGAGATCCTCCAGACCCTTGGCTTTGGTGGCATCTGCTTTCTTCAAGACGTTCTTTAATGATACGATGACATTCGGATCTGATATGGCCACGAAGGAAGGCGGTTCGGCCAGGTATGACAACGATGCTCCCGATGCATTGCTGCTGAAGCCAAGGCCGCCGCCACCCGGTGCGACCCCGAAACCCCGCTGCCCGCGCTTCATAACGACAAACTCGGCTGGATGTGCAGCCAGGGCTGTTCTCGAAGCCGGAGGGAACGATCGAGATACAAAGCTGCAGAAATGCGGCTACGCGATGTCGAGGGCTGACCTCGATGATTTGTAGGAAGGAGCATCAAATTGTTTGTCATCAATTTTGCTGTGCTGTGCCCTGCAGCAAATGATGTCACGGCAGGTGGACTGAGGAGTCACACCGGCAGACTCACTACGGGGAGTAAGCTGAGTAACACAGAGTAAGTAATGAAAAAAATTATTTGTGGGGCCACCAATTCAGGTTTTGGTGTGTGATGTCGACCACCGCCATGCTGTCTTCGAGGTTTCCATGTTTGACCGTGGCTACTCTTTAGGTTTTTCCTGTTGGCTTGCGCTTGCAGAACATGCAGGTGCACTTGTGCAAAGTATGGATGGCCTTCCGAGATGTGAAGTCCGTCCCACAATCTGTCATGAGGGCCTCCAGCAAAATCCAGTTCCAAGTACTCCGTAAGTTGTGCCGGCATCGCTTGCGCTCAAACTAGCGACATTGTCGCACGAAGGGCTGGTATATGCACCAGCTCTTTAGAACCTGATAACACACATACTTGTCCGCTTGAGCCGTCCCTCGAGAGCACTGTAGCCCACATTCTTCATTCATGTCCAAGCGAGTGCTTCCAGCTCGGATGTAGCCAGTACTGCCACGACATTGAAGATCAAGCTGACAACTGGGACCTAAAAGATTGTTGATCGAGGCCCCCATCATCTTATTTTTGTAGCTCTCTTGGGTGTTTTCGAAATTGGAAATATTCTTGTTTCGTAAACTGGACTTGGATACATGTGGCACAGCTGCGCTTTATTCCCGGGTCCTTTCCCGGGTCCTTTCCTGCTGAAATTTCTTTCATTATCGTAAATATTCCTGCTTGTATTCCGTTGCGACTTTCTTATATTCTGAACTGAACTTTGACCATCGCATTCACAATGTTCCAACCCAGAGAAAAAGATCTGACGCTGAACAGCTTTTGCTTCGGTTACCGCAATGACCAGCGAGATATATTGGATACCCTGTTTACACAGCACCCAGATGCCAAATCGTTCGAGTTCTTGGGCAGTGTGAACGCTAGGTCACCGTCACATCAAGCTTAACGGCATAAGCTCAACATGCTGTGGAAGCTTCTTGTAAGAATTTCGTCGGTCCAGGCTCCGTCGTACGGTCCACCTCGCAGCAGGAAGGTGAGCAATGTTGGGTCAGTGCCTGATTATAGAAGCTCGTTCGGGCCGTCGTAGTTCTCGTGAATTGAGTATCCTGTGTAGTATCCTGATTAGCTTCGCTGATGAACCTTTATTGCTTCTTGTTTCTAGCTTAACCATAGCTAGTATGCCGCGATCAATAGGAGCCGCCTTCGATTATTTTGCTGCTTGACTGCTGGCTAGGCGTCAAAGAAGGCATGGGGAATATTCTTCTCCATGATAAGAACCCGGAAACTCGGCGCATTGCAAGGAAACCGGGACTTGGTCGTTGGGATGTCAAACTCTGAACACGCCATTTTGGTACTGAAAATGCAGGTGCATAGGGGCGCTGGATTTTTACAGTCTAAGCTGCACGCTAAAACAACAAAAAGTGCGGTGATTCGCGAAACTGTTGCTGTGGTTGCCACAATATGTCCGTATATCACTAGTCCAGTCTTATGGCTTACTGCTGTATGATGTTGTGAGATGTCTTGCTAGTGTCGCTCTATATCTGCGGATTGGTTTTGAAGTAAAAGCTATTAGTTGTAGCTTCTTGTATAGTAACCTTCTAATCTCCGATGTCTAGGAAATGCTTCCCAGCACAGATGACTCGCAACAAGTGAGGGCATGATCAGCGGTATGGATGCTGACGTGTCGACAGTCAGGGGGTTAGGATCATCCAGCACCTACAGCTCCAACACTTGAAGAATTTCTTTTCTCGGGTTCTGAGAATCTAGACCATAGCTGTCTGACAATTTTCAAAATTTTCTTGTAAGCATAAGCGCGAACATAATCCATAGTGACCGGTTTAACCCGACAATGGACTCCGAGATTAATCCCATTTGAATTACTCCATAGTCTTCTTCAGTATGAGGCTTGTATAGCGTCAACACTACTACGCAATGGCTTGGTGCGTTAAATTGCCAGAAAAGAGTAGCGGGAGGTCGTTTTCTAAATGTACCGCGGTTAGAAACATGTCAGATTTTTCACAGCATTTGAATAGCTAACACGTCATGACAATACAATTCTCGTGCGCCTATTGCAGCTCTCGGCCTCCACACCAAAATCACTTTGCATCACACCCTCCAGGTCTTAGTGAGTGCTACGTAAGCAGCTAAAGCGTCAGCAAGCTTTGTCTTTATGTAACCCAATGTTTCGCAGCGTACAGCGTTGCAAGACCGTTTCATCAATTGTCCCACGGCACATTATTCGGTCGAGTGTGATGGTGTAGGTGAAAGAAGGACTGGACTTGATGGATACTACCTGAATAGCTCTATCGTCTGATAGAAAGTATTGGTTCTGGACCGGCAGTAATTGATGATTCCCAAGCCTAGTGAGCGATCCATCTTCTTGCTGGGGCTGTCCATGGGCTAGCAAAAGGATTCGGAAAACACATCAAGGTTACAGCAGAAAATGATAAGGAGCTGGATAGTCGCGATCCCGAACAGCCGCAAGAAATGCTTCATCTTGGCCGAAATAAGAACTATTCTCCCGTGCCTACTCCGTATATGCGATACCTATAAAATAGTACGGAGTACAATTCGGGACGTGCGATGCATCCCACTGGCGCTAGCGCCGATACTAGCTGCCACGATTATTGATGGAGTAACTGGTTCCGCGACAAGTACATGCAGCATCCCAACCTACCTGTTTAAGTAGAAGAGCGACGGGTGTTTCCCACTGACAACCAGAGAGGCCGGAAAAATCAGAGCAAGGAGACGTATAAACCTTCCCTGAGCAACTCAAAGCATCGTTGCCTTCGATGTAACAGCTGCGACCGTGCAATTAAACTGGAGACCGTTCGGCATTATCGTGACTGGTGGCGTTGTCCCTTTCAAACTGCACTGCGTGACTGCGTAACTACTCAACTGCCTTCTGCAGTTGGTTTGAGTGGACATCGGGCACGGTGGAGGAGGGATCTGCGTTTCCGCTAGTTCAGCCATGTGGAACGGAAGTACTGCGCTAATCGGAAGTTACAAGGATCTGAGGGAAGACCGGTGAGAACTGTCAAGCCTAGTCAACCAATAGCATCTCGCCACCCAACTAGAGGAAAATGCATACATACGTGGACCTCTCAAAATAACGACGGGGGTTGGTTGACGTGTGGCACTGCTGTGTTTTCTGACTGCTCAATCAGGATAGATCAGGGGCCGTGTGGTGCGGAAACAGCGTCGGAGATGTTGCATTTGAGCTGTCATGGTGTGGGAGGAGTCAAGGTCGTGAAAGATTGAGATTGTCGCAGCGGTTGTGGTCAGCCAGTCACTGTCATCACCGTTGTACAGCGCCCAGATGGGAATTTTGGATTTCTGCATAGCTTGTATCGAATTATTGAATTGAATCTTAGAATGCCGCCCGACCCTTGAGAACTTACCGTTGTGTATGTCGGGCAATTAATTCATCCAATCGGTCAAGCCGCTGTAATTAACCCCCTGCTCCGTACTGGCATGCGTCTTTTAACAGCACATTGAGGCCAATCTGAAAGAGTTCGACACTGTTCGGAGTATATAATGATACAGCATTCATAATAAACAAGGTGGGACAGGGCGAATCTGGCAGTCTTTTACAAGCTTAGCCTGGAGAGCGATGTAACTGTCAAGTGCAGCGGCAGCGCTACGGAGTACTCCGTAGAGACTAGAAGGATTAAGGAGCGCAGCAGCCACTGGCACAACAATACACTCACGCCTGGAACGTTCTGAATTAACGCCTCATGTAAGATGCTTACTCCGTGCTCCGTGCATCGACAGGAATGGTTGCATCACGCGCCTGCAGTGGAAGCCGTACAAGCCATCGGACGTGGCTGCGCCAGCTTTTACCCTCGCTCGACGCAAGCAGGGTTGCTGTGCAAATCGCCCAACCTTTTGTACGCTAGCAAGATCGTGGTTACAAGCCAGCCACGAGACAGATTAGGGGGTGCAAGGAACCCAACAACCCTCAATCGTAACATGGTCCTAACAGGTCTTTGCTGTACTCTGTCCTCCGCGCTAGATTCCCTAGGTGATATTGTTCAAGTCTAAAAGAGCTTAGGGGAGGAGAGATAATATACAGGAAACATAAGAAGCATAAATTATGATTTCCTGACGTCACAATGTGTGACTGTTCATCGTCCAGCAACGCCAAAAGTAAAGCTCTCAAAGTATCTTGGCCTTTCAGAAGCTCAATTTATGAACCTTGAAACAATTTGCTGATCCTTTCATTCGTCAGGGAGCTGGCCCGGCCTCTCTCCAGAATAACACCTAAGAACACTATCTGCCCTGAAACCAATGCTTCTCAGGAATCTGCATACTCCGTAATTAGAATTACTTCATTTTGGCCGTCTGCATATCAGTATCGGCTCATATCGGGGTCATTCAATGCAGTTGGAAGCTCTGTAACAATGCCATTGGCATAGCATCCAAATGGAAATTATTCCAAATTTCGACTACTTTTGCCCGTACAAGATCAGCGAGCCATTCCGTGAAATTCCATATATTAAAACATGTCCAGCGGCTCTCCTGGTTGAGAGTGATGGCCACCAAACGTATCAAGATTTGACTTATCGAAAAGCGTGAGCCAGGATGGTGTACCATTGCTACTGTCAACGTTGGTGGTCCAAGCACTTAGTACGGAGTACTCCGTATACTTTGTTGTTCATGAGTTTAGGTGGGTGGCGCCAACGTTCTCGGATTCGCAAACGGGCAAGACTGCTAGGTATGGTGACTGGGGTGTGTGACGGGATTCGCGGAGAGATTTGTATATCACATTTCTTTTTGTCCGCAGTGGTGCGGAAGGAGTACCATTAGCCTCGGCTTCTACCACCACCCTTGTTCGCTGTGTTATCCCATCGGGTTCCCACACCTCCAGCACTCGAATCACGGAGTCCGGGGAGACGGGGTTTTCGTACGGAGTAGTCGCTGTAGCCGATTTGTTCTCAGCTGAACTCTGGCAGACCTGACGGCCTGTCATTTCACTCAACTCCGTGCGATATTGCTGAGCCTTGGTGCAATCACGGGGTGGTATCAGCAAATCCAGCCCTATGGAGTTGCGCTGGAATAGTGAGTACGAAAGATTGCCGATTAAAATTTAGTTCTGTATTTCCAAGGGACGGAATTATTGCCGGTATTTTGCATAATAGAGTAGGCGATTAATTTCTCGATTTGTGCCACTCTTTGCGCTTCTACACCCAGCTCATTCATGTTTCTGTCGAGATTGCACCTTGATTTGAGGACCGGTCTTTCATAGTAGCATGCATAGTCTTCGTATTGACGTGGTTTTGGCGCAAAATGTTGTCTGAACTCACCTAAACGTTCCGGTCGCAGGCGATCAAACCGGACCAGTCACGGCACAGCCGCCAAGTGACTGCTTTGCCGCAACCTCCTGGCATGGCTACGGTGACATCGTGACCACAATGAAAATATTTTGACGCGCTACCCCGTGATTACTTCCATGTATCACCCAGAATAGGAAGGTAGCGAGAGCCCTAGATAGTGGCTTCAAAGCTATGCTATGCTGCTTTTTGCCTGGCACCATGCATGGCTTGACATGCACAGCAGAGGTTTCTTTCCGAGAATATTGCCCGAAGCAACCCGGTAATAGCCAGTACTTTTTGGTCTCTGGGCACTCAAACCTCAAAACAGGTTTGTGCCTGTGTGGCGCAACTGCTGGAAGATGCGGTAATCTGGGTACCCGGGAATGGCCGACTTCCTGTAAGGACATCCAGGCCCTCGACGCCGCAGGCCTTTCAATGAAGTAGTTGTCAGAGAACCCCCGTCACAAGCCCTGTGCGTTCGCGTGGCATTAAGGAGTGACGTTAATCTGCGGGGGTGGAACATGTGGCAGCGATGCCTCCACGGCGATATGTATGTCGGGGAATTTCTAAGGCCTCTACGGAGTACGGAGTACTCCATACCTATTCTAGGCGAGATTTGACAGGTAAATTGTGGACTTTCACACAAAAGACTGCGGGTACAATATAACCTCAGGATTATTCACCATCTGTTCTGGAGGTCTAACTAGCGCCCTGGCAGCAACAGCCTAAATATTGACGGAAAACGTCTTTCAATCTGAGTCTAACGAAATATTCCGAGAACGGTGATTATGGAGAACGGGCTCGGTCCTCCATGCTGTGTTCAGCACTAAGCATCGTGTTTGCTGCTTGTTGCCTGTGGCGTCCTTGGCGCAAGCCTTTATCTACGATTGAGCAAAAATACGTCTAGGGTGCTCCCGCGACCAAGCGCAAGAAGAAAATAATACTGCTAGCTATCTCTAGGTAGATTCTGATCCACCATGAAAAAGAAAGAAAGAAAGAAAGAAAAAGTGTGCCCCGTACTGCCCCAGGCAGGGTGTTTGGGGTGGGTAGCGGCTCAGGGGGCTGACCTGCACTCCTTACTTGGAGAAAGTCTTGCATGCGCTTAAAGAACAGCCTGCGACATTGCTGATCTGTAAATACTAAAATAAAGATTTGACCGTGCTCACCGTTGGGGCTAATCCGCACACTTCATGCTCCGTAAATTAACATAATCTTGAGCAAGCTGGGCGGATTCTACAATCTTCTTGTACGGAGCACAGGCACGGGCATTCGTTACCATTACTCAAATAGGGAAGTAATGGGGAACGGCGACATCCGACGATTGCTCAGCCCTAGCTGCTCTGTATGTGCGGAGTTTGTACGGAGCTAGCTGCATGCATTGAGCACTTCATGTCCCACTTGTTGTCTCTTTTCCCTTTCCCCTTTCCCTTTTCTCACTTCTCGTGTTACTTTTTCTTCTCTCGCCACTTGTTGCCATCAAGCAGCACCAAGACCAGCATTTTACGGACCGCCATGATACGCGGGATCAAAGGAAGGCTAGCCCGGTCGCGCAAGATGCAGATGTATATGTCCGCTGCTAGGCAGTTACGGGCGTTGCCTAGAGTGGAGAAGTTGATACAGCGCGGGAGCGGCGGAGGAGCTCATAATTATCCTGCTGCCGTCCGTGGTGCAGTCGATATCGGTGAAAGTAGCTGATATATTGGCATGAACCTGCCGCCCCGTCGAAATCTATGCTATGTGCCTGAAACAGGCTTGCAGGTGGCGTGATACTTTGAGAGCTGAGGCAATAGCTCGCATCAGCAAATGATGCAGTGTTGGCTGTCGCCGCAAATCGCACATGTGTGCTTGGCGTATTTTACTTTGGCAATGTTTTTCTGCCAGGAGGCATGCTTGGTTTCAATAGCTGGTTGACGCGAAGCCAGCATTCTCAAAGCTGACGCAGGTCATCGTCACGTACTCCGTAGTGTCTCAGTGTCATCAACGACGATGTCGCTGCATTATTACCCACAGGCACGGCAGGTCCGGCCGATGCTATCCCCACAGGCACTCTGTACTTATATTGTCTATAAATTTCGTCTAGAGAAAAAACTTCCGAAAATGGCGTTACGCATTACTTGGCACATGCAACTGTCATGTAGATAATAGCTAGTACTTCGTATAGGGTGCCAAATGGACAGCAGTACGAGCTCCTCCATCACGAACATATGTGCCATGTTTCAAGAAGCGTTTCCCGTCGCAAAGAGCTTAATGTACATGTCTCTGGGCGCGGCACTTGCGCTACCGGCCGCAACTAGGCCGGCTATCACCGAGTCTAAACTCGCTCCTCCATCTACTAGCACTAGGGCTAGTACTATCTGGAGGAAACGAGACGGCACAACACCATCTACGGAGTATGCCAATCAGATTTCGGCTCACATCTCCCTTCCCCAGCCCAAACGAGCTAGTGCCGAAACAATTTGTGACAGTGAAGCAACCTGAAAAGCGCAGACCGTACGCCGCACGAGACATGGCGGCCGTGCTGGCTTGCTTGTCCATGGTTAGCTTGGTGCTGGACGTAAGGCTCGGCCTCAACGGTCGTATCATCTCGGTATAATAAACCGAAGAGAGGAGAAAACCTGCGTCCAAACTACCCCTCAAGCAGGCAACAGGAAGAGCCGGAATCAGTCCACCCCTCCCGGCCTGACTCCACGCTGCTTTTTCGATTTTCCGACTGGGTGCATAATTTAGTGGCGTTCTACCTCCCTAGTTGTTGTACTAATTGATTAGCTGCCCATTTACACTTGACAGCCACGCCCCACCAGCCGTCAAATAGGATCGATGGGGACAAGGACAGGGCTTCTTCGAGTTGGAATCAGAACCCCTACCCGCGTGAGCCTGACAGTGTTCTGTATTTGTATTGGTAAACAAATTTGACGCCAAAACCGTCAGTGTGCCAATAGAAAATGCTTCTGGGCCGTCCCCTCCGAGAAATCCCACACACTACTCCGTACGGAGAACTAGCATCTACTTCCCTGTGTACTGGCAAGGATGTTGTCTGAGGAAACATGTACGGATGTACATACGGAGTAGCTACGTAGTATGGAGTACAATATTGAATATCTCGTCACATGATAACAGGACTTATAGAGTTCTTGGCGCTGTGGTACCACCGACGCTAACAGAGAGTGCAGGGGGCCTGGCACAATATACACTTCGACAGCCTTAATTGGCTCAAAAGGGATATTTCTGTGTCGTATGACAATTTCCGCAATCGTGAAGTTGTACTAATGGGCACCACCCACGATCATGTGTGGGCTGTGCGGCTTCCACAGACAGAGTGAAGCAAGCTAATGCTAACTGGGGAAGAGGAGGTCGAGAACAAGGTTGTCCCTACTGAAACCTGTGTACAGGACGGAGGAGTACAACCGCTACATTAGTGCCACTGGGCCGATGGACAGATGATCCCGAAGCAAGACGCTTGGACACCTGGCTAGTGGCTGCAAGCAGCATCTCGAAGGGCTATGGAGGAGCGATCATAGCAAGGGTTCATCGCGACTTGCAAACTAACAACTCCACTGGTGCGGGTAAGGCGTGAACTGCCCCCAGGGCTAGCTGTGTGCTCTGCTCAGGCATTTTGACTAGAGCTTGAGAGAACAGAAAGGATGCAATCTGGGAAAAGATCCAGCACTGAATTTCACCGGCCGGATCGTTTCCCATGACCAGCAGATCGCTCTATACACGGGGTGCCATCGAAGAAGCTCCACTGCGAATCTGCCTACCGTCTGTGGCTTCAACTTTACTCGAAGAAGACAATTTCTATCATCTGCCGAGTCAGGCAACAACAGAAATTCGTAGAGGCATACAAAAAAAATAGAAGTGTTATATGTTGCCAGGGCGAGGGAGCACTCGCTATTCGGCGAATCAAAAAGTACCGCACGCATCCCCCCATGCCGGGTTGATCCAGTACCGTGGCCGCAACCGCACAGGAATCGGGTGGCTCAATGCTGCGCATAAGAATCCCAGCTGCATGTGTCAACATCCTAGGCTGCCAGTTGGCATGCAAATACCAATGTACTTTCAAGGAGCCTGTTTCACGATTTGTCAAAGCTGCAGTTGCTATATATTTGATTCCTGTGGCTGGACGATCGTTATGCTTGAATATAACAAGAAACCTCAATATATATAGAACAGGATTTGGAATCAGCAAGCCAAAAATCGGATTTCTCGATACTTCACTCTCCATATACGAACAAAATGGGACTAAATGCGCCACGGGACCATCTCCAGCTTCAGTTGAAAGACGATCTGACCAGCAGATATGACGATCATCGGCGGCAAACTGACATGTCGAACCAGCTATCCAACTATGAGGAAATATTTGACCGCTTTCAAATCGATGAAGAGTTAGATCTTACCTTTTCCTTCGTGGGCCCCCAAGCGGAGTATCAAAATGATATCGACGGATGCAACTACTCAATGTCCAGTTCAAATAACGAAGAGACATACCATTGGTCCCATTCAACCCCAGATAACACGGCAGAGTTCTACGGGAGTGAGGCGAACTTATACGCGCATAGCTGTGCAACTGTTTCGTCTGAGGGCTTGACGACCACGACGGCGACAACTGGCGACCCTGACTACTTGTCTGGGACAGGGACTCATCAGCAATATCGCATCCGCGAGCTATCTATGTCTGGAGAGACGGTATTTGGCTCGGAAAGAAGCGAGCTGTGGTACCAAAGCTTGAGAAAGGACACCAAGCCTAAGGTTCGTGACTACTTGACCGTTTTGGACGACCACGTTCTATTGCTTACGCTGAGGCCCTAGGTATCGGTGGAAGTTGCAAGTGTGCTGGAACAAGATGAAGCCGAGCTGCCGGTGAAGAGACTATCACATGAGCCTTGGTTCTATGCAAATCTTCCTGGAAAGATCAAACGAAGTTTCTTGAATCCGGACGAACAATTGGTGGCTCAAAGAGATTCAGAGGCCCAAAAGTGGTGCTTGCGCTGCCACAGCTAAAAGCACACGTTGGGCTCATTGGGGATCAAAAGATACAAAAATGTCCCGTGTCATAAATGGCTAAGCCATCTGTTGTCGCTGAAGTAGCGCCGCAGACCCACGAAGCGCAGTTTCTAGATTGCTGTCGCAAGGGGAGCTCTTCTTGAGGGACATTGCGGTCATAATATTATTGGCTTGCTCCTCGCGGATGATGGGATGCAACTCATCGGTGAGGTACAGAATGCACCATTTCTCGCTCGATCGCTCGATCACTTTCGCGGCAAAGGGAGAGGGTTCATTGAAGCTGTGACACAGGGTCAAAGACGGTCGGAATCTGGATGTAACAATCGATCGAACGAAGATGGGGACATGTAGGCAAAGCCAGCGCTATTCCGAGTTGCATGGAAGCTTCTCCCAGCCAGTCCATGCATGACATGGGACAGATTCGGATGATTCGGGGGACAAGTATGGAGCAGATGTCACGGAGGTGGGATTTGAGCGACAGTCAAGGGCGGAAAATAGTACTAGGAGACTAGACTCTGCCAGATCCAATCAATCGACTTCGCGACAACACACAGGACAATTGAGGTTTACTAATGGAAATTACATCATAAGATGCTTCTTTGGAAATATTTTTTTTTTTTGGTGTTGTTCGCTTTTCCTGGTGCTTACGTGGTGATCGCTGCGCCCTCTGTAGATCTTGGTAGTATTACAGCAGGGGTAGCATCGACGCAGGAATGCTTCCGCCTGCGTCTTCGCACAGCCAATAAAAATATAGGGGCTTGATAGGGAAGTACTACGGTACGGACGGGCCCTTTATGGCGTCAACATAATTTCGCGTCAGCTCCCTCTTTTTCCCGCAGGGCTTGCAAGCCAGCTCGGCGGCCATCTCAGCTGAGGATCTGCCTGTTGGGACTAGCCGGTCTCATTGTGGTCTCAAGGTAACCTCGGAGTACGGAGTAGTAGACTTCGCTGCTGGTGAATAAACAAGGGTAGGCGTGCGACAAGTTCCGCTAGATTCCTTCCCTGTAATCGTGTCGGCACTGTTTTTGTCAATTCTCGCGATCGGCGCCGGTCATAACACGGTCAGCTTCGTCGATTTGCTCGTCCATCACATCGGCATGCGTTGTTACTAGCCAGTTTGGCAGCTGTACAAGGTCTTGAAGATGAGACAAAGTGTAACCCCGGGCTGATGAACGAGGCTGCACCAGTTTGCCATGGGTTGCGACGAGGCACTTGCGGAAGACTCGTGTCAACGCGTCTAGCCAAAAACAACTGCCGGCACCATGCAGGGGACCGAACACGGTGTCTTGGATGCATTATCTCGCGCCACCGTAATGCAGATTAACATCGTGCTTGAAAAACTTGACAGGGCATTTTTTTGAGCGATTGGTCGCCACATTTGTGTACCCGACCTTACGTGTAAGTGCTTGCCGGATTGTTCATCTATGCTTGGCACTGCTTCTCTAAATTTGGAACACAGAGGGAACCGAATGCGAAACTAGAGCATAGAAGAATCCATTTTCGTTGATGCAGCTAAATAGACCGGCATGGGGCTGGGTAGCACACAGACGACGGTCGAGGAAGCAGGCAGAATGGAATGTGAAAAAGGTTGGAATTTTTACAAATTTTGGAAACGGTCACAATGGATTCTCAACATGCGCAGTTAAGATGAAGCTCAGTAGTGCCAATGTCCCTCATTGTAAATATGTTTGATTAAGCTATGGGACTTTAGTTCTGAGGACATTTTGTTCGAGTGGCATTGTTCATAGCATCTTGATGCGCTATTGCCTGGTAGCTTGATCATCACTCTCAACAAGACTAAAGCTCCTTCAGTCGCTGAATAGTAAGTACCTCCGGAAGCAAGGCATGATTTGGAAAGTGAGTGCGTCCTGTCAGGTCTCTTGGAGACACCATCTGCCCGCTAGAGCTATGCTAGAACAACGACAAACGTTGTTGGGCCGGGTACAAAGCGAGGATGCAAAGTTCTTTATTTCTAGTCTTTTTCTCTGGTCTTAATCTTGCAGCTTTACGAACTTTTTTATTTGGATTTTTCGTCACTCATGCACTACTCTCAATTCATAAGTTTACATTACTGAGGCTAGCTTTGCCAGGCCTGAGAACGTTGACGAACAGTTCGATTTGCAGCTTTCTATCATAGATGGTTAAACTAGTCATCGTCTACGAGTGAAAGCCCATCCGAGCCTACAGCACAGTTGAGTAGCAGCCGTAATGCCTTATACGACACTCCTGTATTTACCTGCTTCATCGAGTCAGGCTTTGTGTCCTGGGACTTGGTACGCAACCATCTTCTGCAACTGAATCCTTGATCACTAGACGTTGCGTCGGTTTCTCCAAATTCTGACGGGGAGCAGTCGGTTTGCAGGGTGTCTCTCAATGCGATAACGGTTAGCAAGCTGGAATCACGTCAGAACAGGATTCTGGGGCAGCCAAATGAGTCATACAAGCTAGTATTCGTATTTCTAGGGCTGCAGGACCCTTTGATTTCGGTGTTGGAACCAGCTGACTTTGGGCTAGGAGAAGCGGGAGAGGACCGACCCTGGGCTGTGCAACGAATTTTGTGAGCATTCATTAGGCATACGATGCTTGAAGGTCGATTTAAGTCTTTAATAAAGGGGTGTGAACACAAATATAAGTGTCTCTAAGATTTCCAAAGATGCTTTAACAACGTCACTTCGGCATTCAGTAATGTCTGTGTACAGTTGATTCGCAGGTTGATTTCCTGCGGATTCCTGGACTGCGTGGCCATGGCAGGTCATATAAAATTATTGGCCAGAATTGGAACAAAGAAGGACAGAGAGCACCGGTAGTAAATGACTAGTGGGACCTTGACATGATAATCGAATTTTGGTCAACAAACAGGCAGGTGAGTGTGCTATTAACCCAGGAACGCATTTTTCAGTGCTTACACTAGCATTGATTCTAATATCATAGTAGTATCACAGTATGGTACCAGTAAACAGTCAACATAGTCAATACCAGCGTAGCATTTTAATCAGCGCCACTAGCAATGCTGCGTCGATCATTCTGTGGTGAAACACCAACTTGTCAAGCTGCTACTATTTCAGCCCGTATTGGTGCGCCCGCTATGTCTATCTCCTTGTGATAAATCCAGAACCTGTCCAATTTAACCGGAGACTTCTTTTGCCTGGTACAAACTTGTAAGTCGAGTTTACTTTGAGGTGGGACGGTGATATGCGATGGTCGGATCAAAACTTGACTCGCGGACACTCCGAATTACGGTTGCGACTCTACTTCCTCGACTCATAACTGCGTTTCAGCGTTTTCAGCATCCCAAACCATAATTAATAATATACTATAAAGATGTTCAAAGAGGAGACAATGGTTGCCGGCATGCGTAAGCGTGTATCAGACATGGGGTAATAAGAAGTAGCTTGATGTCTCTTAGAAGCCAATAATTTGTCGGTCGATATCTTAGCAACATTCGCTTGTGTCTCATACGAAGAGTTTAGAAAGAGTTCTATCGGCTAAAGAAGCCCAAGACCAAAGACTAAAAAGCTCACAGCATTTCCAATAATAATAGGTAATATACAATGGACGCAAACACTACTCCAGACTGCTCACAGTGATGGAATATTAAGTTACTACATTCTAGGTCTGTAATGACTTTTCTCTTCACACCACACCAGATACTATACCCAAAATTCTTAAGAGTATTACAGTATCTAGAATAAAGATTTATTAGAGGATAGTATTATAGGTATTCATACATATTTTTAAGTCCTTGCTTAGGAAAGTATAGCTATGCTGTGTGGGCGGAAATGAGTCTCTAGGGTGGCTAAAATAGGTTCAATCAAAGTCCAAAAATTCACGTGGAAATACCTCAGTCACCTTGGAGGTTCTTTTCCGCCCACACAGTAGCAAAGGCGAAGATGCAGACACCACGTACTAGAATATAGCGACTTCCGTGACACACTCAAGAACTCACGGAATTTCTTATAAGACTAACTCAGAACCTTTTACAGAAAGTTGGGTACAATTAAGTAAGGAGCGATGGGGTTCTCATGCAGATACTCCGCAGCACATAGGGGTAATTATTAGAAATTGCGTTAATGTGTAACCCACTATGATTTTCTTAAGTCTCCACATTTTTACTGGCATAAACTTGCAAAAGATTTCAATATAACTGCTATTTATTGCTGCTTAGACTATAATTCGAGATGAAGCTGCTGCTTTTTAATTCTCGTACATCGACTTCTTCGCTGTTATTTTAAATTGTCAGCAGATGCGCTTGACAGCTGGCCAACCCAGTTCCGATTCTTACCTGTAATATCTAGCGAAAATCGCCAGGCATTACATTTTTTCCTGGTATCTCTGCACGAGCTTCGCCTGGGCCGCTACACCAAGACCACGAATATTATCGGAGCGGGTAATTTCCAAAACTGTAAATTCTCACCTTGAAGTTCAGACCAACAGCTTTGATTTGCATCTCTATTTCACCAGGAGCAACTGCCTCCGGGTGAGGTGGCACCTCATCCCAGAACAGTGTATCAGGGAGACCAGGTCGTCGTTGCTCAAGTTTTCCAACACTTGATACCTGAGATTCGTTCTGAGACAGCTCGTCTCTGACCTTAATGTAATGATAGCGACTGATGAGGCATCTTCCCTGTCGTACCGCCCATTCTGTGGTTGGATTAACGTCTGGCTCTTGAATTCGTTGTTCAAATTCATCTAACACCTCCACCATGATATTTAGCGCATTCGTCCCAAAGTCATCTAGCTCCACAGTTGCAAAGTCTAGGCTCATCTCAGTGCGTATGACACGTGCAAGACCGTTTACCATCGCATATCGTGGATCCTGGCAAGATATTTGAGCGGCTGCTGTAACCCACAGTAGACCAATGTCCGATCCTTCCAGTTGTGTCAGTAATTTCTGGAAGTCTTCAAACTGACTCCTATTCAAATCGTGGAAGAAAGGCCCATCCAAATCTAGGACAGAAAGCATATCCTGTTTGGGAAGTGGCTTGGTGCTATCTTCAATAGCGTGCAAGTCAACCGCGTAGCTCCGATCCTCCAAGAATGCCCCTATGCTACGAGCACGGGACTGATGGAGGGAGGAGTAGAGCAACGTGACGCGTTGATTGTTTGTGACTATGCTGGCACCAGGTCTGGCAATGATGTTATTGTTGAGGTAGCCATCATAGATGGCTCTGCAGTCGCTGAACCCAGCTTGCTTAAGCTCCGCATCCCATCGTTCAAATGATACATAAGGCTGGGGATATCGATTATCGGCTTCGCCAAGCCACCAACCGGGAAGAATACCCATGACATAGTTGATCCACTTAGTTTCTAAATCCATACGTCAGAGGAAAAAGAAGAAGGCCGAATCATAGTGAATGACTTACTTGGTGCAAGCTCCTGGAGGAGCAATCGACCTTGCTGCGTACATTTGCAAGAGTTTCTTGCAGCGATGGCGTTGCTTGTAGGACCTATCACATCAATACATGATAAGTGACTATTTCTATCAGTCCAACATGTATGAATAACTTACATTACAGGCAATAATCAAGTCGTACGACTCTGCCTCATATCCTTGTTCAGTAGGATCTTTCGTTATGTCCAAGACCGAGTAGTTGATGGCAGAGTAATTTTCAAACCGCTTCTTAGCTGCGCAAAAGAACCCGGAACTCACGTCGGTATATGTATACGAGAAGTACATGCGCTCTCCATATGTTGATTTCGGCGCTGGCAAAACGGTTGCGGTAGTACCACCTGTTCCTGCGCCTATTTCAAGCACCCTGAGATTTGGTTTTCGATGAGCGATTAGGCCAAGGTAGGCGTTATAATCTGTGTTTTGCATGAAATCGTAGAGTAAATGCAAAACATTGTCTTCCATTAGTAACCCCAATTCTTGAGTGTCGCCAGAGAAAATTTCAACACAGCTATTTAAGATCCGGTACATTGCTGTAGCAGTCGCCGAGGCATCAGTCTGCTGTAGGACCGAATACATACTGTCCACAGCCCGTGATAGGTCAAAATCTGTGCCTTGAAACAATAGTTTGTCTTCAGCTTTGATTCCAGAATAGCCGCTAGCAGAAATATCTTTCGCTATAGATTGAAGCCAATTCTTGTATTGGGAAATGTGCTTTCTTGTTGGCACTAGATCTCGGATTTTTGCTGCAGTCATCAGCATACATGCCGCTGAGAACTTGTCTAGTAGCTCATGTACCTCACTTCGGTCTTTCGCCTGATAGATGAGATTCGAGACATCCTTAATGAGGTTGACATCCTCCCTCCACTCAAGCTCAACTGCAGCGTGCGGATCTTGACTTTGGTTATCTGACATATCAAGATTGTTTGACATTTGGAGGCCGACGATTTCAATACAAACTTGGTCTCCTGATATAGCTGTCACGTCACCTGACATGCCGTCTTTCAACCGTTCATCTCCACGAGCTTCAATAGTTATCTTGTTTTCAACTGGCATGCTGACATAAATCTCTTCCATATAGGTCGGGATACCCATTTGCCGGAAACGACGCGTAAGTCCGTAATACATGGCTGGCGCGAGAGCTTGCATCAAGCAATCCATCGTTACGGGATGGACATTGTAGCACGACTCGCCATCACAAATATCATTCTCGATGGTTGCCACCACTTTACGTTCCGTGGGGTGAGCGCTCATGTTAGTGAGACCCATAAACCTTGGACCGTAATCCAAGCCCATAACTTTCATCTTGTGATACCACGAGCGCCGAGACAATGCCCTAGGTAGTGCCTGAATGCTACGAGGCGGGTGCTCTCTATCATTACCGGGAGATACCTGTCCGGCTATGTGCTTGATCCACGACCCGTTGTTATACGAAAGCATAGTAAAATTGTACCACTTTGAATCCAATGACGTAGTCAGAGGCGCCTTGTGTAAGTGCGTAATAACCTCGGTATCCTGGCCTTGACGCATCACTAGTGCTGCCTTGATACTGACTCTCCGACAAGTAAACGCAGCCGAACCGGATAGTTGGCGTATTGCCTCTCCGGCCATGCAAATATATCCCACACCGGGGAACACAACGTCTCCAGCAACTTCGTGCTCTCTGATCCACGGCCCAACATCGAGACGTAATATGTTTCTCCAGTTGGGGCTTTGATCGGTGCTTTCCAAAACCCGAGAACCCAGAAGATCGTGGTGTGGGAACTGCCGCAAGCGCCATTCTGCAGCCAGCCGACTTTCCAGCGAAAGAGGCTCTTCATAATGCCAAGGATATAAAGGAAGATCTGGCAGAAACTTTCCATGCTTAAAAATAGTTTGGAGATGGCGGAGTAGTGGCGTTGCTTGGAGATGTTGGGCTGTTGATGTCGTCGGCACGATCCCAAGTGGCTAGAGGCTCAATGGCGTCCTTTGCGGACAAGATGTTCAAATTCATAGGGGTAGACATTGCGCTGGGGCGTGTGTGATCTTGGAATATTGTTGACTGCTAGGGTCGGCTCCTTTCTTCCCATAGTCTGTCTGTTCTGCGGTAATTGTAATTTTTACCATTTACAACACAAAGGGGCGGTACCAGGGGCATTGCAGCACGTCACTCCCTTGATTGCTGTCCCCTCTCTCTCGACCTGACTACCATTTTGTTATTGTATCCAGCCCCGTCTTACTGTGATTCTTTAGCTGTTGATAGAAAGACGCTAACAGACGGGAGTCGGCAATCCGAACCGGTCCCCGTACAGTCGGCATTCGGACATCCGGCTAAGGCTAACAGGGAAGAGTAAGTAAGGCTGACGGAGAATTAAAAAAGATAAGAACGGATTGTGTAGATACATGCACAAAGAATGTAGAAGTATAACAAGATGCAACCTTAAATCAAAGTTGTTGCTGTCCAGCTCTACTAGGTCTCACAATCTTTACAACAAACCAGCATTGGCCAGAAATGAGACCCGACGTGCCAAGCTCACTTGGGGTTCAATATCCAGCCTATAAGCTCGGTCCGGAGAAGTTGGATCAGTTTGCTCAACGGTTTTACGACGTCAATGCCCCTGGGTAAGTGCGCGTTCTGACCCATTGCTGATCTCGTCGTTTCGTATAGTTACTCAGATCAAACCACACTGTTATCTAGGTTGCAGAAGCTCCTGCAAATTAACCGCTCAACAGGCATAGAAAAAAGGTCTGCTATCCGAGCTTATGAGTCAGGTTTTGCAGCCCAATCCAAGGCCCCAACTATTACCGATTTAGATGAGCTCTATCGCCAGGCAGGCGTCGACTTGGCCGCCCAGGCTTGCAGGAAAGCACTACGAGCATCTAACATTCATGGCTCGCAAATAACACATACAATTGGTGTTACTTGCACGAACCAAGGCAGTCCTGGATACGATCTACTGGTGGACCGCAAGCTGGGCCTTTCGCCCACCGTGGATCGCATGCTGCTTCATGGGGTGGGATGCGCGGGTGGCCTTTCCATCATGCGAGCAGCCGCGCAGGTTGCTACTTTGAGAAAAAAGTCAGCGAGAATTCTGGCTTTTGCCTGCGAGCTGTGCACGCCTAACGTCCGTCATGACTTGGCTGAGGCAGAGAGCTGCAAGGACCCGGGCAACATCACAATCGCTGCTGCACTGTTTTCGGATTCTGCGGCTGCTTTTGTATTATGCAATGAGTACGCGATACTTGAATGTGATTATGAAGTCAAACCGCTTCTTGAGCTCGTTGAATGGGGTAATGCGACCATCCCAGATACCCTTCAGCACATGGCCTTTTATACCAGCATCGATGGTTCGTACAGGGTCAACCATTTGCATGCATGAAACATCCGAAAAGCAAGTACTGATGAGATGGTGTTTAGGTTTCCGCACTGCGTTGACAAGAAATGTGCCAGAGTATGTAAAAGACGCTATTCTGCCAATGTTTGAGAAGCTGGTACCCTCTTACATGGCACAGTTGGGACTCGATTCCAGCAGAGTCTTAACAACCGACGACTTCAGCTGGGCTTTACATCCTGGCGGAGAAGCTATAATCGATGGCGCAAGAGACACTGTCGGCCTCAGCGACAAGCAACTGCAAGCCAGTCGGGAGATATACCGCACTCATGGCAACTCATCGAGCCCTACTGTTCTGGTAGTCCTAGACCGAATCCGTAGTGCAGAGAAAACGAGAGATCACGTCGTAGCCACTTCATTTGGTCCGGGTCTGGCAATAGAAATGGCCATGTTGAGGTGGTGTGAAAGAGAAGACGAGTGATCTTTCTAAACTTGGAGACTGCTCAGAACAATGGTGAAAGTACCGCTAACGAGCAGATATAGGTTTTATTTATTTTTAGTATCTACTCATGTAGGGATAAGAATTATCAATTTGTAGGCCCTCAATATGTTCGTGCCCGAGCAAAACCTGCGGTCGATATCAACCCCAGACAGCATATTGCGTGCAAAACAAGATGTAAGAGCGGCGACGTGAATAAACAAATTTTCAACGGCCCGAGCCGTAAAATTCTAAGCACAGCTCGAATAATAGGACCTATGTGATAGATGGCCAGAGCAAGCGCAATCTGGCCTTCCAAGACTGCTATTATTGGAATCTTGCCGCCAAGCACACAACGAGAGCACGGAGCGAGTCACGTGGTCACCTTTCGGCCACCCTATTTATACGAATATCGTAGGCATCGTATCTTGACTTGTTTTTCCCCTCTTAGATAGACAGAGATTATTATTGAATATATTGCATTTGAAGCTGATGATCTATATCATTGCACAACCCTGTGCAACCCACAGCTATCCCGATATCTGAGTCACCCGTAGGGACACGTCGATGGAGCAGCGCAACAACGATCAAGTTGGTAACCAGTAGTAGCAGCCCATATTGTCGAATAACTGCGTGCGCGCCCACGGTTGAGGTCTATCAAGGGTTGAGGACGGCGCTATAATAAATCCGATAATGGCTGGGGTTTCAATAAGAAGGTGCATGACAAAGCCGCTGTTTTTGTAACGGGCCGCCATCGTTCAAAAGGAGGACTAGATACGATCATATACTCAATATATGAACCTATTAATGAATTACTGTAACTAAAGGAAGCATGCACTCTTGTTAACACTTCCTAGGGGCATGCATTTTATATGGACCCCTGATTGTCCGATTGGTCCGACACCCGGCAGACCCGGACATCCGACGATGGATTTAAGTTTCTTACGAACATGAATAGCTATTCTTTAGGCTTTGAAGCGAGATAATACGATTACAGGTTCCGTTTGGCGGGAAACTACGCGATTAGCGCTTCAGCGCGTACTACTAGTAGTATACTCAAAACTCCTTGAAAAAGTTGACCATCGAGGCTCACATCGACAATACGTGGTGGGTAGCTCGCTTGATATGTGGACTTATCGTGGCAAATTGAACAAATATAACGATATTCTACTTTGTCAAGCCCACCCACACTCCCTGCGCAACGGAACAAGTCAAAGTCAAGTCTTCCGTCCAAGGTTTACCGTCATCTCGGCTCTCGATAGTCGAATACTGTGGGTTGCACAGGGTTGTGCAATGATCATGATCATCGGCTTCAAATGCAATATATTCAATAGTAGTCGGGTTCGTTATCTAAGAAGAAGAAAAGAAGTCATAGTGGAAGGCGCGGTATCGCCGTATAAATATCGTGGCTTGAAGGTGACCACGTGACAGGCTTTGTGGTGCTTGGCGGCGATATTCCAACAAATACTGCTGGAGTAGTCGCACAAGTACATAACTTGTCTCGACTGTTGCGAATTGTTGACCTGCCGGTTTTTTTTTTTTTTTCGTTTTAGCTCAATTCTGTCTGAGATGTGTAGCAGAAGTTGGAGCAAGTAAAACATACCAGGACAAATCCTCTGCCCCGCATTGAAGGGAAGATACTCAAACGTAGGTCGAGCCTTCTCCCAGCGTTCTGGGCAAAACTGGTGGGCATCCGAACCCCAGATATCCTCTCTTCTGTGCATTGAAAAAACCTGATAGACTATAAGCTGCCCTGCGCGGATGAAAATCGGGCTCATGCCATCTTTGCCACCACCCCGTGGCAGGACGGTATCCCTTTTTGCTACCCTCGTGTTGAGTGGCACCGGAGGATACATTCGTAGCGTCTCTTTTATAATTCGATTTAACCAGGTCATATGCTTGAGATCTTCAAATGTCGGTAAGCGACCATTCAGTTGGTCTTGTACCTCCTGACGCAGCTTCGCCTGATATTCTGGTCGTCTCGCGAGTTCAAACACTGCTGCGCTCATAAGACAGGCCGATGAGTCTCTGGCAGCGACCACTAAAGATCATGATGGTAAGCTACAGAGATTTCCAGGGCGGATAAAAATGTTGAGTGTCGGTTCTTACGAGTGTTCAAAGCTTGATCACGGATCTCTTTAGCCCCAACACCATCTCGAGCGAGTGCATTTAAGAACGTATAGCGCTCTTCACCTTCCTCAACCTGGCCTTCTGCAAGCCCTTGTGCACCTCCTCTTTCTTTATGCCAGGTGCGAGCGTCATCGATCACTTTCGCAACAATATTATCGACGTAGTCGTGCACATACCTGCATGCCTCAGAGTATTCGCGGTCAATATAGAATCTTGCAAACTTGCCCAGTCGAATTCTCTGAGCGATACCACTGGTACCCTTGTCATATGCCCAAGCGAATCTTTCCGCCACTGAGTCCGCACTGGGTTGCACGAGGTTGCTCGAGTAACCCAACAGCATTTCGGTGCCCGTATCCATCGTCTGCAGGGTTAGAGAAATTATCAAAGTCAGTGGTCATTGGACGTATAGAGGCGTATTCAGTTTTGACCTAACAAAGCGGAACGCGCGTTCCTGAAAGTCGAATACAGTTCCGTCAGCCGGCATGTGGTCTAGCAGATGCTGGAAATGCGTCTCGAACAAATCCAAATTGGCAACTTGTTTGCGTGTAAAGTTCGGCTTCACAAGCGCACGACCATATTCCCAGTCGTGTCCGTCCGCATTGAATACGCCTATTCCCAGCAATTCTTTGGAATTATCTCGTCGTCGTTGTCCAACCTCAAAGTCATCGAACTTGGTGACAAGAACAGCCTGAATGTTTTTAGGCTCGTTTGTGAAAAATCACGTAGTCGCCCATTAAGTTCGTGCCAAAGGTACTCCCGACTTGTTGGAACCACTTCTGGTACATTTCCAGTTCCTGTTTTCGTTCTCCTGCCTCATTGAGTTCCCAGAAGCGATCCAGTCCGAGTATTGGGTCCTTTTGCGGCGACAGCCGGAGACGTCGTCAGCCATGCTTGCTTTTGAATCGTTGATAGCGCACGTACCAAGAGATATACTGCCATGAGTAGTAAGAGAGAAGGAGACCGACAGCAGCACTGCCGAGGCTAATAAAGTCGTGGCATCTGACCATCACTTATTCTTGAATCTCTTTCAATAGGAGGCAAAGCAAATTTTGAATTGAGTTGAATCGACAGCAAGCCTGATGGTACCCGACTTTATATTCTGCATTTGAAGAAACAGAGTATGATACGTGCTCAAGTTATCGTTCTTCAAGAATAGGAGTGGAGAGGAGGTGGCTCATGTTCGGATGTCCGAACTCATGACCGGCTTAGTTATATCACTGACCTAACAAACATCTTCAGTGTGGGCAAAATATCACAGAGCCTTAATTTCTTAGGTAAATGAAACAGATGAATATTACTTTGTCCGCACGCATGATTCGGAACCGCGTCACGTCATTGCGGAAGGTTTGTCGCCCAGGACGTTGCAAAACCACTTTTGAACCTCTCATCTTCTACACTGTCCTTTTTTACCGGAGTGGCAAAATGGATGAAACCAGAGAGAAACCAGACCACTAAGCTGGAGGTTTTGGCTAGCTTTCTGGGCAATTGCGCTCAGTAATCTGGCCGCTTCATTTGACGCCACCATGTTGTCCGTTGCGCTGCCGGTGAGACGTCCTGCAGTTTAGATCCATCATGTAATTAACGTGTTGATAACTCACATTTTCTCAAGGTAATTTCTGCGGAGCTCGGTGGCTCATCTGCGGAAGCCTTTTGGGCTGGAACTTTGTACCTCCTGGCCTGCACAGTCCTCATGTTGTTCTGGGGTACTTTGAGCGACGCTTTTGGTCGACGGCTGATCATACTTGTGGTTTTATTGGTATTTGCTCTGAGAACGATAATTTGCGGCGTTGCCACCGACTGGACGACTATGCTTGCTGGCCGTACAGTTCAGGGCACCGGCGGAGGTGGCATTCTCGTGCTCACCACGATGCTCATCACAGACCTGGCGCCTTTGCGTGAACGGGGACGCTTTTATGCACTGGTTGGCTGCATTTGGGCCGTCGAAAGTGCATCTGGCCCAATAATTGGCGGCGGTCTCGCCAAGAAAGACACATGGAGATGGATTTTCTGGATCAATCTCCCCATCATCGCTATCAGCTTCGCTGGCATTGTTATTTTCTTGCGACTCTCACGAAAATCCAGGAACCTGAAGGAAAAACTGCGTCTTTTTGACTATCCCGGTTCTCTGGTGTTCATTGTCGCAACAATTGTCTTCCTAATGCCAGTCACTTGGGGAGGCACTCAGTACCCATGGTTTGGGTGGCAAACGCTCGTTCCCTTGATCCTCGGACTTGTAGGGCTCGTAATATTTGCTATCTACGAATTGAAACTTCGCTCGCCCAGGCTCCCCCAAGCGCGCTTGGTTTCCAAATCCGTTTTTGCCAACCGGTCCGTGTGTATCGGCTACGGTTCGAGTGCTGTACACGGTATGATTCTCTACAGCTTTGTCTACTATATGCCAGAATTTTTCCAAGCCATCAAGCTATACAATCCCATTATTCCGGAGTCGCGGCCCTGCCCCAAACTGTCACCATAGTTCCCTGCGCCATCATGGTTGGTGTCACAGTCGCACAGACAGGCAAGTACAGATGGGCTTTGTGGGCAGGCTGGTCTCTCACATGTTTTGGATGCTGTCTTCTTGTTCTTCTGGATATTCAGACTACCGCTGCACAGTGGATTTTCTTGGAGGCCGCCTCTGGACTGGGGCTTGGGTTTCTATTCCCTGCCATTACCCTCGCAATCCAAGCCTCCGTGCCGCAGCAGGACTGTCGACAGATGACCCAATGTCCCTGAATCTCCGAAATGCGCCGTCTAAGTCCTTCCGTGTAACCTGCATTGTCATGTGTGCCTCTTCTGGTTGCAGCCGCTTGGTAAGTTTCTTGATGAAGGAGTACGACTTGGACCAAGGGCATTATTCAGAGCAGACATTCTTAGATGAGACCACCAAGGCTTCTAGCATTCCCGAAGTAACTGCAAAACAAGCGACGGAGTGACTTGGGGGAATTCCATGTTTCCCCACACAACTAAACGCCATGGGCAGGCTCATTCATTCAGAGTACTATGGGATCGACATATTATTCGCACTTTTTAAGTAACTACCTGGTTATTAATGTGGAGTGCTCTTTGACGTGTTTTGATATGCTGCTCTCGATCGGAAGTCCGATTAATTCGGATCGTCGTCCGCATCTGCCGGAATCCGACCCGAACCAAGTCCGGCTTTTCGTCATTCGTCTTGGAATATTTTCCCACAGTGTATAGATTGCCTGCACGTCATGTGGCCATCTGCTTTTGCGCTCAGAGTTTTGAAGTTGGAGAGTTGTCTCCTATAGGGGCATTCCAAAATGCGACAATCGTTTTCCAGTAATCGGGACCGTGGTCTCGTACCAAAGCGCAATGCGGGCTATCGGGATACGAGACACCCTGTGCAGACAGGCCTTGCTGTGATCTCGCATCCTCGATATGGGCTTCTACATCCTGCCACCTCACTACCTGATCTGCCTTGGAATAGAGATAAAGTCTCCTAGCGTTACCAAGCACAGCAGGATCGTTCAGTTGAGCACGAAGATGGCTTACAGAAAGCATCAAACCCGCGTTTTGGAGGCCAGTGAGTATCCCCATGGCGGGATATAAGAGAAGTTGGCCAACAGCACGGGCCGGGAAAGCCGCTGGTAGAGAATAGGCGGCAGCCTTGTAAGCATTCTCAAACGTAGCGTCCCCAGGGCAGCAGTCAAGGATGAGCAACTTGATGTGCTTGGAAAGGTCTATGTCACCACGTTCGTTATGTAAGCTGAGGGCCATCTGAATGGCACTGTTGCATCCTCCATGGGAAAATATGTGCCAGAGAAACGAAGGACGCGCAGCCTCATCGTCAGCTTGTGCCTCTATGCGCTCTATCATGACATGCCGGGCAGGAGCAAGGCGGGCGTGTAACACACTGAAGGGAAGGACAGTGATATCGAGAAACCGACCGGCAATGAGCAGGATTGGCGACTTGGGATACAGTGATATGTAGCCGTCGAGGTATTTCTGGATTCGCGATGGGGTTGCACCCCCAAGCCAGGTGCATAGAATAATAAGCTGCGGGTCGGTGCTTGCGTTTATGTTTTCAGACTTGCTGCTTTGATCGGAACGATGATCCACGTAGTAGATGTCTTGACCTATTGCCTCGAGGGGATGGAATGCTGTCGTGGGAGGCATTGCGAGACGTCGCACCGATGAGACATGAAGTCTTTTTTTACTTCACTTTGTTTCGTTTAATCTTATTAATACTTTAAAATGAAACAGTGCGGAGAAATCTAACCGTCTTTTTTTTTTGTTTTAAAAAAAATAACAATAAATAACAATAAAAATAACAATAAGACCAACCAATACCTTTGTTTTGTTGGGCCGACCAATTTTTGTTGGCCGGAACTCTGCCAAAAACCGCACAGTATGAGTAACCGATTTCACGAGCCGGTTCAACGATCTTGACACGGTATGACGGCGCCATCAGCATCGTGTATGGTTCAGGAGAATGCGCCAGGCGTCGGCGAAATGCAGACGAAATACGGAGTACTCCGTAGTAGTATCTTATATGCCAACAGGCCCAAAACAGAATCCGCCATGTAAGCCACTGTTCATGCTGCACCTCGCACGCGTACATAAGGCTATCTCACGACTCTGTGCGTGCGTGCCGGCACCTCACAAGGTAGGCCCTGATTTCGAGGATACTCACCATACGAGACCCAACGATCCAACAGAAGCTTGAGTACTCCGTACATTGAGATTGTTGTACGCAACGGCGCTTGCGAGTTCCTAGTCTCTCCCGCTGCAGTAATCTCCGAGCTGATCTTTGCGCCACGATCGAGCAGGGGCGATGGAAATCGGACATTGTCTAACCAGTTCTCCAGGCTGATTCGAGGCACAAGGCCCTTTTCACGCAAAGGATTGTCGCATGTCTGCCGCAGGAAAACACCTGACCGACGACGGGTCCAACACTGCGGGGCGAAGCACTTTCAGTGCGTTGGTGGCATGTGCAGCAACAACGGCCAGACGGCTGCAGATGCACGCCAAGGAAGTCCCACCGCATTCACTGCAATTTTATGGCACCCAGAGGGCTTCTCAGTCTCGACGCCAAGAGCGTGCTGCACGGCCGGCGTGATGGTTCCGTTGCCTTGACGAAGCGAGGCCCTCGCGTAGGCGGTCGCCCTGTTTTATCTGCCATCGTTGCATCGATGTCATCCAAATCAGTCTCATACGCCACTGACGGAATGAGGCTATAGAACCGAAAACCAGTCTTCGTTATGCCTTAGTTGGCCCTCGTCTGCCGATTTCTGTTGCATTGCGTGGATTTTGGGGTCTTAAACGCATAAATACTAGAAACTCTGTGGCTGCCTTCGCGGCATATGGGCCGAGTCCGGGTTCACCGTTGGTGACGACGGCTACCATGCCGTTGGCATTGAAGAGGCCCTGTGCGAGATTTCGAGCCATCGTCATCGACGAGCCTACTCTTGGGCGTATTTCCGAAACAGCTGCCCGATCTAACAAGGCGGTCAATCGCACTGTATGTAGATGCAGAGAGGTTCTGTACCCCGCCCAAGAGAAATAAGGTGCAGTGTGTGGCCTAACATAGCAGTTCAGCTTATGCAGGCAGGCAGACAGGATGAGTAGCTAAACAAGCGGTAGTACTTATTTGACTGCAGAAGGGGCTAAGGCTAAGACAGAACGGCTGTAAGGCAGGCATATCGAAGGCATTTCAAGGCGCTTCAAGGAGTAACGCTATTCGCAGGGTCCGGGAGTGCATCTTGCGCGATGGAGGTCGGCGGGGGAGAAACGCCGTCTCTCCGACAACAAAAAAAACGTTAATGATCTCAGCGCAAGATTATGCCTGTCCGTCCACTCCGGCTTTAATTCGTAGGAGCTTTAGTCTAGTCTGATGCCTATTCATGGTCTAGTACTGTAGTGCAGCTCTCAAATCAGCAATTGCCTCAGTCATGGTCGAATACACGCCTTCTAGAATCGTACTCCATTCAGCATCTGCATCACGGGCGACGCCACTGTCCCTCCCCAGACTCTCCTCAATGCAGGTGAATGCACCGTTCCCATTGTGCTCTGCCCCAGCCTTCGCGTACCCGCACCCGGGCAGAAGCGAGCGCATCTTGCGGTGTAGCTCATTCGCCAACGTCTCAATCGAGTTTGCGACCAGTAAGAGCTGAACTTGTGTCGGAACTGCCATTGGCACGTTTCCGATCTCCATTGCAGGGAGCAGAGGGCGCATGAATGACAAACGATCCTCCAGCGAGCCAAGAGAAATCTCCTCCGATGCTGCCAGGCGCTGAAAGAATCGGAGTGCAGCGCAAAATAGTTCCAAGACCAAGGTGTATGATGACAAGAGAAGAAGAGAGTTTGATGTGTCTTGCAAGACAGTGCCAGATCTTCTACGTTTCGAACCAAAGCCGCCATCTTCATCTTTGTCATCTTTCTTCTGGCCGTGGATTCCGTTCTCAAATGGCTGGCTTGCGCTCTGAGAAATCTCACTGGTCAAATAAAGAAGCTGGATCGCCAACTCTACTGTCCGGCCAATAGAGCACGAGTCCCGGGCGGCACCTCCATTCATGTCATCATTATTCATTTTTCTGTACAAAGTACAATCGTCGTTACTGTCTCTCTCATTATTATTGCCCTTGGGATGAGACGCATCATCGTTGAATTCCGACTCCTTAAGTGGAGGCTGTCGGATCGATAACTCAATGCGTTTGACGGACACTGATATTAGTTCATGGTGCTTTCTAAGCCTCAGACTTAACGAAAACAATCTTCCGATCCAACCATCTAAATTGTTGCCGGAAAGCTCATCCAATTCCTGAAGCCTACCTGTTGGCGCCACCAGGTCGTGCCGGCTGGTTGGTCCGAGATGGGGATCTGTGCAGTGCTCTCTGTCATCGATATCCTTCAGCTGTGCTGTTGTTTCTTGCGGGGATCTCAACAGAAAATCGAACGACGAAACGGATAGTGCAAGATCATTGTCAGTGTAATGCAACGACTCGGAGCCAGTGGATCCAGGTTCATCCCATGAAGACATCATGCTGATATCAGCCGAGTTGATGCCGTTGTGATATGCTATCAAATTATTAAGAATATGAGACTAATTTTATTTGCAACAGAGGGCACACGTTAAAGCTTACAGGCATTATTGTTTCCCTGTCCATCCCTTAGCATTGATGCTGGCGACAGTGGTTGTGGAAAGGTTGCATGGCTGCTTGTGTCAGCAGCCGAGGGTGGTCGGGGGAGGGTCGCATTCTTCCTCTCCCGGCCGCGCTTGGAGGGCCGTACAAGGCATTGGACGTCTGCCCGGTTACATCGAACGCAGCTTGGCTGTCCGTGAACCTGAATGCATCGCAGCTTCTGTGCATGACATCGGAAGCATGCGGGATGCCTAGTATAGGTATTTTCATGGTTCATGTTGACCAGCGCGACTACAAGCTCGAGGAGGTGAGTGAGGTGAGTAAAAGCTACTGGGGCAGTTCTATTTTATTTAATATCGGGGGGAGGGGGGGGGGGGGGGGAAGGAGAAATCACTCTGTGGCAATGTTGGTTGATTAGTGGTAAAAACCACGCCGCGCAATCCTTCAGCGGCCACATACATAATCATATGCTGTTGGTCGAGGGCAAGCAAACATCGAGCCCGCGATTTCCGACATCTAGCCCCAACCTTGCCCGAAAGGTGTTCAGTACCCCACCACCTATTACAGGGGGAGAAGTACTCTTTATGTTTCCAGCTGTGTTTGCTGCGTTTGCCGTGTTGAAAGCCTAGCTAGTTGCCGCGTCGTCGCCTTTCCTCTGGACTGGAGCATCGCCAGACGGTTATATGGGCGTTCTTATTAATATTACGGGATCTGACAATTTATCTAATTTAGTAGCATTATTAAAGCTATTGATCATGGTGAGGCTGCTTTGCCAGCGCGGCTGCGTAAATACTCTCTTCTATACCGGACGCTGTAGAGAGTAATGCCCCAGCGCGGGAGGCAGTATGACTTAAGAGAGGCCCAGAATTGTATGTAGGTGTGGTAGGCAGTGCTGCGATATAATGTAGTGCTCCATAAGGTGTTGTTTAAGGCCAAAGACATTGCACTGATGGCAGCACAGCCTGTTGTGAGTGGTGTTGTAGGATCTGTCGTGAGGTCTTCGCGTCGGATCGTAGGCTTTGACGATAACCGGCCTTAGCAATAGCGAACCCCTCTGATCTCTGATAATCCTTGAGAGCATTCAATGCGTCTTGATGGAATTCAAGCTGTTAAATAGGACCATCTATGAGAAACGAGGGAGGCAAAGGACGGCAAGAAGTAGGGCTTTTGATGATGATTTATGTTTTACAAAGTGCTTTGTACACATACCGCTGCGGACGTTCAACGCGCGTTGCAAGGTTGACGACAAGGTTAGAAACAAAAATGTATTTCTCCCCTTGCAAAAAGCACGAACCATATTGTTCGTTGTCGGTGTTCATTGTTTCTGTCTATTGTTGGTGTCCATTATTAGTGTCCATTATTAGTGTCCATTGTTGGTGTCCATTGTTGGTGTCTATTCTTGCTGCCTATTGTTGCTGCAGGAGGTTTTCAGCCGTGCAGGGGCACGTCAGATACCGTCGGAATCCAAAGGAAATCGACAGATTGAATGAGTCCAAATTCTAGGCATAAAAAGGAGGAATTCCCGGGGATTTAGGAAGCATCAGATATCACCAATTTCATCCATTTCTATCATTCTCTACCGCGTACAATTGCTCTATGACTCTAGCCCCATCAACGTAACATGTTCCCCTGGGACACAAATGAATCTGCATAAGAGTCTCAGGCAACGTGGCTGCTTTTAATTCGACTGGGGCACATAGCATTGCCTTTCAGCCTTGCCAATCATTGCTCAATGTGCTAGCTCCTGCTTAGTGTGTGGTGACACAACTTCTTGACGGGGCTCTCAGCTCTAATATATTGATACACTTCTATTTTAAGCGTAAAATAATGCGGAAACATTGTTATGCGGGTGACGAGATCATGTCTGGAGGGGATATCAATTGTTATTGCTGCCGGTATATGATGAAAAGACAATAGTCAAGAGCCAACACATCCAAACGGGATGAGTTGGTATAACTTGTATCTATCCAGAATACAGTCATGCGGACGAGAGACCGACAAATTTCCGAATACGTTAGAATTCGTGTATGTCTCTGATTGTGTGGGCTTGGCTCTTCGAGGCACGACTGGACCCTTTCGACTAGCCGGGGGACTGCGGGACCAAGTCTCCCAACTTTCTTTTTGCGTTTTAATACTGGACTTTGGAGACCGTGCCGTGTTTATTGCCCCACCCGATAGAGCCTCATTAATCTGTTTAGTCACCCATCATGAACCGAGTAAAGGACTCATCTGTTGCCTCCCGATGGGCAGCTCACGGGACATGAGTAACACGGATGGTGAGAGTTGGTTGAGCCTTTGATGTGGACGCGAAACAGGAATAAATTACAAGGCTCGTTCATTTATTATGATGACGGGTTGAACTTTCGGTTCATTACAAGATGCCATTTTTTGTCCAGCCGACCTCAAGACTATGGGCCAAGCCGCCCTCTCGCTCGTCTTCAAGAGTCTTGTTGACATTATTATTGTTACGTGCTCAGGCTACCCTAGGGGTCTGGTCGCCACTAACATCACTTGCGCCTTCTGGTGGGTATAGTCCAATGGTGCCTACAGTGGGCCTCCGGTAATTCCGAGCCTAAAACCAAACAACCAAATCGTGTTAGAGTGGTGGCACCGAACTTTATTGCCGAGATGCAAAAGGCGAACCAACCGAAGCAGTAGGGTGCTGGAGAAGCTTGGCTTTAAAAAGGTTGATACAAACTAATTCCAGGAGAAGGACGTTCTGGACAAATAGGAAATGGTTGCCGCCTGATATTTCGACGCTGCTTGCACCGACCGACCACTGAGACGTGCGAGGTATTACCACCACGGCGACTGGATGAGACCAAGGCCCAAAACTGCTAATTTAACAGTCCAAACACTGTCCCGGACAAAGCCTAGCAGCGCGGTGTTGAGTTGCATAGGTGGAAACGCAAATATCCTCCGAAACGTCCGATCTCGTATCTGTCGCATGCCGACCCAGCCATCTTGGTTGACATTTGCACCGGCCCAGATCGTTCGGTGTCTAAGAACATATGTCTACACTAAACATGGAACCAATGAGACCTGACTGCTGGGGATAATCACTGTACAAGCATCCATCCACCATCCATGACCGGCTGAACGGCAGACAATCTCATTCTACAATATCTACCTCCTGGGTGGACCGAAGGAAAGTACAAAAACGCTTGCGATGAGGATTACGATGTACTCACGGAAGAGGGATCCATCCATTCAAAACGAACCAGGTCAGAGATTGACTCTTTATCTGGCCATCTACTAGGAACTTCAAAAGGTAATAAACCGCATCGCGGCTGAGACGCATCTATATGTGTCATTGAACCGGCTGCCATCCCCACTTCCACAGCGGCGCTTTTTTTGTTTATTGAATCCTGTCCATGAGCGAATTCGGTAGCGGCCGAATCCTTTGCACTCAGCGTATTATCATCATATGCGACGTGACAGCTCGGATTTTAACCCTCATGCTGTTCACAGCATGATCCTCTCCACACACCAAGCTTCTAAGTCTTCGAAATTTTCCTTTGGGCCATCGCTGAAGACCTGTTCAGTGTTATTCAAGTTGGCGAATATTCCCTTTTTGTTACAGAAGTATCGTTTAATGCAGCTTCCTCAATGCCCCGCCAATCTCCTCTTTATATCCTACGCAGATGACATTGCCATTGAGCTTCCGCGTAGCTGCTGCAAGCTCCTAAAAGCTCTGCCTGCACTCTTTATACAGGCCCCTGATGGTGCTATACACGTACGGTCCGTCACCTCCATTCTGAGGAGGCTACTCGTCATCCGTGATCACAACAGCAGCAACGGTCTCCGAGGGCAGACAGGCCAGTATTCTCGCATGTCGCTTGCATATCGGTCTAACAATCATTTGACAGTCTATGAATGGTCTTCTCGTAGGCAGCTACGATGGCATTGTGGAGTTGATCGGGGCTTTCTGCAGGTGTTCCAATATTTATGCCTTCATCCTCATCTAATGGAAAGAGGATCTTCCTGATCCTCAGACAGAGAGACTTTACAATGTCGAAAGTTTCTGGGAACCCGTCCATAACTTCTTTAGTACCACGAACGCTCATGTAATACTCTTTGACTCGCGCAATATCCTCGAAACTTCCAACCTCCCATTTTCGCAAAATGCTGTCCCTGGGTGGCACCTCCTTGCCACCAAACCAGTTGACCCATGAGCACCGTGCACACACCCAGAGCAGAACGTAGAAGAATGACTCAAGGTCATGACGGTAGGTGTGATTAGCCTGCTGCAGCACTTCGATGGCCATAAACTGCATCGTGCCAGTCTGGTGTCGCGCCCCGCTTGGATCAGTGTCCCTAACCTTGGCCAGATCGAGGTCGATCAGCATGCCTCTGAAGCCGTCAGGTGCCTTCTCATCCGTAATAATGATGTTATTCGATGAAATATCGCTGTGTACGATGTTACCAACGGTGTAGAGGGACTCGTGCGCTCTGATCGCATCCCGAAGCGCCTCAAGCAGCTCTTTGATTGAGGTGAACTTGCCAATGACTCGACCGGCTCGTGAGACAACGAGGCAAGAATAGATCCGGTTCTCAAAGGTATCCTCGGGAGTTGAAGTGTACGGGCTCGACTTGGCTTTGTCGTTGGACAGCAGCTTATCGACCTGATGGATCAGTTTTGACTTCTGGCTGTTAGACCGCGACCTCTTAGATCGGGACGTGCCGTCAGACGACGATTTGCGCTTAAGGCTTAATCTGTTAATGCTCTCTGAGTCGGCCGCTGGCGTGTCCTTAGAGTTGATGGGCGCTATGTCGTGTGACGACGCCTCCTCAAAAGTCTTGAAACCTGTGAGGTTTTGGAAACACCAGTCCTTTCCGCATATCTGTAATCGTGGTAATTTGGTGATAGGCCTCAACTCTCGCCCCTCCCTCAACACCTCTTGCCGCCGCTAGCTCAAGATGTTCTGCTTCTGGCTTCCGCTTATCCGACGCCCACGAGAGCTTAGCAACATGGCCATTTCGGGTTCGATAGAAAGTAGTCCTTCGACATACGACAGCTCGTTGTCGAACCAACAACTCCTTCAGCTGGATCCTTGCCTCTTTGCCGCTCTTATCCCTGAAGGTAGCATAGCGATGACCTTTCTTTCGCTCGATCAACGTGTCTAGGCCCATCATCTCATCGTCCATGGTAGCGTATCCAACGAGAGCCCGCGCAAACTTGTCCGGCTGCGCGTGGATATCGAACAACCCGGAGCTTTATAGTCCAGACCGGTCGGAAACCCACAGCTCCATCTTATAAGCGCAGAGAGAAAAAGCGTGGACGAAACGGCACGTCGGCTGATCAGCGAAGACACCTCGCACATATCGTGTAAGCTGAAGGAGGGTTGCCTTGAACTTGCCGACAGTCTTCTTTTTCTCTCCGATGACAAGGACATCCTTATAATAGAACGTATCATTATCTTTCTTGGCCGGCCGTTGGAAGAAAAGGTCCATCTGGCCTTTTCGTTCCTTCAACTGATTGGCGGTTCTAGTAGTATGCAGCTTGTCTGGCGTATCATTTGAGCAGCTCTCTTCCAATGACCGTTGCCAAACCCAGACCGGTTTTTCGTCGGGATCAGACGGGAAGTCCCTCCATTTCTTCCCGTCATGGGCCCCCAACATATCTTTCAGCATCCGCTTCTTTTCCTTACACCAGCTCGTGGAGCCGACAAGCCATACTGAAACACAGGACCTTGACTGGTGTTGACATTTTCCAGGAGCGCCGTAATGGCGAGCGAGGAACGTCCGTAAAAATGCAGCAACCGTCCAAGACCACCATAATTCGGGACTCAAATGTCGCCCAGCAAAATTAGATGGTCGGTCAATTAGTGCTCATGATGCCACCGGTTTCGATGCAACGTGGCGAAAGGAAAGCACGGAGGTGATATACGCATACAACAACTGTGAGGAAGTGTTCCAGAGCAATGTGCTGAATACTTTCAATAGCAGCTGTTTTTGGCATCACATGGAAATCCAAATTACAGGAGAGTCGGAGGAATGAAAGGGAAGGAAACAAACTTTGCTCAAGAGCTGCCAGACGGGGTTTATCGGACTTATTGCCATATTCATCGCGAGGTCCAAATTTCTTGGACAACTCTGGGAATGGGTGGTGTTGTATCCCGCCAGCCAACTGCCGCCGTTCGCCCCAGCCCTTGGCAAAAGCGGACACCTAGTAACAACCCATTAGGTGCACAGTTCACGCAATCTTGGCATGCAAAATCCCGAAATGACGCGAACCCGGGACGCAGCGCTCGAGCCGACCCGTATGGATGACCTCATCGAAATTCACGTCAAGCCTACAAATCGAAACCAGAATGACCTCGAGAGCCTACTTAATCCTCTACGATCATTCCAGCCATTTTCTCCGGCGCACCCTGCAAGGCTACGACCTAGCCAGAGGAAGTATCGTCGCCCGCCGACATTGCCAAAGCCACAGCCATCGCAGCCGCAATGACCGCAAAGCACAGCTGTGGTCATTGCGGCTGCGATCCAACGCGTGTTCTCCGTCTATCAGATCCTCCCCGGTCCTGAAGCTGCCGAGTTATGTATATTCTTCGGCTGCTTGTCAGCAGGCAGGATAGGTGGGATCATTGCCGGCATAGCGTTCATCCTGCCCGGGTTCATTCTGATGCTCCTGGCCAGCTATCTCTATTCGTTGGCAGGTTTGGAGAACAAGTACTTTAATGCATCGTTTCGGGCTTTACAGCCTATCGTTGCGGCTATGGTAAGGGTTCAAATTCAACATCTAAAAGAATGCTTTGGGTCGTCTGATTCTGACGCTGAATCTAGATTATACGCGCAACCCATAAAATTGCAGATCACTCTGTGAGGAATCACGACACGAAGAAAATTGATCCGTTTCTCGTTATCGCAGCTATTTGCACAGCAATCAATGGGGCACTCCGCATAAACATGTTAGTATTCCCGCTCCATCGACGTGAAGGAAACCAAAGAGTGGTTGCAGCTTTAGCCTTTGCAAGCCCAACTCAATTTTGAGGCTGTTGGTGAGTAGGCTGACTCAACTACCCTACCTTAGTTTCATCTCCCTCGGCCTCTACGGCATTATATACACCTTGATCTCCCGCCGCCTCTGGATCCCCGCGGCTGCGCTCTTCATCTTACAATACGCCGGCTACGCACTCTACGTCGTCTTTCGTGGCGTGCCATCGCCTGTGTCATTAGCCCTAGGTATCGCCCGGACACCTTCGCTAATTAACCTCTTTGTGCTGGGTCTGGTGGCTGGCACGCTCTCATTTGGCGGCGCGTACACCGCCATCCCGTTTGTGCAGGTCGAGGCTGTTCTAATGGGGTTATGGCTCCCGCAGAGCGTGTTTATCGATGGGATTGCCATTGGGAATATCTTGCCAGCACCGCTAGTTATTTTTGCAACCTTTGTGGGTTTCCAGGGCGCCTACACTGATGGGTCAGTTGGCAACGCGTTTGCTGGTGCAATTATTATTACGCTGGGGATGTTCTTTCCCTGTTTCCTTTTTACTATTGCTGGCCATGAATTGTTAGAGAAATTAGTGCGGAATAAGGTCAGAGGTCACCCAGCTCCCTCAGCTCTGTCGACAAGTGTGCTTATAGTCTCACTAACTATTATCTTCTGGCAAATAGTTCCTCGCCAGCTTCTTCGATGGGCTGTGCGGCTCAGTTATTGGTGTCATAGCCATCATTGCGGTGCAGATTCTCAAAGCCAGTATCGAAGGCCCCCTTGTCAAGATAAAAAATCAACCCGTTGGTGAGGCAATTGCTGCAACTGCGCAAGTCGGACCGGCGGCAGCTTTGTACATGCTAGCCCTAGCCGTTCTCTACAAATTTACCAACAAGTACACAGCGCTCCTGTTAGTCATCATGGGTGCTGTCGCGGGGCAATTTCTCTTTATAGATTAGAGTTGGTGACAGAGAAGCCTAATGTACCCGTTACGGTTAGCCGCAGGTCACAAACACGGCTCCAGTCGACTCCAGTCGGCTAGTTATACAAATATTTTTTTCTTCCTGATAGCACAGGTGGTCGAGTAATGTGTGTTTGCCCTATGGCCTGTAGCTGGCGGCGACGAATGGCCTTGACGGCGATTTTGCGAGGACGGGGCTGTCTGAGCAATATGCTCTTTAAGAAGTTGATTAAGAAATATTTATTATACAGCCCTATGGAGCACTTTCAATATGAATCTCAGTCCCGCTGGGAAGCACAGAATAATATCTAAGTGACAGCCTGCCAAGCCTTCGAAGTGGCCGACGGTGTCGGTGAGACAAGCCAAGTCCCTGCTAAAGGCACACATTCGCAAACGCAACGGGTTGAAAGGCCCAGAAAAGGAAGACGCGATACCTAAATTAACAATCGAACTGTGTGTCCGCTGACTAGTCTGATGTAAAACATGGCAGCTGCACAGGTCACTGAGGATGCGGGCAGATATTGTGGCCCGTGTACGGCTAGATACCTCTCAGACTAATGGCTATCTCGCTTCTGGCGAGCATCTGTTGGTCGGTTGCTACCAGAAACGGGGCATTGTACGCTTGTTGGCGCGCGGAAGGTCTTTTCGTCCCTTGCGCCGAGAACGTGTCCAAGAAACCATCTTACAACCAGTCTGTTACGCTCAAGTGGTGTTGGGGCATCCTGGTCCGTCGCTCCGTATGCAACTGATTTTTGAGAACACGCAACAACCACATAATTTCATAATATAGCTATCCCATGAAGCCGGTGAGCTGCCAGTCGTCGATCCCCTACCATACTCAGACCACATGAGGCCTCCAAACTATGCTGTGAGTCTTGCAGCTTGCGCGATTGACTTCGGACTGAAGCACGAGAAGCGACAACGGCTGCAGGCGAATTGGGTGATGCCTACTCTCAGCACCAATAGTGAGGCGAGTGATGAACGTCCTAGCAGAAATCCACCAATAGCGATTGAAACGAGATGTGCTCAAGGCCAGATCAGTTGTTGACTCGTTAATAAACTACCACCCTAGCTGCAGCTCGCTCAAAAGCCAACAACAGACTTGCATATTGTTTTACAGTTTGACAGCAACATCTGCACCAATACATGCGTCAATATGCAGTCGAACCAAGCGCTAATATGTCTCTGCGGTGGGTTTGTTCTCGTTCATGTTAGCCTCTCCTATATCTCCTCGGTTTTCTTAGACGAGGGGCTACAAGAGCTCATCCAACGCGCAGAGGCGTTGGCACTCTGGAGGTGCCAGGAACACTGACCCCAGGAGTGCTGACCCTAGGAGCACAGATCCGATCGCCCCGTGGCGGGAGCTCAATTCTCCGACCCCCTGGTCATAACCAATACCAATTACTCTCTAGTCGCATTGCGTAGTTTTGACCTAACCAGTAAGGTCTTGCCATCAGCTTCCCATTGCAGAATCTGCTGCAGTAGAATAGCGCAAACCAAATAAAATAAAATAAAAACCCACATGCCCTGTTGTGGGCATTACTTCTGCCGACAATGAAACAGTTGTAATTATTGTCACAATATTCAGCAAAAGGTGAAGCTCCACAGTAATAGCATGAATAATGTAATGCATTTTATATAGCCTGTGACAAATATATTTCAATTACTAGACTGAAGCCAAGCAAAAATTTCAATCAATATACAGCAGAGTAGGTAAGTGTAGGAAGCACAGGGCTTCGGGAGACGAGGGCATCGATACCGGAAGGTGAAGCAAGACAATGTGCAAACAATTCAATTCATTTGAACATGACCGTCTAAGAAAGAAGAACAAAAAGAGGAATGCCCCCGAGAGCGCCGTATAAAAGGGGCGCGCTATGGTGGCCACGTGATCTTGTCCGCAATTGCTCGTACGCTTGACGAGGGATTCCAACAGTAAGACCTATCTATATCCAGGATTGTTCAAAACCCACTGTGACTACGTAACTCCTGCGGTTCTTTACTTACGACCGCGAGGCTCTAAGGGTGACGCCCTGAACACGGGCAACATGATTCCGAAAATGGTCTAAGCTTCTCAACTTCAAATCAGCATCCGTGCACTTCGGGTGGTTGCACACGATAAGGTTATCAAGGCTCTCAATAGTACCCAGGTGCATCTTAATCAAAGATCCCGAATTCTCAATGTGCACATGGAGTTGTCACGACGGCGCTGGTCAACTTCAAACCTGCAAATCTTGTAACAAGAAGTGTTTGAGCATTTCCGGGCTTTTTAGTACAAACAGGATATAGTCTTCTATCCATTTAATACCAAAGGTCGTTACAGTCTCTGCAAATAAATAATAGAGCGTCTCAAGATACTGTTAGTGCTAGGCTGCAAAAGCCACGACGTAAAATTCGATCAATTCCTAATGTACAACCCTTCTTCTTGGTATGTCACAATGACTGGCTTTCATGAAACCTGAAGACTTCCCTATAACCAATATACCACAAAAGCCATGCTTGATAGGCCGGCGTTAAGAGAGCAAGAACGGCAGAGAGATGAGGACGGTTGAGATTCATGATGCTATTTCAATAAGTTTGCAATAGATAAAGTTGCCCAGATAACGATACCATACCTATAAATATGCTTAAAATACAGATATCCATACTGTTGGTTTCAATATTGCTAAGACGTAGCGCTCGATCATTAAATGATGCCAAAACTCGTCTACACCAATCCTGCATATCGGAGGTTGAAAAACATTGCGCAGTCGGTCCTCCAGACAGAATATTGCAAATCTGTGCTATCCGAAGATTATAGTATTTTCACGAAATAGAACCCTCGTAGGCCGCAACATTACGCGGTATACATAAATTATAGGAAGCAAACCATCACAGCGCGATGCATCAAAAGTTGGCACGTTAATATTCCAGTGCTGAGAATCACGATTTACTACCCGTGCGTGACATGTCTAGCAGAGTTTATTGCGGGAAATCTTCCAGGTTCCCTGATATCTGCGTTGGCAGGCGTCAGATTCTAGCACCGCCGGATGATGCTCAGCCAGGGTCAAGCAGCGGAAGCTGTCGAAACCCATAATTTCTTCACCTTCGGATTTACTTTCTTCATAAAGTGTGCCTTCAACAGCCATCAACACTCAGGGAGGGGGTATTAACCGGTATGTAATGTCACAGCCTCTGTAATGTATTCCCCAGCTGGGCTGGAACGGCCAATCCAAAACCAAGAACGGTCCTCATGACTGTTACTACTGATTTACTGGGCTGTCATCATCCGCAAGCTCCTCTAAAGCAAGAACAGATTGAAAGCACTAAATGTTTGTCATTGCGTCAACTAACACAGCGCTTAGAATAAGGCGAGCTTCTATCATCAACCGACCGAGGAACTTATTATGACGGTAACCTTGGCCAATACAACTTTGGACTGTTCGGAGGGCAATTAAATCCCATCTTCTCGACTGTTGGTGTTGTAATCCACTGCGTTTCTGACACCTCACATCTGCACTACTATTCTTCAGTCCGACGTGCAACGTCGCATCGACTCGCCAGCTGGTGAAACTGCGTTTCCCTCGCATGATCCCGTTCCACTATGTGTCTTCAGCCAGTGTGACGCTGTTCAACAATCTAAGTTACTCGTCTCCTAAGGCGACCGGCATCCATCATCTGATGACCAACATGGCTGCATATGTGGTAGATGGACGTCAGAGCTCTTCGTTCAGCAGGTCAGCGCCGATCATGGCTTAAAGGTCCGGACACCGTCCCTCAACAATATTCCGTCAAGGAGATGACGCTATCTCTGAGACGTCAAAATACGATTGGGGTCAAGGAGAGCAATCTCAGAGCGCAACTTACTGTAGACCCGAAGATCTACAAGCAATAGATATCTTCTCTTTGTTTAAGCAAAATACTGAACTCGACTAATTCTAGCCACCATGTGTAAATTGCTCGAATGCTGACCCCAGTTCGAGATCTTCTAGTTGATCTGCAGGAGGCCGTAGAGTAAGCTTATATAGATTATGCGGGGGTTTGAAGCAGAAAGAGACAGCCTAGTTCCACCTGGTAGCAATAGAGCAATCTTGGCTATAAGTCGTGGCAGCGCGATCGCTCGGGCTCGAAGGCAGAGCTATGACGCAAAGAAGATTTCCACTTCTCCGCCAAATACTCTATACTCCAATGTGCTGCCGATCGTAATGGAGTCTATCACCAGATCATACAGTTCATTGCAGTTGTCCGAATCCTCTTCACTTGCTACGGTCGGATTGAGAACAGTACCAGAAGTCCCGGGAATTGCATAGCTGAAAGTCGAGTCTCTGAGGCATAGCTAAGCCCGCAGACGCTAATTTCCCAAAGATACACACAACCGCAAACATGTCTGAAGGGTAACAAGTTAATCCGAAATCCGACATCAGGAAACGTGCGCCTGCTAGAAGCTCTTCATGTGCTGCTTCATGGGCTGTCAAACGCAATTAATGAGCTCAATCCTTCTCTCTTATTGCATAAGCAGGGCTTACTGCCAGTACACCACGACGTTTATATCTTTGACAGCAATTCAACTCAACCATGAGTTTAGGTGTGGCTGACAGGGCTGAATCAGTACTGCCGCACTATGTAGAGCGCGACGTTCGTATCTTTCGTATCCGTGGACGCGAAGCTCCCCTGCCGCATTCTACAGACAGGGCTCCAGTCATATTTTGCAACACAAACATATTTCAGGAGCTCAGATGGGGTTGGTTCAATTGGACGTCATAGCGTGGATTCCGTACCCGATTATCCACCACGGGAGCACCCTTGTTGAGGAGCGGCCCTACGATAGACCTTGGCTTGACCTCCCTCGCAGTCGTTACCATAATTCCCATCGGGCGTAGTTACGTCCAAGCCAAAACCAAGCTTGCCAGCTCGAATACGCACAAAGCGAACCAATCACGCCCAGGTTGTGGGCGTCATCGTGTACTCCGTTAAGCCAAAGATGGACTCAAATGTAACCCCTGTTCCAGCCCCCCCCGGCCACCCACGACAAGCGAGAAACCCTTTCTCAGCCCATGGAAGATCATATCCAGAAGCGACCTAATGAGGTGGCCACCATAACGCCTAGGTTTATGCCGATTCTATTCCTCCGCCTTACTATTGAGCCTCAGTTATTTCTCACACACGAGCGGAGCGGGGGCCGAAATCGAGGCACCTGTGCGATGTGGCGACCTGAAGCTCCAATTCAGCCTTAAGGCCCTTTCCGTTACTTTTCATCTAGAACTGAGACGGGAAGACTATTTCCAGTCGGGGGTGGGCAGGGCTCTCATCGTAGACTGCTGATCTCCTTAACCTAAGACCCGACGATCTTTGTCAAATGTTTGATCTTTCTTTCTTACAACTTCGCGACTCGGTCACAGTTTTTCCACCCTCTTGACTAGTCTCGCCTTTTGAGTCGTGCGCTGAAGGACAAATCGCAACATGACCAGCTATCCATACCAGCACAGCAATAATGAGCGCGACCATGGCGACCATGCCCCCGAGGCAGTCGACATGTTGTCTCCCATGACGCCACTGACCAACCTAGAGAGCGAGCTGCAAAGCAAGTACCAGTCATCGCACCATGCTGAACATGCCCATTCTCCCGTGGCCAGTACCGATAAAGAAGTTGTTACTCTGGAGCACGAGAATGCGCTCAAGCACGTTGTTCCCATGGAGCTGAATTCTGCATACCCGGAGACAACTACGACAACGAGTCCTCGGACACCGTCGACCGCGACAGCCCAGCACGCCAAGTCCTTGTCAGACGATGCGCCGGAGGCGTTACCTGCACCAAATGGCGGGGGGGGACAGAAGAAGAAGAAGATCCTCGGAATGAATCGCACCGTGTTCCTGGTTTTGGTGGTGGTCATTGTGGTGATTATCGCGGCCGGCGTTGGAGGTGGCGTTGGTGGCGCGGTTGCGTCCTCGAAGAAATCAGACGCCACTCCCGCAACGACCAGCGGCATATCGTCAAGGTAAGTTGTGCATATGGATCCGAATCGACTCCGAAGCATGCATAAACTTGAATGGCTGGCTAAATTTGACTCCTCGATAGTTCGTCAGCCCTACCACCGTCCTCATCGTCTAATCCCACGCCATCCTCCACCAAATCCACTTCCACGGCTAGTCCCTCTCAAACTGTCAGCTTTCTCAACAATCAGACGTGGCCGGAGGGCTACGATTACGCATTTCAAGGTTGGTCAAGGGCCAACTTCACCGGCGCGGCCACCAAGATTGCCTCTGGTGACGGAGGCAAAAACGTAGGAACAGATTTTGAGTTTGACCTCCACAGCTACATCTGGATACCGAATATCGGCAATTGCTGTGTCAATTTCTGTACCAACAGCACCAGCCAAAGCTGGCTAGGCTATCGGTGCAATAAAACGAATAGAACTGAGGCGTCAGATCCCGTGGCACGGGCTTTCTTTTGGTGCGATAACAACCACACAGAAGCGACCGCCAGGGCAAAGGGGTGCTCATAGGATACGGACTTGCTGTTGGTCTGCGTTGCAGATATTTATAATTCGTTATTTATTTATTCAGGCGTATTCATGTAAAGCGTCGTATTTAATGAGCAGTTTATTCAATATTTGAGAACCTGTACAGTATTTGGTCTCCCTTGTTTCGTTGCTCGATGGCTGGAGTAGCTCAGTCCATTTAGCACCACCCTCGTGTCGACGCCTGACTACCAGACTGTTTCTGTGTATGTGTGTTTCTTGTTTGTTTGCTTTTAGCCACAGACTCCCTTAGACCTTCAGTCAATTGCAAATCAGAGAATGATTTGGCTGCACTACTGAAGACTCAACCTTCAAGCCACACGCCCAGTCGTTCGATCTCCAATTCCACTGGCAGACCTATAAGATGCCGGCCAGAGCTGTTTTATTCCAAGCAGGTAAAAGAGACTGGTTGAACATATCAGTGTATTGACTTAGCAGCTAAACCTTTGTGCGATACTCGGGACTCCCCTGGTAGCCGAAACTAGTCTCCATTCAGAAGCAAGCAAAATGAGGCGGCAGTCACACAAACCTAAAGCAGAGAGTTTCTAGTGCGAGAGAAGAGTGAACGCTTCTTGTCACATCAGCCTGTAGATGATCATTCCAGATAAAAATATTTCCAGAGTAAAACGTATCCCTATGCCGACAACTAGTTGAGTAATAATTTTGACTCTTCCGACTAAGCACATGGTTGTATCCAGCAGCCTCAGTCCTCATGCTAATCATACCCAGTCTCTCGCTTACTTCTCGTCATGGAAGCGTCCCTCCCGTTGTTCAAGTCAACTCTCTAACAGCGAATCTTCAATTCATTGACTTCCAAAGACAATGCACTGGTATACTCTACCGCGCAGCATCGTTCGGTGGATTGAAGGCTGCTGGTCTACCAAAAGGACCTTCGTCCCCAACTACTTCGCCGCTGGTTAAACTGGACGTCGAAGAGTCACTCTCACTGCCACTGTAACTATGGCTGTTTGATCCTGCTCTGACCCAGGCTAATAGTCGATAGACGCCAAACCACACACAAGCACCAATCACCCCAAAGACGATCAGTACTATGCCAATAACATAGTTTTGCTGGACCATGGTGGCTGCAACGTGTCTCGGTGTCGAACAGTCGGTCCGGATAGGTTGATGTCACTCGCGGAGAATGCGACCAAGAGAAGTGCTGCAAATCTACTTCGCCCGTTCCAGGTCCAATAAAGTTTCTCAACTCGGTAGGTCGCCGATGACTCTTCCTTTCGGGTACTTGAATAAGAGGTGTTATGCTGTTTATTGGCGGCTAATTGGACAAGTTGTTCAGGTCTTCGCCTCCCAAAAGCCGCTGTGTTGTCGTAGGAGTGTGTACGTAGATGGCGCTTGTTCGACGAGGTATATGAAGGATTGTAGGAAATTTGCAAACGGTGCCGAGATCCTATGCTGAGGTATTTTTATTTCAATGGATACGTGGGCAATGATGTTGCTGACAAGGCGTGCGCAACTATTATAACGGAAAGTCTCGAGTTGTGACACTGATCAATATAGAGAGCCCAAAGATTAGCATCAACAGCAACATCAACAACAACAACAACAACATTAGACACAGTTGCGACATGCCATGCGTAGAGTTGCAGGACACTGAGTTGTTTAAGACCAATGTCGCTTCGCCCTGTTGCATGTTGTGTTTTGCCTGTGCGATGTGAATGCTGTGCAACGCGCCACGGAGCACAATAACCACAGCAACGTACGGTCACTAAACTACCTTTGAGCACACCAATATCGTCATAATGAGAATGAGAACAGCGTGATGCGTCCATGAGATCTATTTATTTTCGAGGAGTAAAGGCCCCAGGGTGATTGGCTGGAGCGGCCGGCGATGCTTTATTCTTCAACAAAAGGCTGCAGCGCGCGCAATAGCCCATGAAGTCGAAGTCCTGTTAGACAATCACTAACTAACTTAGTTTCCCTCTGTTTTACGGGTATAGCGGTAGGAGGAGGCAGGGTACAGGAGTTCAGTCTCACGTCTCTCTGGTGCGGCGCTTCCGAACTTGGTTGTCACATTGTAGCCGTCAGCGCCATTTGACCGCAAAGATCCGCCACATTTTCTCTCCCAAGACTCTACAGCGAATGAGGCAATTTGAACATAGCGAAAGGTAGCCATTGAAAAGCAGTCGCGCGCCTGATTTCCGCATTTGGACAGTCCTGGAAGAGATCAGATCCGAGGATGGCAGTGTGGAGAGGCAAATTGTTGGAGAACTCGACTGACAGTGGGTCGTGCGGTTGTGCTGCTAAAGTCAGGCCTATAGTTGGGCAGCTTATAGCCCAGTCCCCAGTAGAAACAGCCAATAAATGTGGTAAGTACGGAGTACGGAGCACTCAGTTACTTGCTTCTAGTCACTGTATCCACCACGCTACGGAATAACATAGCTGTGTGTATTGTACGGAGTACGGAGTGCAGCACCGCGCGTACAATTTTGTCAGTCCACCGGTACACTATTATGGCACAGTAGGCCAACTGGCCCAACCAATTGGCGAGCCCGAGCCAAGCAATATTGACCGCGACACGGCCGGAATACTTAGTGATAACGTTAAGTGGCCCCACTGGCGTTGTAGCGCATCAGTTAGGCACTGCCGCAACGATTTAACGGCAAGGGTGGCGGGCGGACGGAGACTGCGATAATACGGAGTACAATCAATACATCAAGTGCAACGGCACTCATGGGGGGGCCGACACAACATGTAAAGTCATGGAAGTAGTTGGTTTGAGAAATTTCTCACGCACTTCTACTAAAAGAATTGTACGGAGTACTTATTTTCCCGAATACTGTACCTATCCCCAATGATCTGGCAGTTCCCCGCATGGCATGGCAAGTTTCTGTACGGTGTGCTCCTTACGGAGTATTCTGCTACGGTGACACAAGACAGCACCATCCAAGACACTGGGATACGCTGACTGCTGCTGTCTTTGCCTGCGACAGGAGCTCCATCAGAATAGAATGCTCGAGTGTGGAGGTGGAGAGAGCGGAACGATGAGTGTGGAGCTGGTGTGGAGTGTGGAGTGTGGAGCTGGAGCATTGAAATGCAAGAGGCAACCCGGATATGCTATCGCACAAGGACGGTTGAAGGCTTGGCTTTCTCTGGATTGTAAAGAGCAGCCCAAGAGTGACTCAATTGATTGAACAGCAAAGTGGAAGAACAACAAAACGGGATCACATGCGATATAGCTGTGACCGTATGTGCATGCACCTTGATGTTGGTGATGAAGGAAAACCAGGCAGGAGCCGTAGAGCTGCTCCTACCTCCCTGCTAGTCACCCACTGCACGGTCCACTCCAGTCTGTCAGTCAGACCATGTACTTAGGACAGCCGAGCAAACCCGACTTCTTCCTTCATCCGCCCGTTCATCCATCCATCCATCCGTCCCTCCATCCTGCACCTGGCTGCCTGCCTCGACCCTGCATCGTCACGTCCAACCTCGGACTTCACAGCTCTGCTCTATCGCCCTTTGTGTGCTTCTTCAAAACTGCACATTGCGTGTCTCGTCTCTACTCCGCAATTACTACCAGCTAGCTTTCCTCCATCCCCTCCTGCACGGACTAGTTATATAACCCCCTGTATATCTTACCATCCCGGCCGCTGACGTCGTTGTCACTCCTCCAAACTCCCCCGCATCCCAGGATCCCGCTACCTCAACGACCCCAGTCACATGCGGTCCGCCAGTCCACAAGTCGGCTGGTAACATAGCCGCGTCCCCATCGTCTGCGTCGTGGTATGTTTCTCTCTTCTTATTCTTATTCTTGGTAATAGCGTTTCAGTTAGACGCTCAATGCTTAGGTTGCTCCATTACTGACAAGTCCATGACTGGCTTCGCCACCCAGCAGATCTAGAAGAGATCTAGCCTCCAAATCCTCTTCAACAGGCAATCTACTCAATAACGCATTCGCGACATCATGTTGACGACCGGTCCCTCGTCTCGCGCGGTGCGTTTGCCTTCAGCCACGCGCCATTCCGGTCGACCTGGCCAGCTCTTGTCTCTATCGACTGCAGCGTTACTCCGCTCGAGACACCGTCAATGCAGAGCGCTCTGGTACGGTGCCTGGGCCACAAACTGTGAGGGCGATACCCATCACCATGCTCGTCGTCGCCATCGCGCCCATCGCTACCGATATATGGAGTCTTTGAATCGCAGTCTTTCATGGGAGAAAAAACCCAGGCACGACACAGTGCAGGCCGCCATGAAGACCGCATTTGCCCACATTGCTCACGGCCCCACCCGTACCCCGTCGTCCAAGTACGTAAACCTCAACGAAATCAAGTCGTGGTCCGATGAGCTATCCGGAGTGAGACCGGGGAGAAGTATTGAAGATGTTGAGCGTGAGGCTATTGATCATCTGTTCAATTCCGGAAAGCAAAGCCAATCGCGCCAGCCGCAACCGTGGTCGGCGTTTGGCAATATCCGCAAGTATTTGCACAAGACACATCCTTCGAAGGAGGTTACTCCAAAAGATGTCCTGCATGCAACTACATCAGCCGGAGCGCAAAAGCCCAACACATCATCAAGCCACAATAAGCCTTCTTCTCTCAAATCATCCGAGTTAAATAAATTCGACAATCCCAATACTCCGCGACAACCTACTTCGGAAGAGGCGTCTAAAAACTACAACGACCTCGACAAGTACAAACCGGTGGAGTGGAATGAGCCCGAGGGCCTCCCAAAGCTCACCTCAGAGGAAAGATCAAAACAATACAAGGACTTGGAAAAATATGCCTCACCCAATGTTTTTAGCGATGTCGCTGCAGTCGAGTCAACACAACCTCAATATGACGATCTCCAGAAGTACAAACCAGTGGAATGGAACGAGCCCGATGGCTTGAGCAAGCAGACTCCCGAGGAACTTTCCAAGAATTACAATGACTTGCATGAGTACGGACCCGTCACTTGGAACGAACCTGATGGGCTACCCAAATTGACCCCCGAGGAACTCTCCAAAAATTACGACGATCTCGACAAATATGGCCCCGTGACATGGAATGAGCCTGACGGTCTTCGAATACTTACTCCTGAGGAAGAGTCAAAGAAGTATGATGACTTGGACGCGTACAGCAAGCCTTTTGTTGCTGCTGATTCGGTTCTCGAGGCTCACGAATTGAAACAGCAGGACCCCACTCCCAAGGCTGAACCACTTCCCGCCAAGGTGGAGGTTCACATGGAGAACACTGCGAAGTCATATGAGGACCTTGATAAATATGGACCTGTGAAATGGAACGAACCTGATGGTCTCCCGAAGCTTACCCCAGAAGAGTTGTCCAAGAACTATGAGGACTTACATCTATATGCGCAGTACCCTAATAATGGCCCAACGACTCCACGTATTCACCCAGAAGAGGTCTCCAAGCAATACAGTGACCTGCGAAAGTACGATTCTTTCCCCAACGCGGGACCAACAGAGGAACGCGTTCACCCCGAGGTTGTGTCAAAGCAGTACAAGGATCTTTCAAAATACCCATCAGCCGGCTATAAAGAGCCTGGCAAGATCAAGCACGTCCACCCTGAAGAACTCACTAAGAATTACGGAGATTTGGATAAATACCAACCCCAATCATTCGACTCATTCGACAGAGCGTATCCCCAACACCCTGAAGAGGCAGCCAAGGCTTACAAGGACTTGGCTTCTTACAAGCCCGTCATGCACAATGAGCCTGATGGAAAGCCGGCTGAGAAGATTGATCAAGTGGCAAGTAGCCTTCGAGCTTATGATGGTTCTAAGGAGAGCGATTCCGAGCCCAGGACGGCGACCGAAATTCGAACTGATGTCCTTCGAAGAGCCTACCGCAACAGCAAACACACAGTGTTGCAGAGGGTCAAATTTCAGCAGGGCCGGGAACAAGAAAGGGATGCCAACGTCAAGAGCAAAGATGATACGCCTAGCCGACAAGGCTTAACAGGCAGCTACATCAAAGACTTCCCCGAAGAGTTCGCAACGTCATGGAGCAAATCGAATTCATGGTCCAAATCTACCCTGTTTCCCAAGAATCTCGCGGAAGACCATCCTCCCAATCCCATTAACCCCCTTGGTTCTGAGAAAGAAGAAGCCGATTTCTCTTCCATGGACGAAAGTTTTCCAAGTGAGACATCCAAATTGCAACCTGCTCTTGATCGAAAAACTGCCAGACGTTCATCGCTTTCCGCCATGTCTCGCTTAGAAAGGATGCAAGTGGAAGAGGATCCCTATTCCAAGAGCCCTCAGGGTCTCGAGCTCAGTTACGCAAAAGAATGCGGTGATACAGCTACTTGGCCAACCTTTATCAAGCATCACAAAGGCAGGGTTCAAGACGAAGCATTTGGCGCCGACTCTACGGCTGAAGCACCTTCTGAGAAGCAGCCCGTGTTGTACAAAATGCTTGCGTACGATGCCGGCACCCAATCCATCAGTGTCGCCGAGACATCTTCTGGTGTTCACGATGCATCAGCGGCTGCAACTCCAGCAGAGGTCTTGCTTCGCATTTCCAACCCTTCCAAGTTCTTCCCTTATTTCAGCGCACTACAGGCGGAAGGCTATGAACTCGCATCGGGAGGTGGTGATGTGCTGGTATTTCGCAAGGTACGATCGGGATCTGCGTTCAGAGATAGTTCCGGTTCCACCATCAATCCCATTGACATGATGGGCCGTTCTGCGGCGAGCAATTTTGCCAGCCCAACAGGATACGTCAACTACGAATCGCCCCAGTATGGTGCCGTCGCCGCCGGGCAGGGGCAGGAGAAGCAAGTTGGGAAGAAGCATAAGAAGAGAAGCCTTGGTCGCAAAGTGGTCATTGGCACAGCCTGGGTAGCAGGATCAGCTTATGCAGTGAGTGTTGTGGGAGAGTACTTTTCCACTGGTGGAAAGGTGTTTTAGGTGGGATTAAGGAAGGGGATATGTATTACGAGGATGATTAGTTTGTATACCCTCAGACGCACCCGACTCATCTATGCAAGAAGTCGCCGCTCATGTTTTGTTGTTGCCTTTCTTTCTTTTTTTTCTCTTTTTTTCTTTTGTATCTTGTGTCAACTACCGGCGCTTCAAGGAGTCATGCCTAGCATCGAAGGATAACGCGGTCATATATAGTTCACCATGCAGAGCAGTTCAATGATACATTTTAAAGCGTGGGCTACCTTGTGGTTTTGTCTGCATGATGCATGATTATTCCCCCGTGCAGTAAAACAAAATTCACACAACATCCGCCCGCATTTTTTTCTTGCCAATTAGTATTCCAGCGCATCACCACGGCCATGTTTCATCATGTTAAACAGTCTGGTCCACCCCCAAAGAGCTCTCCCATGGAATTCCACCAGCCACCTTGTCAGCCGTTCATTCAATTCATACCCACTGTCCTAAGACGTTTTTTCAGTAAACCCCGGGCCGGTCTTGACGCCCTCGACCGCGCTCATCTGCAATGTGTGCTTCTGGTCCTCTTTGCTCCAGGACTGGCGGCGGTCAAAAGAAGGTTTCCAGGCGTTAGTTGCGGCTAGAGGTCTGTCTTGGGAGTGTGAGGAGGTAGCGGGTGTATCGTTGTCTTTGTCTTTGTCCTTGTCCTTGTCTTGTTCGGATAAGATGGTCAGTACAGTAAGTGACTACGAGTTTAATAGACGTGATGCATAGATAGCTGCTGGTGCGGCGGGGGACGGGGTGCCATGGCTGTGACTGTAATGTGGAGTAGTAGGCACTTACCGCGGGCGTGGATGCGAACCGCAGACTCTTGGTTGGACATTTTAGTGCTTGGTGTCGGATGCACCGTGCGTGCGTGCGTGCGTGCGCGCGCGCGAGTGCAGTGCAGTGCAGTGAAGTAAGCGGTTTTGGCGTGGATTTGCTGTGATTTTATTACGGACAGCCGGACGGACGGTAGATTGGTGAAAATGCTCGAGGAGGAGCACGTAGGTCATGTAATGTAATGAATGTACTTACTTGGCTGGCGGGCAGTTTGGTGAATCGAGGAAAGCAAGCAGTTCGCCACTAGGGGCGGGGGAAGGCCCGAAGAAGAAGGCGGGCGGGTGGGCAACATATACATAGCGCTTGCATATATACGATATGCATGTGCATCTATTCCGTACATTCATGGGCCTGTGTGTGCAGCCCTCCATAGGATGGAATGAGACGAATGGACTGGGTGTGGTGGGATGGGATGCATTGCCTGTCGAGCCCCCAAGACTGCTGAGAGTCCATTTGAGACTATTCCAGACGGCCAGGTCAGGTTAGGTCAGGTCAGGTCAGTCCGGGGATAGTTGGCACATAATGTACACAGTATAAATCGATTTGTTCCGTGCGGCCGAGTACGTAACTTTGACTTTTTTGTCTACTAAAAGGTAACTACTCACTCCGACTTGGTACACTACTTCTAAACACTGCATAGGTACCTTTTGGTTATTCACTGTTCAACAGCTCCCATTTCTCACATGGTATCGCCCCCGTCAAAGCTGAGCATGGCCAGCGCAATCGTACCCTCCACGAACAAAATAAAACAGCCAAACACCCCTTTCCACGATACAATCTTCTCGTCCACCCGGCAAGCGAAATAAGCACGACGCCGAGCTATGCAATAGGATGCCGGTGCGTGGTGCTTTGTCGAGACAAAGACCTGGCCAACTGAGTGGCACCACGCCCCAAAAAAAAGAAGAAACAATAATGCCGCCACCATGAAGTATATATATACATACATAAATGACACATCCGCCGATGCAAATAATGATGACGAGCTATGCGTTTGTGTTAGATGTGGGCGGACTTATTAATTTAAGGCGTCTTAGGGCGCTTCCAGTAATATTGCTGCATGAGTGTGAGCGTCAAATGAGTCAATAAACGGCCATACAAGAAGTGCGTTACCAACCTTATGCTGCTTCCTGCAGTTGCGGAGACTGGGCTTCTTCATGGCGGCAACGGCATCCCGTCGCTGGAGGTTGCTATCCTTGTCTGGTTCGTAATAATATTCGGTTTGGAGAGGTTTTCCTGCGGCATCTTTGCCCTCGCGAGGGATTACACCGATGCATAGTGTTGATTCAAGAGTGAAGCGCAAAACGTCATTAGTCAGTCCACTCCTGTGCTCAGCAGGCAGGTTTTGCATGATGGTATCCAAGGGGGTAGATGAAAGACGCGAAAATGCCAGTTGGTTTACCACATGGTTAGCAATGGCCGGGTCAATCTCGACGGGCGGCGCGGAAGTGTGCTCCTTGGAGGAACTTGTGGTAGATTCACCAGCCAGAGATGATGGTATACCGTATTCTTTTTTGATGAGAGGAGATGCAGACATGGAAGGGGTACCCTCTGTAGGAGTGAAGGTTTTGTTAAACGTAACATTAGGAGTCCGTCGATGCGGCTCCTGGGGCTGCTGGGTAGACTGTGTCGATATTGCAGCAAGTCTGCTGGAGATGTTACCACCAAAGGGCCCAAACGAGTGGACAACAGGATCATTCTCCTCATTCGGATCATTGTCGTCCTCAACATCACTCAGATCGCTTGAGAAACTGGCGGTGGCGTCCGTTCTCATGCTGACGCCGACATCAGCAGGCTGGCATAGCGGCTCAGGCAGCTCTGGCTCATCTTCGTAAATCTGGATACTGTCATCATGATCAGCAATTTCGGGAATCAAGGCCTGCAGTCTCTGCGAACTCGACAGGTTGCCCGCAGGGGTCGGACTCTCCGGCGACGTGATGCGCGTGTGTCGCCGCAAAGGAGACGATTGCAGCAGCGAGTTGCCTCTCAGCTGCGAGCGCGGAGGAGAGTCATCCCAGCTTGAATCAGACAAGTTTGCCAGGTTCTCAGCACTACCACCACGCCGCGGCCACTTGATCATGACACGAGCATCGACGACATCAACGATAAGATCAGTGCCTTCGGTTTCACTGCTGAAGGTATCCCCTTTGAACAAGTCCCATCGTCGGCCCGTGCAATGAAGCGTCAGGCCATTCCATCCGGTGCACACGATCTCAATCTTATTGGCCTCCAGGGGAGCTGTGGCCGGGATATAACGCGCCTTAATGTGCACACGCGACACCAGCCGATCTTCAGAGAGTTGGATCTGCGATGAGGTAGAGGACCGGCCCAAGGTGATCATTTTTCCATTCTCGGGGAGCACGACATCCCGTACATCAGAAAGCGGTGCACGCCCAGAGGCGGTGCGGCTTAGATGAGGCCGTTCAAGCGGCGGCGAGCTGGCGAGGATGCCTGTGCTGGAGGTGGGCACAGGCGTAGGATACTTGAGATGGGCACGCTCAGTAGCCTGGCGTTTTGCCGGGCGAGGGAGACCTGGTGATGAGGACAGAGGCTCGAATGCAGGCAGCAATGACGATGCAGGCCGTTTGGTGCCAGCAGAAGCAGGGCTTAGGCGACGGGTAGTACTACTCGTGCCCGCAGCTGCTGCAGCAGGCGAACTAAACGGAGGCGGCGACGAGTTCATTATGAATAAATTATAGGTATTGAGATTAAGATAGGCCGAGGCCAAAGACCATGCTTGCCGTGTTACCAGGCGCAGAAATTTTTAATACGTTGTCTTCCCAAGTCCCGTCGTCTTATTCTTCGTGGTGCAGCAATCGCGTAAAGTGGTCGGTTCAAGCCTCCCAACCCACTTACACCAACACGCGCACCTTGGCAGCCGAGGCGTGCTTCGAATATATCGAGATGGATGGCAAATGTCGAGATTGTTTTGTTGTGTATGTCGGGGTGTTATCTTGGGCCGCAAAGGAGGTCGGAGGTGTTTAGAACGGGCTTCGTTTTTGGGCCTCGGGGTGTGTGCGAGCAAACGAGGAGGAGAAGGGCAAGAAAGGTGAGTGAAGCAAGGTAGTTTTAAAAGCTGGACGTCGGAACATGGAAGTGGGCTCTGACACGAACGCGATGGGCCACGCATCGCGTTGGCGTTGGCGTCGGCCCTGCACTTTAGCTGTGCACATGTGCTGTACTTTTTATTATGCTGGCATAACTTCCGGGGGGCTTGGGCGGTCACTACAGTGGTCGTTAGCGTGTCCATGCCGAATCAAGCGCTATAAATGGACGGCTCTGGCGGTGAGGTGCCCTATATCTTCTGTCCCACCGGCGCCTTTAACGATTACACAATTTGCGGCCCCACGGGGCATTCTGCACAGCATACAGCATCCGCTTTATGCAGAACCGCCTCTCCTGAGGCACAGCAAAGGATGCTTTGGCATGAAAGAATCGAGTTCACAAACTGATCTGCACATTGCACTCACTCAGAGAAAGAAACGAAAAATTGCATTGCTCCGTGTCGTCTCCTTCGGCTGCTCGGCGTGCATCCCTCTAGGCCATCCCGCTGCCAGCCTCTTCCCCAAGAAACACGTCTCCACCAGGTCGCGTCTTCTTGGATTCAGTCGACCATTTTGCCTAGCCGAACCACCAACCGAGCCATTGAACGAATCTAGGCCAAAAAGGAAAATTGGGCGAGCTCCCAATTCATTCTAGTTTGGCCAACTTTGGGGGCTGGCTTTCCGCTACATACTCCGTTGAAGCTGTGTGATTGGCTTGGTATCGAATTCTTGGGGCTACACACACGCACCCCCCTCCGAGAGGGTTCACTGCAGTGAGATCACCTGTCTTGGGGTATTGGGCCGACTGTGACTTGACACTCCTTTCTTGATCACCATTTCACTGCTTTGGAAGTTTCTTTCAGGCAGTTTTTGTTGGTTCTGATAGACATGCAGTGATTAGGCGCAGTGGTCGCTTGCCCACCTTTTGTTTCAAGACAGGTGAGTCGGTACCCTGTGCTGAACAGACGTGTGCTCGTACCAGTTTTGGCAGAAGGACAAACGCACCGTTCGCTTTTCCTTTGTTGCAAGCAGCATCCCTCACATCTGAGGACTATTGCATGACGCAGTAAACGTGCCGTAGCGAGCAAACTACTCCCGTATGAACTTGGTGCATGTGGCTTGCGGGCTGCGCACCGCACCAAAGCTGCGCACGACACCGCGCAAGGTCTCTTCTGATGAGCAAGCTTTTGGCCCATTTTGTGCGTTTCTATGCTCCTAATTTGATTTAATTTCTTGGCGTTTAAGCCTTGCGTCAGACCCCCCGCTCGTAATGAAAGTGCTAAAACCGATCAGATGCGCTTCAGTGAAGCGCGTCTGAGGACCGAACGGAGCGTGACTCCGGAGGCTAGCAGAGCTAGTTACTACCCTGGAGATTGCAGTGGCAGAGGCAAACCCTCGGCTTTTTAACACATCCGTGAGTAATAATCGATTTAGATCTATAATTTGGAGATTTCTCTATGACTGGTGATTGTTTCCGGCTATTGAGAGCAGAGCGTGTGGGAATTGTTTGGGGTTTTGGTGCAAGTAGGCACTGTAACCAGAGGAACTTGTCTTGCGTGTAAGTCGTTTGCAAATGGCGACATACGAACCGCACCAAATTTTCTTTCTGGGACCGATAGTTATTTTCGGTCAACATTAATGAGACAAGAGCCCCAGAGATAATGTAGACATATGATTTAGACTGTTTCTTATGGCATCGGCTGCTCTCTGTCCACGTATTCATCCCGGCCAACGCTGACCTTGCCTCACCGGAGGATTGCCGAAGTTTCAATGTGGAGAAAGCGGTGCCGGACCGGACCGGCATACGCAGACACGGGCTTTGCTTCTTCCGAACGCCGACCGCCAATGCACCCACACAAAACTGGAACCTTTCCACTCTCGGGGCTGAAAAAAAAAAACTGCCCTCCATCACCGCCTAAAAAATACGTTCCTCGCTGTGGTTCTGCGATTCTGCCATCCAGCCTGCTGCCAGCCAGTGATTCTTCAATACAGGCACCACAATCACCACCGTACAAAGCAACCATGGCGTCATCCAAAGCGGTCGTTGTTGCTGGCTCCAATGCACTGGCGTCAATTGACCCTGATCAGGTACGGAATTTTGTCTATTTTTATTTTGGCTTCCGTCGTTTTTAAATATGACTCTCCCCCGTCTTTTGCCTGCAGCTTCAGCCTGTTTCGCTAACCCCTAACTCCTTGCAGACTCTGAAGGCCTCCAAGGCCCTCCTCGCACACATCAAAAAGGCGGCAAAAGAAAGCAGCCAGGAGGCAACTAAACGCAACATCCTCGAGGGGCACGACGACGAAGACGAGGACACCCCCATCTGGCTGACCCTCTCCACGAAGCGACACATTGCCGACAAGGCTCGACTCCAGCCGGGCAAGATCCCCGTGCCTCACTCGCTGAACACGGACGAAAACAGCACCATCTGCGTCATCACCGCCGATCCGCAGCGCGCCTACAAGAACATCATCGGCTCGGACGAGTTCCCCGCGGAGCTGAGCAAGCGCATCACCCGCGTCATCGACTTTGGCAAGCTCAGAGCCAAGTATGGCCAGTACGAGGCTCAGCGCAAGCTCTTCTCCGAGCACGACGTCTTCCTTGCCGACGACAGAATAATCAACCGCCTGCCCAAGGTTCTCGGCAAGACCTTCTACAAGACCACTGTGAAGAGACCGATTCCCGTTGTTTTCCAGGCCAAGCGCGCCAGAGTGGATGGTAAGCGAACCAAGCGGGACAAGGCCAAGGCCAAGGCCGAGGACGACGTCAACGCCGGAACCGCTGCCGAAATTGCCAAGGAAATTGAAAAGGCCTTGAGCTCTGCTCTCGTGAGCCTGTCGCCCACTACCAACACCGCTATTCGTATCGGCTACGCCAACTGGACGCCGGAGCAGATCGCTGACAATGTTGACGCCGTGGTGACGGGTCTCGTGGGCAAATGGGTGCCCCAGAAGTGGCGCAACGTCCGCGGCATCTACATTAAGGGCCCCACCACCAAGGCCCTGCCCATCTGGTTGACGGACGAGCTGTGGTTGGATGAGAAGGATGTCGTGGCTGATGCGGAGGAGCATGAGATCAAGACTGAAAAAGCCAATGTTGGCAAAAAGCGCAAGTCGCTAGATGGTGGAGCTGGGACCGCCGAGTCCTCTGCGCCCAACAAGAAGGCCAAGAAGCAGGACAAGGTGGCTGCGGAGGGCGATGATGATAAGTTGGATAAGCAGATTTCTGAGCGCAAGGCAAAGTTGAAGAAGCAGAAGGCTGCCGCTAAGAAGGCCATGGATGATTGAACGTATCGAATGAAGGGCTGGAGGACAAACACATAGGCCCAAAGGATGGAACGGAATATTGCTGCATGTGCTCTACTATGGCACCGGCGTTTTGGAGTTGAAAGAACGTAAATATTGAAGTCTGCCAGATAGATACGGAAATGCAATTTCATGGTACAATCCCCGTCTACCATGTTCGTGTTTTGCTAACATCCATTGCTGGGCATGACACTGCAATCAGAATTATGTATAGGAGCGAAATTGGGTAGGCGGCTTGGTTATTAAGAGGTACTATAAATTGGTTGATAGAGGGCAAAAGAGGTTAGTTTATATTTCTTTCAAGCTGGCCTACCCAATTACGCTCCCACATTTAAATCTGATAGCAGGGTCATGCCCTCACATCCCAGGTAATGGAATAACTGAGTTAAAAAGACAACCCGCCAACTTCTCATAGCTCGTCTGACTCAAAGTCTCCAGAGCTCTCAGACACCTTGCCTTTGAAGGGGCCCAAAAACTCGGTCAGAGTATCATTCAGCACTTGGGCCGGAATCTGCATATGGTCCCCCTCAATGGTCTTAAATTTCAGCGCACCCTTCTCATCCAACTTCTTCAGCCCCAGCCAGTCCTCCTTGTAAATGGGCTGCTCCTTCAACGGCGTATGATTCCCATCACCAGTGATTTCCCCAAACCACGATGACTCCTTGGGAATAGAGACTGTGTCATTCGCGAACAAGTACATGACAAAGTTGTCCAAACTAGCCAGATTCTTCTTGTACTTCTTGTTCTTGAGATCCCTTTCGTTGTTGATATCGGCCAGAAAATTCGAGCTGTCGAGATAGGACCGGTAGGCATCCCCCTCTGTAGAGCGAAAGTACTGCGCGGGCACAACGCGGCCCTGCACAAACGCGCTCCAGACATTGAAGCGAAGCAGCGCCATGGCGCCCTGGCAGAGGAGGTCTGTGGTGCCGCACTCGCGGAACTCGGTTATGCCGTTGTGCTGGCTGCCAAAGGTGATGAGATTCCTCACGGGCGGGAAGTTGCAGCGCTCGATGTAGCCGCGGAGGAACTGGCCGCCCTGGGAGAAGCCTATGGCGTCGATGGCGGGGGCTGTGGACAGGATGGGATCGCTGGCGAGTTGGTCGCACACGGTTTGCACTTGCTCGGTGACGTTGCCGAAGAAGGTGGCCGTACGGTCGTCGCCGCCGTCCTTGTTGGGGTTGACGATGTGCACGAGGATGCCCGGCGCGATGGCGTGGGCGAGCTGGGCGATTTCTGCGAGCCCTTCGCCCGAGGCGGAGTCGCCTAGGCCGTGCCAGATGACGAGGGGAAGCGGGTTGTCACTGTCTTCGGACCAGGTGCGAGGTCTGTCGTTGTTGTTGTTGTTGGTGGTGGTGGCAGCGGCGGCCGCGGCGATGGATGTGCTGATGACGCCGGCGGTGATGAGAGTTGCGCGCATGGTGGCGGTGACGACGAGCGAGGCTCTGTTAGTTGGAAACTTATAAGGGAATCATGTACCGAGCCAAGGGAAAGGCGGGAATAGGGCCGGAATGATGCAGGAGAAGGAAGGGTGGTGATGCATTTAGGTGGTCGAGAGCCGATAACTGCCTGAACTGAGCTCTATGGAATGGCTAGGCGGAACTTGGAGCTTACGTCGCTTGGTTGCTTCACATCGCCGTTAGCGTGCGACCACCCATGTTTTGCCACTGGCGGCTGAAAGTGGTTCAATTCGCCCCACCCACCCATCTTGGGAAAAATGAACCACGTACGAGGTGTTTCCCCGAAGTTTGGTTAAATGCTCACCATCTATCTTATAACCTTTCATTATTGAAGAATCTCTTTCTTATTGACTACCTGTGCTGCGAAAGCCTAGCTTTGGGACCTGATTCGATACAAGCCATTTAGTGAAATCGCTCAGGCCCTTTACAGCAAGGTCAGTATGACTGTACGAGTTGGACGAATGCTTGCTTGCGTGGCAGTGGCAAAGCAGATCTAGCTCGTAGCAAGGTGAGACAAGCACATGAAGTTCGATAGACCTTCATCTCTGTATTCTGTACAAAGGATTGACTACCTTGGTCTGTCTAATCTCTCTGAAGTGTAAATGCATCTTTTGAAATCGCACAAGAACGAAGCGTTCCTGAAAAATAAGCGGACTCTCCCCCCCCTTCCCTAACCCGGCCATCTAGCTACACGATCCTTGCCACGCCAAAGGTTATATGCTGTGTTAAGTACCGCCGCCACTTTTGATTCTCATCGCGATAGCTTCCTGTAACGCCTTCAGTGCAGCCTCATCCAGCATGCGAGTTTCCTCCCCAGGGGCGCGCGCGCCCTCCTCTAGCTCGCTCTTGCCCTCCTCAGAACAGTTGCTCCATTCTTCCTCGAGCCTTTCAAGCCATGACGACGGACTACCGATCTTATCATACTCAACATACGGTAGCAGGTAATCCACACGCTGGGAAATACCTGTTCCGTGCAAGAATGCTATGTCGAGTGTTGTGTTGTCGACATCGTCATCGCGCGGCGCCGGACAGTCATAGGATAGGAAGTTGTTGTTGCTGATGCGATGGTCCAGCACTTCGCTTTTATGGTCAGCTCCATATGCGCACCACAATGCATCCTGGGTTTCGAGAGGTGGCCCGTCCCAATTACCGTGGCCCATCTTGAAGACCTTTAATGCAGTCATTTTCTGTCGCCACTGAGGGAGAATGTGGTGCCACCGAAGATCGTAGGAGGCGACGTCTTGACGATTCTGAGCCAGCGTCCTGTCCGTCATATTATCAATCGTAGGGTAACCTTTGTTGGAGACTACGATGTCAACACCATTGGCGTCTTGTCCGTACGTGGTGGTGGAATTATCGAGCCGCGTGTAGTATCGCGCATGGAACAAAATGGGACAATCATCCAAGTACAATTCCTCTAGCCCGCCCCGACCATTCTTCCTCCCCAGTGTTGCGATCCAATCGATTTGCCATACATGACTAAAGATATAGTTGCCCAAGGCCAAGACCCTCAAGGCGGGAAATCCCGATTCAGACCCGGCGGTCGGATTCACGGCTCGAAAGTCCATTTTGGGGCTCCAGCCCCAGCACTCGTTGCAGAATAGCGAGAGAACTTTAAGATTCTGCGCTAGGACGGGTGATAGCCATGTTTGGGGCAAGCTCTGAAACATTTCATACTTTTCCCTGTAGTAAGGAGTAATCTCCGGAGCAAGCACGTTTTTCGCCACAGCAATGAGGAGCTTGAGGTCTGTCAGGTGTCGTGAGTTGATGACTTTCTGGAAAGCATCTGATGATGTCAATCGCTTGTCATCGTAGTCGGCCAGGTTAGACACGGTGAAGGTCTTGATGTGGATTGGGCTGGTGGTCACATGGCCACTGGGTATCTTGTAGGAGTCAGGCTTTATGTTGAGGCTGAGATCAAGGCTGTCATCAAGCTTCCGTTGCCCTTCGGCAGACCAAGTGCCGGCAAGGCACTGGAACACAGTATCAAGAACTCGGTACCGAAAGTCGTACGATTCCTCAATCTCTATCATGCTAAATTCATTATTCCTACTTCCACAATATTGGCTAAATCGTAGGTGCAGCGTCTTTAGACTCGCAAAGAAACGCAAACAAGGTAAGTCCTTCATAAACCGCACCGGGAATAAATAATTTCCATTAGTATGGTACCTGTAGTTGGGACCGATCCAGGTATCGCAAGTGATTTCTCGGACTAGCAAACGCAACTTTGGGGACATTGCGAGTTGCACGAAGCGGTCGTTTTCGTCGTCAAGGTTCGCCTCCAGACGAATGTGCCGGAACGCCCATGTAGTTGCCAGGGAGCCTAAATCATGGTTGAGCAAGCGACAGTTGAGAAGATCTGGCTGAAAAACGAAGGAGAAAATGTGAGAGAAGATGTCTTCGGGTAGTTGGACCCAGGGTCGAGAAGTGGCTGATGGAGATTTAGCCTTGGAAGCCATGGCTTCAACAAAATATACGACTTGGACGATGAAATGAAGTAATGAATCAACGCATATACTGTCGAATAGATAACTCTATTTTGCAGGGGGGGCTCAAGGATGCCGCGATTCGCTCAATTCCACGCGGCGCTTCTGTTGCCCGAGAACACTATTAGCAATGCCGGCGAAGGAATATTTTTAAGGAAATACTCAGAAGACAGATTATTTCATATTGCTTAGCTTCCTCTGGCCAGAACTCTTGAGAAGTGTAGCGCCTTTTCGCTACTTGGTAGATCGGCCGACGTAGCTGTAGATCTGAGCTGCTGAGAGGTTAGACACCGCTAATCTATAGCATCAGTGCTTTTGGTGGCGGCATCGGATGAAGACCTCTGCTTTGGTAAAAGACGAGAGCGTAAAAGAGTGAGATAAGAGACGGAACCGTGGCTGTGTTTGCTTCAAGATTGATATTAGATTGATCTAGTATTTCAAAATCTTCACGTATTCTGATACAGCTGCAGGCTGATGGCTGGCTGCGTAGTGGCCCCAGCGCCGCTGAAATGATTGTTCCGACACCGCCTATCCCGTGTAACATTTACATGGCCGAAACTGGAAGTTTGTACATAACCTTGCACATTGGAAAACAAACAAACATCTCGGCTGATGCATTCAACGTCTGCCACTTTATAGAATGCTCCATGAAGACTATGTTATGATCTGCTGAGAATACCCCCCTCCTTGATGGTCAAGAATGCCCCCCGCCCAGACGCATGTTTGCTCAGCACAGTGGCGGGATTGATGAAACACCATCTGCCGCAGAATGACTGGATGAGCTGCGTCGTTGATGCTTTCCTACGCCGCCAGCGAGTTTCATCCGTCGACCGCATAACCTGATCCCATGCCAATCGCTCTGCAACTTGTTTCGGAGCCGCCGTGCCCCTTCTGCGCACTGTCCTGACGCCTCTTCGTGATGTAACTTCCTTAATTCGTATTCCTTCCCTCTCCCCTTCGCCTCCATACATTTTCACTTCTGTCCTCAGCGCACCAATTTCCTACGAGCAGGTCTCTCTTCTAATCCAACCCGAAGTTGCCTTTTATCATCTTTCGTCGTACAATATGAACGCGATTTGGATCTCCGTTGCTGTTTTTGTGTCCTCGGTGGTCGGACTTCCGTACCAGCCTTTCAATATTGAGTCGCTTGGGACAAAGAGCGATGTTCTGAGATCCCCGACCGTCTCGTCTTCCGACACCAAATAACTGCGCACTTCCGACACGATATCATGAAGCGTGAGCGATCGTTGAATAAAGGTATGGGTGTTTGTTTTGTTTTATTTTTATCTTGAGTCTCCTGCTTCTAATGATGTGCAACCAAAAAACATGTTTCAAGATGAGACTGGGCTTTTGGGTGATTATCCTGCATTAAACGATGCAGTGTGAATCTCTTCCCTTGTTGAATATTGCTCTGGCGAACTCTGGCTGATAATGTATGGCAGGCGACTTGTGGTCCCGCATCCTGGTGGAAATTAAATACTGCCCACTAGTGGCTTTAGGTTCGACGATTTTCCGGATGATTTCGACACAGAACACCGCGGCCTCTTGGGAGTGAAAGTATAAGATGGCAGAATAAATAGAGGGATCTATCAGAGTTGCGAGCCAATATATGATATTTCCGCCTTTATATACACGAGTCTTGTGAATTATCGTAATGTAGAGTCAGTGAATGCTCGTCAGCATAGCATGGTAAAACCGACATTTACGATATTGTATTACTTCATACTTAGTCCAATGCGTTGGATGACAGCCGTAAATACAATTACGAAACCACCAAAATGAAAAAAAAAAAAAAAA